>OY856409.1:267306557-267661557 GCA_963693085.1 Alisma plantago-aquatica | reverse complement strand
TTATGATGAGTATGTAATGATTAGGTAATATATGCTTTTCAGGATTTTGTGATGCTTTTGTGATTGGCTTGATTGGTTGACTACATTACCTGATTGGATTGGACTTTCCTTGTTCTTTGAGATCTCCAAATCATATATGTGTTTATTTTATGATTACTCATTTTAGTTTCATGGCAATTTTTGAGGTTTCATCGATTGCTTGAAAATAACTATTTGGATGTGTTTACTTCTTGCAATCTATAAAGTGACTATTATTATTGCAATGTAATTATTTATGACTTGCCTAGATCCACATACCATCTCTAGATATTTATGAGGACCAAGCCCTGGAGGGAAGGTCATAGGTGGTCAAGCCTCAGAGGGAAGATGAACAGGGTACCCAGAGAGCTGACCCATAATGTACCAAGATCAGGATGGAGAAGGTAGCCTAAAGTCCTGTGGAAGGACTAAACCCTAAGAGAGGATATCCCATAGGATGAGTAAAATGGTTGGGAAGTCATAATGAAAATATAATCTTGAATTGTTAACAACTATTTGATGTTATTAGGTTGTTATGAAATATGTGCAAGATGTTGGTTGTCACCACATACCAGTATATTCTTTATACTGACTGACATTTTGTTTGTCAGTGTTTTAGGAATACTCAAAAATGGACAAATAGTAAAGTGATATTTGAAGAATAAAGCTAATTAAAGAAAGGAGAATTTAGTTAGATAACACTCTACGTTGGGTAAAGTTTCAATATCCTATTTTTTTTAAAGGTATGTGAAAAGTAAATTTTTATCCTACTTTAAGCTTAGTCTTTGGTAGAATTTATTAATTATTTTTTATTATTTGCAAGAACATTGATCCTGTTCTGGGATAACGACATCATCTTCTTAGCCTTCCTTGAATGGGGGTTGCTAAGGGTGGGGTTGTTACAAGAAGCTTTCTCAAATCTATGTGGATGAGATAGTGTGTTTACACAAGGTTACACCAACTATCAAGTCTGATAGGGGTTCCCATTTCATGAGTCACTTTTTGGAGCAACTACACATTGGGTACAGAGTTAATGTTTAGCACTGCTTTTCCAGCCACAGACAGATGGTCAATCTAAGAGGACCATTCAAACCTTGGAGGATTTGTTGAGAGCCTGTGTTCTTTAGTTTTTAGGATGTTGGGATGTACATCTAAGTTTGATAGAGTTCACCTAGAATAATAGCTATTAGAGTAGAAATGACATGGCACCTTATGAGGTGTTGTATGGGAAGCTTTACAAATCGCCTTTGTGTTGGTAAGAGACAAGTGAGTATCAGCTTCTTGGTCCTAAGCTTGTGCAATAGAGGACATAGAAGATCAAGGTAATCCAACAACAGTTGAAGGAATCACATGATCGAAAAAATTCGTATGTAGATAACTGTCGTAGATCCTTGGAGTTCCAAGTGGGAGACAAGGTATATCAAAAAGTATCTAATTGGAAGGGTGTTCTGAGGTTTGGGTAGAAGGGTAACCTGGCTCCCAAGTTTATGGGACCTTATCCAATGTTGGCACGTATTGGGCAGGTGGCCTACAGGTTGGAGTTGTCACCTGGGCTGCATAGGTTGCACCTAGTGTTTCATGTGAGTATGTTGAGGAAGTTCCATCTGGATACAAAGTTAGTGTTGCAGCCTATGGAGGTGGAGCTTGATGAAGATATGACTTATGTGGAAGGCTCGGTGTTGATCCTTGACCAAAGAGTGAAGAAGCTAAAGAGGAAGGAGCTTATGCTTGTGAAGGTTCTTTGGCATCATCATAGTGTTGAGGAAGCCATGTGGGAGCTCAAGGAAGAGATGAGGAGGAAGTAACCCTCCCTTTTCTCTTAGGATTTTGGGGATGAAATTCCTATTAGGGTTTTATGGCTTGTAAGGACCCTGACCCACGTTTTGGGATAACCCTGTTTGTTTTTCCTAAGTATGTTTCTTAACACCTTGGTCTAATCTTCTGAGATGTAATAAGGGCATGTTGGAAGCTATAAGTTTCTTGTTTGAGCTTGTTTGGATGATGTTTGTGTTTTATAGTGTGGTTTTTGTGCAAATTGCAAATCACCCAAAGTAGTTGATGTGCAAGTTTGCTACCTATAGAGTATTCCTTCTCTCTCTTGGCATCATCTAGAGGAGAGAGAGATGAGCTACTTGTTTGGGCCTTGGTTGTGTGGTGACCTCCTATGTGATGCTTTGAACATATGGGTGAGGTGTGCCTTGCACCTAAATGTGTTTTCTCGTGCTAGAGAGCCTTGGAGAGGCTATGTATCGATTTGTGAGTGTGTAGGGTTGCACCCTATCCATTAGTGAGTGTGTAGGGTTGCACCCTATCAGTTTGTGAATGTGAGGGGTTGCTCCCTATCAATTTCTGAGTATGTGGGGTTGCACCCTATCGATTTGTGAGTGTAGAGTGGTGCCTATCAGTTTATGAGTTTGTGGAGATATGGTATCAGGTATGACCTTAGTAAGATACCTAAGGGATGAGACCTAGATCTTATCACCATGTGTTACCTAAGGTGATGACACCGTTTTCTTGATATCACTCTCGTCCCTCTTATATATATCCCCTTTCTCTCCATGCAAGAGAATCCTTTTGGACATCCTTGCTTCCTTTCCTCTCCTTGTTGGATGACCTTGAGAAGCTTAAGAGCTAGAGAGTCTCTCTTGGAGCTTGGTGTATGAGTTCCAAGTTGTGGTGTTCCTCAAACATCATTTATCTTCTACCTTGGTAAGCCATGTTTTCTAGCTTCTTATTTTTCTTTTCCTTCTCAAACTTGGATCTTGGATACCTTCTTTCCATCTTGAACCATCTTAACCTTGGTATCATCTTCTTCCTTGGAGGTGTGGTGGTGATCAAGTTGGTGGAGCATCTTCTATCTTGAGCTCGTGAGCTTGGAGCTTGACCTTAGATCTTAGATCTTGGTTGTGATCTTTGAGGAGGGTTATATAACTCTTAACCTCCTTTGTTATTATCAGTCTTCATATGCCATGTTTTTCCTCATCTCTAGTTTGTTTATCTCTTACACGTGAGTAGTTTTTGGTAGTTTGAGGAGTGTTTTGAAGATGGAGTTTCATTTAGTTGTTGCCCATGTCTTGCACCTTACCATGATATTAGGTAGACTAGTAGACATGCCTCCTAAGGTTGAAGGTGATTAGTTCGATACATGGTGGTGTGTGTGGTCATCACGACTTGCGGTGCAACAAGCCGACACACCATGTGATAGGTCATTATGACTTGGGGATGTCTAGGCTGACATGTTTTTTGGATTCTTAGGTCGTCATGGGTTGTGAATGTTATCTTGTCTTGTGGTTGTTAAACCAATATGGTGGATAGACCTTGAAGGAGCTAACCCATCATAACCCAAGAGTGTATAACCCGAAATAGTACATAATCGATATGTGTTGCTAATCCAAGAGGGTGTTGACCGTCATGGTTATGGATGTACCTAGTGGGGTTGGTCTGTGTTGAGGGCTAATTGTGACACCCTGGTTGGGTGGAGGCCGACACACCTCTAGGGTAATGCTGTCCGATACACCCTAACCCATGACGCCTAGACAAGCCCTAACCCTAACAACCGACACACCTTGGTATTACCTGACACACCTTGGCATTTCCTGACACACCGTGGTGTTTCCCATCATAGTTTAGTTGTTGCTGTTTCCCATCACACCTTGGGAGGTGTTGACCATCACACTCTCTAGAAGTGGTAAACCGACACACTATATGATAATCTCAAATGATACCTTATGATGGTGGTTATGATAGATCATGTTGATGATAGGGTTACATGATATGATGTGATACCCTATGGGGTGGTTGTGAGAATGATAACAAGAGTGATGTTTTCTATTATCTTTATTTCATAACATACTTTATAATGATGACGAGAACAATGATATAAGGGTGGTTCGCAAACTCTAATTGATTAAGAAGAACTCAATCCCTAATGATGTAAATTGTATGGCATGAATCTTATGAGATGGTAGGTGTTGATGATGTATTACTCTTCTTTACCTATTCCTAACCATGCATGTAACATTACTTGGCATGCATAGCCAGGTATAATTTATAGTGATTATGATATGTTTGAAGGGGCCTTATGAGGCATGTGAGATGTTGATATCATTAAAAGAGGAGGAAAATGGTCTTATGACCTAATGATGGCTTAGCCTTATATGAGATGATAATTTCTACAGTGTTGAGATTAGGGGTTGCTACCCCAAAGTATGTGATCCTTTTGATGAGAAATATAGTGATCGGAAAATATCAAGTGATGATGTGATGAGATCACACCCTATGTGCTCAAATATGTTTTGTGATGTGTTATGCCCTTGTTTATATAAAACTTGTTTAGAGTTTATATGTTGTAACTTGATTGATGCTAAAAGACACTTAAATGGCCTAACTAATCAAGTGGAACTTATTCATGTAGTTTTCCATGTGCCATAGATCCATTCAATGTCCATACTTGCTGAATGGCGAACTGATTTTAGCTCAGAGCACATATTTTTAATATGTGGGGGTGAGGATGAATATCCTGTTATGTGCAGTTGATACATGATTGGTTGCAGGCCATTCCCTGATAAGAGTGCGGCTTCGGGCCGTAGCTCAGTAATATGTGATATAGGATTGGCTGCGGGACATACCCTGATAAGAGTGCGGCTACGGGCCATAGCTCAGTTTCTCTAGTTTCGTGACTTGTATGTAGGCAAGCTAGATTTGTATAGCTAGACTATATGTCGCTAATAGCAGTTTGACTGATGTTGTCACTACCAATATTGTCATACTGACTGAGGGGGTGGGCTCGTGGATTCCAACTCTTGTACTATTGATGAATGCATTTTCATCATGATTATCTGTCGCCATCTGGAGCCCAATTCGACTCAATGCTTTCAATTTCATCTGCTCAATCTTGCAAAATGCAAAATTACTTAATTGGTTCATTTATCAAGATTATTAATTAAATTTTATATTGATTTTATGCATGATATGATGAGGTCGAACCATCAACTGGAACTTACCTCTACTCAAGATCCTCTCAGCCTTGGTCTTGATCAATCAGTTTTGATCCAAACAGTTTGCCCATTTGGTCTGCTGAATCGATCTTGACCATTCAGTCTCGATCCAAATAGTTTCAATCATTCAATTTTCACCTCTCAGTCTTAGCCATTCACCACATGATCACGGATCAATGGTCCCCATCCATCCAACCATTCGGTCTTGGGCCTCTCGATTTCACACATGCAACCTGCCCTTGTGGTTTGCTCTCTCTATTTTGCCCTAATGGTTTTGACCAAACGATCTTGGTCCATTCAGTCTGCATTCCACACAATTTTGCTTTTCCTTCTTTTAACGATTTTCTTCATCTCCCTTCTCATAGTCTCAAGACCACGTGGACTCGTCACGGTCTCAAGACCATGAGAGCCCTCATGATCCCGAAGACTGCAAGGATCCATAGTGCCCTCGTCCTCCGTCCTCTTCTTCCTTCCACCAATGGCTGCAACCCTAACCCTAGACCTCCATTGCCCTACACCTGTAACACCATCAGCAATAGATCGACGCCACCTAGTCCTCGCTTGCTTCGTCTGCTCAACCTGATTCCTGACGTACCTACTTCCACCTCCATCCTCTACAGCACTGCCGCCCGCTAGTGCAACCCTAAATGCCATCATCGCGACCTGTAGTAGCACCTGCAGCATCGACCTTCTGCCATTATCTCGAGACCGCAAGGAGTGGCAACGCCCAACGTCAACTCACACCGCCTGCTCATCCTTTCCCCATATGCAACCAGTCTCCACCATCGACACAAGAGCTTCCTTCACCTTGGGCTCTGTTCGGTTCGCAAGCACCACCCCTCCTGCTCCACCTCGCGATCCTGCACTCGCGATCCCCTCTCTGCCCAAGCCACAGTGAGCCCCTCACGGTCTTGAGACCGTGAGGCGGTGATCAGTCCTCAAGACCGTTAGGCCAACAACAAGACCGCAAGGACGTTTACAATTGGTCTCCAAGACCATGTGATCGTTGTCTTGAAAACTGTTGGGCCCCAGACCGATTGGCTTCGAAAGCGTGAAGAGCAGTGAACGCACAAGACCGTTTGGATGAAAGCAGCAGACTGAGAAGACCCCCACGGTCTCAAAACCGTGAGGAAGTCTCACGATCCCAAACTATGAGAACTCCAAGACCGTTAAAACACCAAGATCGGTTGGAGATAGACCGTGAGGTTATTAATCGGTCTCCAAGATCATTTGGATGTGAAGTCCTAGACCGTTAAGAAGACCTACAATTTTCACTGTTTGCTTTAATGGTTTTGGAGACCGTTTAGTCTTCTTAATGGTCTAGGACTTCACATCCAAACGGTCTTGGAGATTGATTAATAACCTCACGGTCTATCTCCAACCAGTCTTGGTGTTTTAACAGTCTTGGAAGCAAGCGAGGACTAGGTGCCAACGTTCTTCTGTTGATGGTGTTGTCGGTGCAGGGCGATGGAGGTCTAGGGTTAGGGTTGCATCCATTGGTGGAAGGAAGAAGAGGATGAAGGATGAGGGCGCCATGGCTCCTTGCATTCTTCGGGATTGTGAGGGCTCTCATGGTCTTGAGACCGTGAGGAGTCCACACAGTCTTGAGACTGTGAGAAGGGAGATGGAGCAAACCGTTAAGAGAAGGAAGAGCAAAACCGTGTGGAATACAGACCAAATGGACCAAGATCATTTGGTCAAAACCGTTAGGGAAAATTAGAGGGATCAAACCGCAAGGGCAGGTTGCATGGGTGAAATCGAGTGGCCCAAGACCGAATGGTTGGATGGATGGGGACCGTTGATCTGTGATCGTGTGGTGAATGGCTAAGACCAAGAGGTCAAAACCAAATGAATGAAACTATTTAGATTGAGACCGAATGGTCAAGATCGATTGAGCAGACCAAATGGGAAAACCATTTGGATCAAAACCGATTGATCAAGACCAAGGCTGAGAGGATCTTGAGTAGAGGTAAGTTCTAGTTGATGGTTAGATCTCATCATATCCTGCATAAAATCAATATAGAATTTAATAAATAATCTTGATAAATGAACCAATTAAGTAATTTTGCATTTTGCAAGATTGAGTAGATGAAAGTGAAAGCATTGAGTCGAATTGGGCCCTAGATGGCGACAAAAAATCATGATGAAAATGCATTCATCAAAACACCCCGAACTTAAATGTTGCTCATCCTTGAGTAGCACAAAATCTGAAACAATGGCCAAATGAATACTTTCAAGTCGTGTGATTGCCTCATCTTCACATCATGATTGTTTCCTTTCTACATGGCATGACTAAGCATCTCAGCTTCCTGAAATCACTGAACACATCTTACCATATCTTCATTCCTGAGTTTGTTTTCCAACATCATTTCCTCCTCACTTTTTCCAACAACAAGCATGTCAAAGAGTTATGTAAGAGTCCAAAGGTACCCACAAAACAACAAGTGTGTACTTGATCTGACACTGGTGTATTTCAGGATAGTGGAGGCATTCATTGTGCCTTCAGGTAGAAAAGGGAGTGATTGGTGGTTTGGAAGGAAGAAATAAATCTCTCGTCTATTCGAATCGAGATTTTTATTTTATGATTGCAATTTCATTGATTGCATTTTTTGTGTGTGAATCTCTCCTCTATTCGACTCGATATTGCATTTTCTTTTTGTGTGCACATTGGCATCTTTTCTTGGTGGTACACCCCTATTGATTTGTGAGGGGTATGGAAGAAGCAGATATAGAGGGAGGTGGTGTGCCACCCCAAACTTAGGGTTTGGCACTATTTTGGCTATTTTTGTTTCTTTTTTATGGATGTCGTGGTATGAATATGGTAGAAGAAGTGTAGAAGAGAGTTCAGATCAGAATGCAACTTGATTTACAATTCAGTGCACCGGGTCATTCTCTTTATCGTACTCTGATCAAATAATGACTTGATGAGGATCCGGTGGGGGTTCCATTTTGTTGTTCCACTAGTTAGTTAGGAAGCATGGTGTGTTTTATCC
This sequence comes from Alisma plantago-aquatica, assembly GCA_963693085.1. Classification (NCBI taxonomy): domain Eukaryota; kingdom Viridiplantae; phylum Streptophyta; class Magnoliopsida; order Alismatales; family Alismataceae; genus Alisma; species Alisma plantago-aquatica. Next base: position 267,653,549 of record OY856409.1, on the reverse strand, counting down.
CTATCAGTTTGACAGACACTTGTCATTTTTGTAGAAGGATCATGATGTTAGGATTCATAAGCTACACAAGATGATTTCAATCAAAAGGCTAGTTTCAAAAAGTTATCCTTTTGAGGATCTACTTCGAATAAGGAGGGTATAAAGATTCAAAATGCATAGAGCGAGAAAAACTAGCCAACTAAGTAATGGCTTTTATTGAAACAAAAAGTGTCAAAACTGCATCAAGTTTCTATTCAAATTCTTGGAAAAACTTTTAAAACTTTTGAAAATTTTGATAAAAAATGCACGATGAAATCTTAAGTCTGAAATAGATGGGTGTAGGTGGAAAGTAAAGTACGTACCAACCACCCTGCACCCCAAACTTAGAAATGTGCTCATCCTGAGCAAACTCTAAATCCAAGATGGAGGGGAAAATTCATGTCGGTTGGACCCCCAGACGTGGTTGCATTCCAATTAGTGTGCATCCTCCATCGAAAAATCTCAAAAATGAAGATTAATCAGAACTCAAGATAGCATCTCGCAATGCAATCTTTATTTAGTGCAAAATTATCTAAAATTTAAAACCAAAATTAAGGAAAATTTCTAATTCAAAATTTAAAAGTGATAACAAATATATTGATCGGGTTGCCTCCCGACAAGCACCTTTGTTTTATGTCGATGACTCGACTTGATTCCTTTAACTTTATGGTGGATATGTTGGATTGGTGTGTTCCATCAGTGCTTCAGTGCCTGTGTTGACTGAGGTGAAATATCTCTTCAAGCGTTGAGCATTAGCTACAAATTCGTCTGGCTTTTCACTCCATAAAGAGAAAGCACCATATGGGGAGATGCTCTTGACAATGTATGGTCTAGACCATCTAGAACGAAGTTTTCCTGGGAATAACTTCAGTCTTGATTTGAACAATAGAACTTGGTCTCCTACTTGTATGTCCTTTCTTTTCATATGACCATCGTGCCAAAGTTTTGTACGTTCTTTATAGATTTGTGCATTCTCATAAGCTGTCATCCAGAGTTCTTCCAGCTCCTGGAGTTGCAGAATCCTGGCTTGGCCTACTTTCTTCATATCAAAATTCAGTTGTTTTATTGTCCACCATGCTTTGTGTTCGAGCTCAACAGGCAGGTGGCAAGACTTTCCGTATATTAATCGAAATGGTGTAGTTCCAAGGGGAGTCTTAAAAGCGGTTCGGTAGGCCCACAATGCGTCATTGATTTCCACTGACCAATCTTTTCAATTGTGACCTACTATCTTTTCCAAAATAGCCTTGAGTTTACGGTTAGAAACCTCTACCTGTCCACTTGTTTGTGGATGGTAGGGTGAGGCTACCTTGTGTGTTACACCATATTTCCTCAGTAATGCTTCAAAGCTTCTTTCCAGGAAATGAGAACCTCCGTCGGATATCACAATGCGTGGGACACCGAAATGGGGGAAAATAATATCTTTGAACATTTTAATGATATATTTGGAATCTCTAGTGACGGTTGGTATGGCTTCTACCCATTTTGAGACATAGTCAACCACAACTAGGATGTAAGAGAATCCTTGAGAGGATGGGAATGGACCCATGTAGTCCACACCCCAAACATCAAATATCTCGACTTCTTGCCACAAATTCAATGACATCTCATCTCTCTTTGTTATGTTACCCATTCTCTAGCACTTGTCACATGATAAAACAAAGTTGTAGGAATATTTGGACACGGTCGGCCAAAAGAATCCACATTGCAAAATCTTCAAAGCTGTTTTCTTAGAACTCATATGGCCTCCAACTGGGCTTGAGTGACATTGCTCTAAAATAAGTTGGGCTTCTTCCTCGGCGATACAATGTCTCTAGAGACCATCAACACAGTGCTTTAAGAGGTACGGTTCATCCCAGTGATACTGCTTTACATCATTCATGAATTTCTTCAATGCATTTCCAGTGCATTCAGGGTGGATGACACCAGTGGCAAGGTAGTTCACATAGTCCGAGTACCAAGGGGTAGCTTCTGAAACTTTCATGAGTTGGTCGTCTGGAAGAGAATCATTAATCGGGATCTTCTCAGTTTCTAGAGTGTTGATGCGACTGAGGTGATCTTCTACAACATTCTATGTACCTTTCTTATCTCTTATCTCCAGATCAATTTCTTGTAGGAGGAGAATCCGTCTGATTAACCTGGGTTTGGCATCTTTCTTCGCTAGGAGGTAACAGATTGCGACATGATCCGTGTAGACAATGACTTTTGAACCAATGAGATATGATCTGAACTTGTCAAAGGCATACATGACTGCAAGGAGTTCCTTTTTAGTTGTCGCATAGTTCCTTTGAGCTTTGTCGAGGGTCTGAGATGCATTATAGATCACATAATGTTTCTTCTCTATATATTGACCTAAAATAGAACCCAAAGTGTAATCACTGGCATCACACATAATTTCAAATGGGTGATCCCGATCTAGGGCTCTGATGATGGGTTTTGTAGTAAGAGCATGCTTCAGGTTGTTGAAACTCTTCACACATTCTTCATCAAAATGGAAATCAGCATCCTTTAGCAACAAATTCGTCATCGGCTTGGTTATCTTGGAGAAATCCTTTATAAATCATCTGTAAAAGCCTGCATGACTGAGGAATTCACAAACCTCTCTTACATTCGTCTGGATAGTAAGTTTGGAAATCACTTTGATTTTCGCTCTGTCAACTTCGATACCTCTACTACTGACTCTATGGCCAAGGACAATTCCTTCCCTTACCATAAAGTGACACTTCTCCCAGTTCAACACGAGATGTGCTTCTTTACAATGTTTAAGGACAAGGGATAGGTTCTTCAGGAACGAGTCATAGGAATCTCCATATACTGAAAAATTATCCATAAAAACTTCCATGATAGTTTCAGTGAGACCAGTGAATATAGCTGCCATGCAACATTGGAAAGTTGCAGGTGCATTACAGAGGCCGAATGGCATCCTTCTAAAGGCATATGTTCCAAATGGGCAAGTAAAAGTAGTTTTATCTTGATCATTTGGATGTATAGGTATTTGATAGAATGTAGAGTAACTATCGAGATAGCAGAAATATTCTTGTTGAGCCAACTGCTCTAATACTTGATCAAGAAAAGGCATCGGGAAATGATCCTTTTGAGTGACCTTGTTTAACTTCCTATAGTCAATACACATCCTCCACCCTGTGATTATTCGAGTGGGGATGAGTTCATTGTCTTCATTTCGTATCACAGTAGTTCTGCCCTTCTTGGGGACAACATGCATGGGACTTACCCATGGCAAATCAAAGATAAGATAAATGATTCTAGTAGTGAGCAGTTTAATGACTTCTCGACGAACTACTTCCTTCATGTTTAGATTAAGCTTCCTTTGATGTTCAACAGTCAGCTTGTGATCTTCCATCATGGGGATTCAATGCATACAAAGCGCTTGACTGACCCTGGTGAGATCACTCATCTTGTAGCCGATAGCTTTTCTTCTTTCCTTTAATTTTGGTAAGAATTTATCTTCTTTTTCTGTCGTTAGATCTAAATTTATGATGACTGGGTAGACCTTGAGATCATCTAGAAACACGTACTTCAATCCCTCAGGTAGGGGTTTTATTTCTGGAGCTTGTGGTTTCTCACATGTTTCTTTAGTAACATCCATAGCTTTAAGTTCCTCAATTTTGGCTGTAGGATCTTCTTCAGTAGTGTCAAGGTTAAGAACACAATTTTTCACTTGTTCGTCAACTAAACTAGCTGCGTTTGGATTAGTTAGAGCTACTCCTAAGGGGTCTTCTTCTTCATAATTTGCTTCCGTGAGTAGTGACATTTGCTCTATGCAGTCAATCAAATAGACTTCTTCTTGCATACTCGGTCTTTGCATGCTTTCAAAAAATTTGAACTCAAGGGTTTCATTACCTAGTATGAGCAGTAAGGTTCCTGCTTCAACATCAATTAGAGATCTTGCAGTGGCAAGGAATGGACAACCAAATATGAGAGGGTATCTGGCATCTTCCTTTATGTTCATAATGACAAAGTCACACGGAACATAGGAGTCTTTGCCTACCTTGACAAGTACATCCTCAATAATTCCCAAGGGGAGAGTTACAATGTTATCTGCAAGCTGTATGGTCATGCCAGTCGGGAGCAGTTCAATAAACCCTAGCCTCTTGCAAATACTAAGTAGCATGATGGATATGTTGGCACCAAGATTGGCCAACCCCTTCTTACATGAAGAGTCACCAATATGGCATGAAATCCTAAAGGATCTTGGGTCTTTGTGCTTCTTGGGCATCTTGCTCTGAATGATATCAGATGTGGTTGTCACTAACTTCACTGTCTCATACTCTTCAGTTATATACTTCCTTGTGAGGAGGGACTTTAAGTACTTTGTCCATGCTGGTATTTCAGCTAGCGCATCAAGAAAGGGTATATCCACATGGAGTTTCTTCATAGCTTCTTTGAATTTGTGTGTCAAGCTTTGTCTGCCTCAAATGATCCGGGAAAGGTATACAAGGCTTATATATTGGCACATCTGGCTCAGGTGTTTCTGGTTTTGCATTAGTAGGATTTTCAAAACTTTCCTCGTCTGTCTTATCAGCAGTCACTGCCCCTTTTTGTTGAGACTCAGGTGTTGTAGGGTCTTGGACAACCACAGAGTCTTCCTCATATGTAATAATCACATGTGCCTTGACAGGAGGATCAGAAAAATCTTTTCCAGACCTAGTGGTGACAACCTTCAGTTGCTCAGGATGCTTAGGATTGTTCTCTGGTTGGCCAGTGAAGGTTCCAGTAGGTGGTTTCATGCTAGCTGCAAGTTGAGCTAGTTGAGATTCAATAGCCTTCTGATGGGCTTGCTGGTTAGCTATCATAGTCTGCTCTGACTGCAACATCTTCTCAATGGCAGTTAGTTTGTCATCTGAAGAGACTATACTAGCTTGTTTCCCTTGTTGTTGATTCTGGTAAGGGAATTCATTGGGATTCTGGAACTGAGAATTGTTCTGGTAATTGTTGAAGTTCCTGTTTGGAAAGTTACCCCTATAGTTCCCTTGATTCCCAAAATTTTGTTGTTGGTTATACTGGAATCCTAGTGGGCCTCGTTGTTGATTTTTTGAACCAAGTTGTCGTGACTTTTCCACTGCTGAAGGATTTCCATATTGAAAACATGGATGGTTCCTATTCTAATTCAGATTGTAATATCCTTGACCAGGGATGGTGTTGACAACATTAAGATTTTCCAAATGACCATTATCTCCTTGGCCATAAACATTGCTCAGAACAACATCATAGAGGACATTGCATGCTAGTGTAGAATGATTAGTGCCTTTACATGCTTCACAGAACAATGAATTTGACTTGATCTATTCTTTTTGTTGTGGGAGTGAGTGTCTTCTTTTATAGGCAGCAAGGGATGATTCAATATGGTCTTGCTTGGCAACTAAGAGTTTGAGGGTTTTAGCGATAGACTTGTACTCAGGAATAGCTTCAGCCATAGCTACCTTCAACACTCATTTACCTACAGATCTACCCCAATTAGCTTGATTTTCAGCTGCAAGGGTAACAACCTTCCATGCACTGTCATAGCTTTGACGCATGAAGTTTCCTCCAGACAAAGAGTCTAAGAACCTCTTGATGTCATCATCCACACCCCTATAGAAGATCTCGATGAGCTGATTCTTAGGGATTCCATGGTGTGGACACTTGCGTAGAAGCTCCTTGTATCTTTCCCATGCTTCAACAAGGGATTCTCTAGGGACCTGAGTGAATTGAGTTATACGTCCCCTGATTTCATAGGTGAGAGAAGGAGGGTAGAATTTTTCCAAAAAACATTTTGAAGTTGTTCCCAAGTGGTGATGGGTTTACATTGCAATGACGTGTACCAACTTATAGCTGTATCAACAAGAGAATACTTGAAGAGATAGAGTCGGATGGCATCATCTGTGACTCCATTTTGCTTTGTCATAGCACACAGATCAATAAACCTCAGAAGGTGCTCCTGACAATCTTCTCCTTTCTTACCATAGAATGGGTTGTTTTGAAGCAAGGTGATCCAATGTGCCCGGATCTCGAAATTTGTAGCATTGATGGGAGGAGGTTGCACTAGATGATGAGCGTCAGTAGCTTTAGGGATTGAGAACTCCCAAAGGTCCTTCTACAGTTCTGCTTCTTGCGTTGCTGCTTGTGCTGCTCAGATCTATATTTCAACTGCAGCTCTGGCTTCTTGCATAAGCCTATCTCTTTGTGCAGCAAGGGCTTGAGCAACCCTACGAGCTATTTACTCCTCTTGAGCCATTCTTGCTTGGTTCTCTCTGTTCTGATGACAAAAAGTTCTATCTATCTCAGGATTAAAGCAATCAATGAGACTAGGACTATTTGAGCGGTCCATGCACTAGTCTTTGTTGGTACCTGGGATGGAAAGATTTTTCAGGAGTAAGAATGATGAAATAGAACTGAATTCAACAGGATGATCGATTGTATCAAAATAAAAGCAAAAACCTAGATTAGCCTTAAAAGAACTAGATTTGACTAACTGATTCCGTTATCCCCGACAACGACGCCAGAATTTGATGTGGCTTATTATCACACTAACAAATTCACTCGGGGTTGAAATCCCTGAGCTTTTACAAAAACCTTATACAATAATACCACCCACAAGCAGACATGTCTTATCGCAGTAAGTTGAGGATCGAATCCCAAGGGACAACATTTTTAAGAATCATTGCTAGTCTAGTCTTAGTTCAAGTAAGACTAATATTTAGAACAAAGGTTGGTTTGAGGTTAATTAGACTAATTGCAAGAAAGTAAAGAGCAAATTTAAGTTTGATCTATATTAATGATATGGAATCACTTGGGTGGTCTCGGGTTTCACCACCACTGCACATGCAAATACATCCAATCACAACACATCTAGGCAAGATCTAACCATCCTAGTAGAACTACTGCGAACCCTCCCTGAGGGATGTTTAGGTCCGCGTAAGCATCACCTTTGGTATCAGATGTCTTGTTGCCATCTGGATCATGGACTTACGGTTCCAAAGATACAAAAATCCAACAGAAGTTGTGAGCCCCCTATACAGGCATTAGGCACACAAAAACGTCACCATAGGATAGATGGCTCGTCCCCTCACTGATCATACACTTACACCCTCAAGGAATCCCATCTATCTCTAGTTTGGGAGTCAACCACATTAATCGACATTCTATCCTACATATTGAAGTTCTCACAACATAGAAAAGAATAAGATAAAATCAAGCAGGTGATCAATCTACAAGCAAACATCGACAATTAACCACGGAATGAAAAGTTACATACATTGCCTCGGAATGTTAAAATGAAAAGACATGAAAGCATGGGCAGAGAGGCTAGTCCCCGCACCCCAGTGAAAAGGAACTACTCACTCATGATGTGAGAAACAAGAAGAACAAGAGAGAGGGAAGATTCTTCCATGAGCATGATGCAGAAGGTAGTCGTAGCTCGGTGAAGATGATGTGGTCTTCTACGTCATGTCGGAGCATATCTGGATAAGGAGGAAGAACCACCAAGGTAGACTGGGAAGATCTTATTCTCCACCTTCTTTCTCATCTTATCCTCCTTGCTCGCAGCAAGAGGTGCAGTAGGCGAAGTGATAGTAGCATGGATGTATGTGGATGGATCTAGATTGAATCTTACATTTGGGCAGCCTGGCGGCGTCCCGGATCTGACGCCCAAATGAGGACCCTGCTGGTCCTATTTATAGGCTTGGATGGGGTCTTCACGATTTGGACCCAGCTAAAATTTTCACAGTTTGCTTTAACGGTTTTGGAGACCATTTAGTCTTCTTAACGGTCTAGGACTTCACGTCTAAATGGTCTTGGATGATTAATAACCTCACGGTCTATCTCCAACCGGTCTTAGTGTTTTAACGGTCTTGGAGTTCTCACGGTTTGGGATCGTGAGACTTCCTCACAGTCTACTGCTTTCATTCAAATGGTCTTGTGTGTTCACTGCTCTTCATAGTTTTGATGCCAATCAGTCTGGGGCCCAACAGTTTTCTAGACAATGATCACACGATATTGGATACCTCTTATAAACGTCCTTGCGGTCTTCAAGATCATGAGGGATCTCACGATCTTGAGACTATGAGGAGTCCACACGGTCTTGAGACTGTGAGATGCGAGACATAGTAAACTTTTAAGAGAAGGAATAGAAAAATCGTGTGGAATGTAGACCGAATGGACCAAGATCGTTTGGTCAAAACCGTTAGGGCAAAATAGAGGGAGCAAACTGCAAGGGCAGGTTGCATGGGTGAAATCGAGAGGCCCAAGACTGAATGGTTGGATGGATGGGGACCGTTGATCCATGATTGTGTGGTGAATGGCTAAGACGGAGAGGTCAAAACCGAATGAATGAAACCATTTGGATTGAGATTGAATGGTCAAGATCGATTGAGCAGGCCAAATGGAAAAACCGTTTGGATCAAAACTGATTGATTAAGACCAAGGCTGAGAGGATCTTGAGTAGAGGTAAGTTCCAGTTGATGGTTCGACCTCATCATATCCTGCATAAAGTCAATATAGAATTTAATTAATAATCTTGATAAATGAACCAATTAAGTAATTTTGCATTTTGCAAGATTGAGTAGATGAAAGTGAAAGCATTGAGTCGAATTGGGCCTCAGATGGCGATATAAAATCATGATGAAAATGCATTCATCAACTAGAGCTTGTATGGCACCAACTTTGACTTAGTAGTGGTCGGTTGGATTTGGGTGGTACAATTCAAATCCTCGAGGCATAATAAAAATATGTAATCACATGTGTAGTATACTTTAATAGAATCAAATACAGAAACATTGGATGAGGCCTTACTTTTTTTCATACAATATTGCTAGTAGGGAATGTACATGCTCTTCATATTCCTTTTTATAATGTTAAGATGTTTCATAAATCAATAGTAATTACTCATCCTGTTAGTAATGATTACTTGCTTCTCATGGTTATAACTTTACTACTCAATTTAATTATCTTATCTATGATAATACTAGAGTTGGTAGAGAGTTATATCTCCTACTGAGATTTAGAATCTCACCCTATGGGTTTCCCACATCCTTTTTAGGTGGTCGTGCACAAAGAGGTAGAGATCATGCAACCGAGGTTGAGGAGTAGTAGGTGACAAGGTTGAAAGTTCTAATGGATGTCTTTTTTTGATAGAGTCCTAGAGTCTCCCCTATACACTCAGGTCTTTGTGAATGTTTTGTAGATGTTTTGTGGACATTCTTTTGATATGTGGTTGGCTTGTGTGCCCTTTTGTATACACATGTAGTGGATATATGTATATATGTTTTAGAATAGGTTCTCTAGTAACATGTTGATGGAACACATAGTAAGTGCTTTGAGGCATGAAAGGACCCATATGTAAAGGTTCTTGTTGTTTGAAAATTTTATGAAAATGGTTTTAGATTTTAGTATTTTCCAGTTGATTGTTTGTTTAATTTTTCTTCCACAGTTTTGTTTTGAGTAATCTTTCTTTGTGGCAAAGGGTGTCATAGACACCACACAACCCACATGGCTTCCTCAACACCACGATGATGCCAAAGAAACTTTACAAGCACAAGGTCATTCCTCTTTAGCTTCTTCACTCTTTAGTCAAGGATCAACACCAAGCCTTCTACATAAGTCATATCTTCTTCAAGATCTACCTCCACATGCTGCAAAACTAACTCTATATCCGGATGGCACTTCCTCAACATACTCACATGAAACACTGGGTGCAACCTGTGTAGATCAAGAGGCAACTCCAACCTATAGGCCACCTGACCAACACGTGCCACCACTGGATAAGGTCATGTAAACCTGGGAGATGGCTTACCCTTCTTCCCAAACCTCAGAACACCCTTCTAAGGAGAGATTTTCAGATATACCTTGTCTCACACTTGGAACTCCAAGGGTCTATGATGGTTATCAGCATACGACTTATGTTTGATCCTCTGTTGCCTTCAACTGTTGTTGGATTACCTTGATCTTCTCTGTCATCTACTACACAATCTCATGACCAAGAAGTTGATACTCACCTGTCTTGTACCAACACAATGGCAATCTGCAACGCCTCCCATGCAACGCCTCATAAGGTGCCATGTCAATGCTACTCTGATAGCTATTGTTGTAGGAGAACTCTATCAAACTGGGATGTACATCCCAACTTCCTGAAAACTAAAGAACACATGCCCTCAAAAAATCCTCCAAGGTATGAATGGTCCTCTCAGATTAACCATCTGTCTGTGGGTAGAAAGTAGTGCTAAACTTTAACTACGTACCCAAAGTTGTGTGCAGTCACTCCCAAAAGTGACTTGTGAACTGGGTCCCCTATCAGACATGATAGTTGTTGTAACACCGTGCAAACACACTATCTCATCCACATAGATCATAGCAAGCTTCTCTGTTGTGAACATCATCTTCACGGGAAGGAAATGCACTAACTTGGTCAATCTGTCAATGATCACCCAGATGGAATCATGGCCTTTGATTTTCCTACGTAGACTGACCACAAAGTCCATAGTCACATGATCCCACTTCCACTATGGTATAGCTAATGGTTGTAGCATCCCTGCAGGCTTCTGATGCTCAGCTCTAACCTACTGACTTACAACAAACCTTGTGACGAACTCAAAGACGTCCTTCTTCAAGCATGTTCACCAATACATATCCTTTAAATTATGATACATCTTGGTGCTACCTGGGTGCATAGAGTACATGGATGAATGAGCCTCTTCTAGCACCATCTTCCTTAGGTCATTAGCATTGGGAACTATAACTTTTCCATGGTAACAAACTATCCCATCATCTGACATGTGTAAGCCATCATGCTTCTCATTGCCAAACTCTGATCTAATATGTTGTATCATGGAATCAACATGTTGCACCTCTTTGATTTGTTGTCCCAGTGTGGGCTTCACCTATAAATGTGCCAACAAACCCTCTGGTAAAGAAACTTCCAACTTAACATTCATCTGTCCCAATGAGACCAAAATGTCTCACTTGTGGTACGATGAAGACTTCCTACTCAATGTATCTTCCACGACATTCACCTTTCTGGGATGATAATACATCGTGCAATCATAATATTTTATTAAATCCATCCAACGATGCTGTCTCATATTCAACTCCTCTTGTGAAAAGATGTACTTCATGTTCTTGTAATCCGTGAAGATCTAACACTTCTCCCCATACAAATAGTGCCTCCAAAATTTCAAAGCATGAACTACTACATCTAACTATAGATCATGGGACTAGTAATTCTCCTCATGTTTCTTAAGATGTCAAGAAGAGAAAGAAACCACTTGTTTATTGTAACACCCTGATCTCACAATTACCATTAATCATGAGATTAGGGCATAAATTGAGGATTCAATAGAATACAATGATCACCCTAAACTTTTTCTTTTCCTAATATCTTAAAATTAACTTAAAAGAAAGTCTTATAACTTGAATAACATTGAATCGTATGAAAAACCAAATAGCTTGAATAACATAGGATCATAATAAAACTACGAAAGCAACTTACTATTTACCTTACTAGGAAGATAAAATAGTTACATGACATATTACATTTTTCCATGCAGAATATAAAGCACAACAGATAACTTAAATCTAGTTTACATGTTACATTACATTCTCTCTCTACCACACCACATGCCCAAGGACCGAGGGGAAAGGACTAAGAGATCTCTATTTAACTACGAACTACCTTCTAAGAACTTGGGTGATACAATCCTTCAGCTTCCTCGTGCTGACGCTGACCTGAAAAATGTTTCAGTAGGTTGGTGAGCTACTGGCTCAGTGAATAGAATTTCACCCAACCATCGCAGATAACTCATTTTATGTTTATTAATTGAAATAAAATTCAAGATAATACTATAATGAGTATATATAAACAATATAATTTAAACGACAAGAGATGTCAACATTTCATTAAGGAAGCAACTGCTACAAGGCTGTAGATACAATTAAATAATAGAGAATGCTAAAATTTCATTGAAAGGACAACTGTTGTGAATCTAACTCAAATCTTTCTTAACTCTTTAACTTATAAGAAACTCTATGAACCTATATGAACATATTTTATCTTATGTCCTGATCATATGCAGTGTACTCTACATATTAAGTCTTGTAGCGAACTACAATCCCACCGTACAAGACTTAGCCGACACCCCGGGATAGCTAAGTCTGACCACTCTCCTGGTCTGCAACATGGAAATTGGCTCTCTGGCCTCGACACTCCTATCGTGCTGTAAACTGGACTCCTCCTCTAACCTAAGCACATAGGCAGAGAGTCCAGCCACCTATTGTCTTTTCTGTACTCTCGTGCCACCAGGACTTTTGGTTGATGTTGGACACACTTTTCTATACTCTAGTTCCACCAGGACTTCTGGTTGATGTTGGACACTTCAAACTATAATTTAAGGAGACTTTCACTAGGGCTTCGTCCCCCATGCCACCTGATAGCACGTTCCTCCCCCCGTATACTGGACGTTGCCAGGGTTAGGTCATTTCACCTCTAAGGCGCAGACCTCACACAAGGGTTCTACGGTGTCAGGGCCCTTAAATATGTAATTTTATTATTTCCTAGAAAACTCTTACTATGTTGAACCTTTTTCTTACTTATACTCGACTCTGGTATTTCTATGGCATCTCGTCTATTTAATTGCAGTTCAATTCACAACATGAATCTCATTCTAGACCTGACAGAGCAGTTTATTCAAACCAGTGAAAAAATACAAAATAATCCCCATACTGTACTTACGTGCAGATTAAAATTCTTAAATAAACAAAATACATGTCAACTTGGCACATATACACTGGAATCATGCAATTGAGCTTCTTAATACACTGATAAGAGTTAATTACTTGACATATGAGTAATCATCAGTAGCATCTGTAAATTATTTGTAATTCCTCAAAACATGTGCACATCAACCCAAATCCTGAGTTGTGCCTCACGTAACATAATTAAGGGTTAATTACTTGTCATGGCAAGATTTAATATTAATTATTGGGAATTTCTAATAATAACCTTGAGAAACGTGCCAATTCGTGTTAAGATTGAACCACACACATTAAATATAATAGGGACCATGCAACTAGGTTTCCATTGACATTTTCATGTCATCATCATTTCTTTGAAATCATGCATCTAGTAAACTACTAGAATCATACAAACTAGATTTATTCCCAAACTATATAGCTACTGTAAACCCTAGATTTGTGTGATAATGTATTCCACTTTTAAACTGAACAATTTAGGTTTTGATCAACCATATAATTCCACTAGTCCAAATCATACTAATCAGTTAATAAACTAAGATCATGAAAATCGTAAAGATGAGAAATGTGCAATAAAAGTCAGGCGACGCCGTCACTGCCTAACACCTAGGTAAGCATTGTTACCCACAAATAACATAGATCAAACCAAAATCATTCCTTTATTGGAGTTAAATCATGCTTGATGAGTGAGATTCTACTCACAGCGGGTGAGGTGACCGTAAATCAACTAGAAACACATCTAGAGTCCTATTTACGGGCATCAACAAGTCTTCTTCTACATTGGAATTGCTCTGGAATTGAGCCTGCTACACACAGTAGGAGCTTCACACACATACAGATTGAAGAAAACTCGACTAGGTGCTATGTCAAGGCTAGGTGGCTGCAGATTCGTGCACAAACTTCAAAATCGGAGTCAAGGTGGCATTTTTGGTGCTGCTCCTCACACCCAAGAGCTCCTGGCCACTGCCCCACATAGCTATTGTTGTAGGTCAGTCACTGCTGCTTGGGGGCGCTGCCCTAGGGTGTGGTTGGGGTGAGGATGAGGAGGGAAAGGAAGAAGAAGGGTGGACGGAGGCAAGGTGCTGCTAAACGAAGCCAAGGGGCCAAAGATCGCCCCTCAAATCTCCCTCTACTACGACTGATCGAGCTGCTGGGTGGGCACCTCTTAGGCGGTGTTCGATCGGGGAAGATGATAGGGAAAAGGGAAAAAGGGATTATAAAGCCAATTAAAATGGGAAAATTGCAAATTCAACCTAAGAAATTGAAAACATCATATCTTTTGCCTCGAAGGTCTGAATTGCATGATTTATTTTGAAAATTTTCAAGCACGACATCCTCTACCTTCTCAAGGCAAAAAACCACAACAAATAAACCACCTTAGCTAGGTTAATCATCTTAGGTAATTAACTTAACAATTAACACTATAGTTAACATTAATTACATCATATGAATCAATCTTGACTAATGATCCACATCTTAGCTTATCTTGATTAACCATGATGTTTAACAAGGTACTTAGCACTAATCAAGGTACTTACTGACTAACCTCGATGTGGGTTGTAACACTTGTCTTACATCAGCACACAACCCAAACTATTCCTGTATGCATCAAAAAACACTATGTATCCTTTTCGTTGCTCAGGCAAGACCAGAACCGATGCACTTGTCAACTTCTCCTTCAATGTCTGAAAAGCACGTTGACATCTATCGTCCCAGATGAATGAAACATCTTTCGTTTTTAGCTTAGTTAGGGGTAAGGCGATAACACTGAAGTCCTTGATGAACCTCCTATAATGGCCTACCAAACTTAGAAAACTACACACTTCTATTTCCGTTTTAGGCTGCTCCCACTCTTTCACAGACTCCACTTTCTTAGGATCCAAACATACTCCCTCGACAGATATAACATGTCCCAAGAAAGCTACCTTCTTCAACCAGAACTCACACTTGCTAAAGTTCGGATGAAGCTAGTGTTGTCTCAGCATGGTCAATGCCTGATGAAGATGTTGTTCATGCTGCTTCCTGTCAGAACTGTATATCAAGATGTCATCTATGAATACCACCACAAACTAATCAAGGCACAACCAGAACAATCTATTCATCAAATCCATGAATGTGTCGATACATTGGTGAACACGAATGGCTTAACCACAAACTTGTAGTGACTGTACCTCATCCTAAAAGATGAATTAGGTATGTTATCCTCATTGATCGTCAACAGGTGATGTCCTAATCTCAGATCTATCTTAGAGAACACCATCCTGCCCCACAATTGGTCAAACATGTCATCTATCCTCGGTAAGGGATACTTATTCTTTATCGTCACCTTGTTCAACTACATGTAGTCTATACACAGCCCCATAGACCCATCCTTCTTCTTTACGAACAACACTAGAGAACCCATGGTGACGTACTCGGCCTGATGAAACCTTTATCAAACAGTTCTTGCAACTATCTCTTCAACTCTGTCATCTTCGTTGGTGCCATCCTATATAGTGTCTGAGGTATTAGTTGTATTCTGGGGACCAAATTGATCTCAAAATCAATCTCTTAGTGCAGGGGAACACTTGGAAACTCCTCAGGGAATACATCCTCAAATTCTCTAACAATCAAAATCTCCTGAATTTTAGGACTCCTCACCTTAGTATACACCACATGTGCCAAGAATGCCTCACAACCCTGTCCCAAAGCCTTCTTTGCAACCATAGTTGATGTCAAACATGTCTGAAGAATCTTTGTATCTCCTTGGAAGATCCACATCTCACCACCATCTATAAACATCGCCTTCTTGGACCTACAATCCAAGACCATTCTATACTTCTCCAAGGTATCCATTCTAAGGATGACATTGACTCTATGCATGTCAAGTGGTATGCGATCCACTTGAATGTTGTGCCTCAAAAAGGATATGACACAAGAAGGACATACATCCTGCAACACTACAGAACCAACTAACGTGGTTTCCAACAACAAACTATTCATCTTATGACTAACAGGAAAAAGACAACTACTAAGCACTTCATGAGTGATAAAAGAGTGTGTTGCACCTGTGTCAACCAAAATAGACACAAAGCAAGAAGAAAACAAATCAGAATGAAATAATTCCATCTAACCTATCACCACTCGCGGGTTGACCACCACCTCTGGCTGACTCATAGTGTAGAACCTATATGTTTCCTGTTGTCGCCCCTATCCTCTGCTTCGTTGAGTAGATGATCCCACCTATGATGCTTGGCTACACCCTAATCCTCCTGCACCATTGTTCTATTGTCTCTACGAGTCTTGTTGGCTCTGCTTCTATTGCTGGGTCACTTCATCATCTCTTACCAGGCAATTCTGCTTCAGATGTCCTATCTGCCCACACTTGTGACAAGATCAATCCTCAAACTATGGCCTAGATGGCCCCATCACCAATACTGATGCAACACTCTAGGCTCCTACATGTGGAAAATTATGACGTTTTCCCTTACTTGGTGACCACTGCATCGGAGCACTGAACCTCTGTGATGTTGGCGGTGCAGAAAATATCAGCTTCTTAAAGCCTCCTGACAACTGCCCCTGGGACTGTGCATACCTCTTCTTGGCACTCGTCTCCTGCTTCTCTTTCATAGATCTCTCTATTCTTTGAACACAAACACGACAAACCTCTCTCGATTCACCAAAGCAGTTGTCGGAGTAGACAACTCAACATTCAACCCCTTCTCAAAATGACAAATCCACTTGTCATCTATAATAGCCATGTGAGGACAGAACCGCAACAACTCCATAAACCTTGCTTCATACTCATTGATCATCATGGATCCCTGTCGTATCCTCTCAAACTGGTTGTTCTTCACAACAAGATACATCCGAGAAAAATACTGACTAACGAACTCACATCGTAACTCCTCCCAACTGATCATAACACCTGGTCTCTTCTCCTCCTCTATGGCCCACCAATGTCCAACACTCCCTTTCAAGCTCGGTAAGCCACACATATGCATTCGTTGGATCAGCCATCCTAGCATACTCCACTGCTCCAACAAGGTGAAGCCACTGAAAATTCTTCCCAATACCTAAAGATTCCACATTGGGAATCAGTGCCCTAAGCTGAGGTGCAGGCGTCATGTCCGCCATATGCGTCATCATAGCCATAAACTGCCCACAAGAGATGGAAAGGTAGGATTTTCATTCGTGGATAGGTCATATTATGGGACTTCAAGCACCTGATCTTCTCATGCCTAGTTCCTGGCACCACCACCTGGTGTAGCAAGACTGCTTTTGGCAGCATGTTCTTCATGTTCTCCAGACAACTTTACGCTTTTCTTCTTCTTCTACATAAGCATAAGTCACTATTATACATACTAGAGGACACAAGAACAAACACAAACCATAATCCTAGGTCCCTATAGACTCAACGAACCTAAATCTATGATACCAACCAAATGTGACACCCTTTGCCACATAAAGAGAGATTACTCAAAACAAAACCGTAGAAGAAAGATTAAACAAACAAATTAGTGGAAAATACTGAAATTTAGAACTATTTTCATAAAATTGTCAAACAACAAGAACCTCTACATATGGGTCCTTTCATGCCTTAAAGCACTTACTATGTGTGCCATCAACACGTTACCAGAGAACCTATTCCAGAACATATATACATATATCCACTACATTTGTATAGAAAAGGGCACATAAGCCAACCACATATTGAAAGAACGCCCACAAAATATCTACAAAACATTCCCAAAGACCCGAGTGTATAGAGGCGACTATAGGACTCTATCAACAAAAGGCATCCAAAAACACTTTCACCCTTGTGAGCTACAACCTCTCCTACTGTTCCTCAACCTCTACTGCAAGTGATCTCTACCTCTTCTTGCATGACCACCTAAAAAGGATGTGGGAAACTGATCGAGTGAGATTCCAAATCTCAGCGGGAGATATAAATATCCACCAACTATACTTCTTTAGGTCTAGATCTAGAGTGGGCGTGGTCATGACAACTTCTTCCTTTGAAGGAGGGTATGATCAATCTTCTCTCTCCTCCAATTTCCATCTTTGGAGATCCAAGACTGATGGGGATGAACATGGATGAATCGAGAATTTGGTAGCAATATACTTAGCGCGATTGATTAGTTTGTTTTGGTTATATGCTTATCTTCATTTATTTATATTTTAACTGATTAGTTGGTTTTGGTTAGATAGGAAAAATAAATAGTTCAAATGTGAGAATATAACTTTAATACCCATTACATTAATTTGCATAGAAATATGATCTGGAGTACAAAGTCCACAAACTTAATTCATTTTTGTTTCTATTGATGATTTCCAGTTGGTTAAAACAATGAGTAGTAAAGGGCTCTCTGTCTCAATGACTCCCCACTTCTCTATGCTAGGTTGCTATCTATACTTGTACAACATCCCCATGAGGGGTAGCTTTCACACCCTTCCTTTATTTTAGTTGACCCTATGCTAATGTGCTTAGGTAGGTTTCATGCTTTAAGTGTTTTCCTACACTCATCAATTTCTCTCACCCATAGGTTGTCGTAAGGACAGTGTTGCCCCAAGGGCTCCTGGTGTCAAGTTAGGTGGTCGTGTGAGGGTTTCTTTGGAGTGGAGGTGGATATACTTGGCTTCAGGATTCAACTTACAGGAACAACATATCTACATTCATGAGTGTAGCAATACACTGGTCGTGTGGGATCCTTTTGCATCATTTAGGCACAACTCTCAATATATTTTTTTCTTTGCCTTTTCATATCTCCTCTCAGTTTTAGGGAAGGGTTTATGAATGATTTTATGGGCAGCCAAGCCTCTTTTGATCCAAAAGCGGGGATAATTAAACTTGGATGGGGTAGTTGTTTCCTTCTCGAGGGAGGTGAGGACTTTCTAGCTAGAACCATCATGTTAGGGTGATTGATCGGGAGTATGTCTTGGTAAAGTCCTCCCGTTTCCATGGATTCCATAGATTTAAGATTGTTCCACACATGACATTTTGCCATAAGAATGAGATAAAATTGTATTGTTGGGCTTCATATTCTTACTTTTATGTGTATTGGCAGCTCATTTGTGCCTCTCTATAAAGGATTGCACTACAACATATAGAAAGAGGATTGACAAGTCTAAGAAGAAAATCTATGACTTATAGAAAAATTTTGAAAATTTTGTCCTACACTTGGTTGTAGTAGAAGCAAAATTTTGTACAAGAAGCGAAAAGTTATAGTAGAAGAAAAATTTTGTACAAGAAGCAGGAGTTAAATTGTTAAATTTTAGTGATAAAATTGTACCTCTCACGCTCATTTATAATTCCTCCCCCAAACTCATCATTCACCCTATCCCAAGGTGTCAAAATTGGACATGGAGGTATAAACAAACTTTCTTTATTGCTACTGGCTATTTGTTGTCGCCCATTTTGATTCGAGGAGCATGTTGGCATATACTCCGTGTAGTGAGTGGTATTGTTCATGCTGCATGCCCTTCACCTTCATATTCATTGTAGCTAGGGCGATCATCTAGGCTAGACAATAAAAGCCACAATCATTTGATAGTGGTACTTGTTGAGGGCTTCTATGGCAGAATTGTGTCTTTCTAAAGTCTTTGCCTTCTTAATGCATGTACCCTTTTATGTGATTTTTGATCATTTCTATGATTTCTTCAGCACATGTGACTGTCTTCTCTTCTGTAGGTGTCTTTACATTAGTCATGTTTGTGCGTTTGTTTAGTGCAAAGGCTCCATCTGAGCTGTTATATAGAACTTCAGTCCTTGCTATAATATTGACAACTAGCAGAGTCCAATGACTATCATGTAGTATGTGCATGAATATATAATCAAGGAGAGAGGTCTCCAGGCATTGCAATAGGCCGTCTTTTTCTCCTGACCTTTTGTCCTTCAAGATATCATCGACTAGGAGAAAGTAGGCCATATGCATGTTTAGCATGTTGTCACTCAGAAGTGATTAATAGGTCAACATAATGCGGACTAAAAGGTACCCTCCTATTTTCAAAGAATCTCTGAGGTCGTCCTTTAGTACACAGATGCCATCCCTTTCAAAAATTACTTCTTTCATGTTGTCACCATCTTTTAAACATTTCATTATCAACTGTAAGGATTCCAGTGACAAACTTTCACAACTCCATCTATCAAAATCTTTGAAGGTTGGCACTATTTCTTCCACTAGCCCATCAAGTTTTATCTTTGACATATCATCTTCATATATCTCCCCTTCTTCAAGCTCATGATCTGGAGGTTTTTCTTTGTCTTTTTCTGCTAAAGGGGGTGTTCTGGCTTGCTTTTAGGTTGATGCTCTTCCTTGTCAGGGGTATCTTCTGCCTATCCTTCCTTCCAAGCGGTTGCCCTAGTAAGTTCATCTAGATTGGCCCATAGGGTTTTTAAATGTTCCCTCCATGTTTTCTTTTTAGGTAGAGGTATTTCATGGTGAAGTAGGTGTGGTATTGCATCTAAAGGCATTATTGAGTCGTTGAAGAAGCGGATGCCATAGATAACTTCCATTGCATCAACACCTTGTAAATCATGGATGTCTTCTATGCATAGGTATTCTAGTGGGATTCCCTTGTTGATTTCTTCCATCATTATCAATACTATGAAATCAAATCCCATGTCTCAACCTTTTCTTGAGGGACCTTTTTATAGATGGATAATTGTTTCCATATTCCTTGGTGTCAGTTGTCTGCTATCTGAATAGCCTACTACAGACATAGTAGAACCTTTAGAATATCCCTTGCTTCCTTGTTATTGTAAACCAAGAAAGTGTTGTCCAATTCAGCTGTGCATCAATTGAACACTATAGTATGTTGCTCGTATAAGTTGATGACAATGAGGGCCCAATGCTTTACATTCCTTATAGGCATAACTACAAACTTTGTATCCTCTCTTCTCACTTCCTATTGTAGTTCTTTCACATTAGCAGACTCATAGTTTTCATCAAAAAGTTGACCCGCTAGATGTGTGGTGCCATTGAAAATAGGTTGTATTTTCTTAGGATGTAGAAATTCTTCCAACAGTGTTGTGCAGAGTACTCTGAACAACTTTTTGTCTACCCGTGCTCTCTTTAACAAGATCCCTTTAAAATGGTCCCTGTTAAGCGACCTTCCTTTGTTGTGGTAGAGAATATTCATGCATGGTAGATTGTCATCGAGCACATCCTCTAGAACATGGACATCCATGCATGTGATTCTGGATAAGGAGGTCATGTCCATGTTTGCCATTTAGCAAGGTAGAGGAGGGGAAACACCTAAGGGTACAGTATCAATCGATGCACTCTGCTTTCTGACAGGCTCGTCTGTGAAGAAAGTGGAAAGTCCCCCTTAGTTGTCTTCTAAGGTTCCATCTCTTGCCTTTTGTGTTGTTGGGGGTCATACTTTTATGGTGGGAAGTTGTATATTAGCATCCAATTGTACTTGTTTGGCCGCTTGTCTTTCATTTTTCGCTGATGTCTCTGTAGTCTTTATCTCTCTAGTCAAGTATTCCATGGGTATGTCTCCCTATGATGCCTTTTTTAGTTTTGTTAAATTGAGAGCGGCTAATGTTGCATCCATCTTTTTGTCGTAGATGGTGTCATTACGCTCATAATGCAAAGGGTCTTGCAGAAAGTCATTGTAGATGTCCCTGCCAAAAGTCATGTCACACAAGAGCTTTTTGATATCCCTCATTTCTCTTGACGTGAGCTCTTCTATGGAAGTGCTCTCTTCCCTAACAATGACATTAGGTTGGTGTTCTACTGATACAACTTTGTCATTGTCTGGGTTGCTATACAAATCAAACATTCGCAATAAGGTGCTTGTCTTTTTCTCTTCGACACTTTGATGAGCTTTTGATTCTTGCGACACCTCTTTCGTAGAAGGTTCCACCCTTTGGGTAGTCTTTACCTTGGCACTTTCATATTTTGAAGCTATGGCCCCAATCATTCCTCCTATGTCATCATCATCCTTATCTGGGCTCGAGGGGTTTAAGGAGGCTTGTGATGTGGAGGGGCTAGTTAGACGCTTTGACTTCTTCTTTTTCTGCTAGTCACCCATCTCCTAACGTTCTCTAGCTAGTTGTTGGATTTCTTCATCTAAGAACTGGAATTCCTTTTTTAAGTTTTCTAACACCTCTTTGTACCCTATCCACATCATTTCCTTATTAGCTCTCATGGCATCCCTTTCTTTTCTGAGGTCTGCCATTTGTTCTGTCAGTGACTTTAGAGCCCCCAACATTGTGTTTTGGGTGTTGATGATCTCACACATGAACTGAGGGAGTGCCTCAGTTCTTGTGATCAAATTTTGTATGTACGTTGTCAGTGTGTACAGGCTAGAAGTAATATTGAAGTTAACTTAAAAAGTATGTTGCATGTGTAACCACATGCCATTGAATTTGTGCCCTAGTAAATCACTAAATGTATGTGGGCATTGATGTTGATACTCTACATGCATCGTTGATGGTGTCATTGATGCTTTAGGTTCCTTGGGTTGTAGAGTTGACTTATCCTTCACTGGATCAGCATTGGTTTCCTAGGCAAAGGTGATTGTGCCTGGTTTCTCAGGTACTTGCAGTACTACCTCTGGGCTCATAGGGTTAGGTACAACTTTGGGGCTTTTGAGTTCTTGACATGGCCTAGTTTCACCTTTTTTGGGATGTTTTTCGTCGGCATCATCGACATGTGTTGGGTCACCCCTGTCATTTATTCCTACATTAGGTTGGTCTTCAACCTCTATTGACTTATGTGGTGAGGGTGGACTTGGGGTTGAAGATTTGTCTGATGTTTTTTTCTTACGCTTCCTTATCGCCAACTTCTTCCTTTCTTCTGGATTTTGCATCTCTATTTCTGGTGTCTTATCCCTTAGGATCTTCTTTCCAGTGGGTGATACAGGACATGTGGCTCTACTGATGGCGTTGGAGTACATTTTGTCTACATCCTCCTGTGTGAGCCACAACTTATAGGCATCATAGTATGGACCATATTTAAAATAGATCTCCCTTAGTAACTCCTCCAGTTTCTTATCTTTTAAATACTGTGTTGGTGATTATTTTCTGTATCACTCTGATGAAGAAGGAAGTGATGAGTGTCACCTTTGAGTTTTTTTATTTGTGCTCATCTTCTCCTGTCAGCTTCTCCCACATCTTGTGACTACTGTATCTTATGAATTCTTGTTCACCTGGCACAGTTGAGAAGTCTTGTGCTTCTTCTATCATCTTCGTGGAGATAGTGTTGAGCATGTCTTCGGGAATTACATGAGCCTTGCTCCCTATTCTTACTTCAAGCCTGAAGTCTCCACCACCATTTTTGTGCTCATCATCAGAGATGGGATGTTTTTACAATGACATCATGAACTTTGCCATCAGTTGAGTGAGGGAGAGAGCTTTTAACATACACAGGTTGGCCCCTTCCAAGAATTCTATCACTCTGCCATATATTCCCATCTTCTTGAAGTCATCAACGTCTAGGTACTAAGTCGTCTTGAAGCTTTTAGTCTTCATCTCACCCAGTCAAAGTGTGACTAGAGCACTTGATCTCTCGATATGAATGCATAAGTCTACTGGTTAAGGGCCTTTTGTTCGTCCTCTCTCGCAGCTTCGGGGACTACTTTTTTTTCCTGACCCTTCCCTTTTTCCATGACTATCAATTTTCTCTTTTTGTCATCTTTTGTATTCGTGGATTCAAATTTGCATTTCTCCATCTTCTTTAGTTCTATTTCATATGGCTGGTACTTGGAGGTGTCTGTTTGTGACTTCTTACATGGTATATTATCGCACTAACAAACTCAGCCAAGGCTAAAATCCCTGGGTTTTTAACCAAAACCTTGTTCAATAATACCACCCGCAAGCGGACGGGTCTTATCGCAGTATAGTTGAGGATCAAATACCACGGGACAATGTTTTTAAGAATCTTTTACTAGTCGAATCTAGTTGAATCAAGACTAATATTTAGAACAATATTGGTTGATTTGAGTTTAATCAAACTAAATGCAAGGAAAGTAAAGAGCATGATTGAAAGTTGATTAAAGATTAATGATGAGAATCGCTGGAATGGTCCCGGGTTTCACCGCCACTGCACATGTAAACATATCCAAACATCAAACATCTTCGCTAGATATAACCATCCAAATAGAACTGTTGTGAACCCTTCCTAAGGGATGTTTAGGTCCGTGTAAGCATCACATTAGGCATCAGATGTCTCATCACTATCTGGATAATGCACTTACGGTTCCAAAGATACAAAAATCCAACTGAAGTTGTGGGCCCCCTATACATGTTTTAGGCACACAGAAGCATCACCGTGGGCTAGATGGCTCATCCCCTCACGGATCATACATTTATGACCTCAAGGAATCCCATTCTATTTCTAGTTTGGGAGTCAACCGCGTTAATCGACATTTAAATCCTACATATTGAAGTTCTCACAACATAGGAAAAGAACAAGATAAATGCAAGCAGGTGATCAATCCACAAGCATACATCGACGATTAACAACAAAATGAAAAGTTATATACATGCCATGGAATGTTTAGTAAATGGACATGTAAGCATGGGTAGTGGGGCTAGTCCCCGCACCCCAGCGAAAGGAAACTACTCACTCATAGTGAGAGAAACAAGAATAACAAGAGAGAGAGAAGATTCCACCATGAGCATGGTGAAGAAGATGATCACAGCTCGATGGAGAAATGATCCTCTACACAACGTCAGGGCAGATCTGGATGAGGAGGGAAGAAAACCATGGTAGATGGGGATGATCTTCTCTCTCAACCTTATCAATCTTCTCATTGTCCTTGCTCGTAGTAGGAGGAGCATCTTGTGGACGTGATGGCGGCGTAGGCACGGTGTGGATGCAACAGATCTAGATCCGGATCTAGATCTAGATCTAGATCTAGATCTAGATCTGGATGGAGTGCCCTGCATATCTGGGTTTCCACCTCCGATCTGGATGAATGGGGGTGCAAGACCACCATGGAGGTAGGCTCTTGGCTATGGGGATCGTCTCCCTAGGCTCAGGGTAGACCCACAGCCTAACAACGTCTGAAAATGATCCTCGCTGGTAGGGTTATGGGCCTATTTATAGGCACAGATGGGTACTGGATCAGTGCCACGGTCGTGGCCTCTTTATCTTTGGTCGTGCTCTTATACACATGGAGTTGATCACGGTTCTTATGGTATAGACCGTTTTCTCTTCTAACCTAGTCGTGATTCTCAATTTTTGGCTAAGTCATGGTTGTTGGGATCGTGGAGAGGTGTCCGCGGTCTTGGAAGCCGAAGCAGCAGATGGGTTGTGAGCATGGCATGGTCGTGGTTCCTCTTCATCTGGTTGTGGTGTGAGACGATCGCGGGCACGATTCACAGACACCGCGATTGCGGCTCTGTAAATCTTGGTCGCGGTTATGGCAAGACGAGGTAGTGATCACGGTTGTCGAGAACCGCAGGAAAGCTAGTAGACCGGGTCGTAGTTATGAGAAATCATGACCAGGTGAAAGTGAAGACGAAGACCCCGGGTGCGGAAGAGAAGTCACGACAAGGACAGGTCATGATGCTAATAGGGGTTATGTTAATGCTAGGGTGGAGTCATGATGTCAGATGGTGAAGATGAGGACTGGTCACGGTGTGGAGAGGTAGCTGCAATGATCGCGATCGTGAGGGTGAAGTTGTTGTTGAGGAGGAACACCACAGTGTTGAGGGAGAGATTGTTGGGTGGAAGTGGAGAGGAAGACCGTGGTGCAGGTGGTGGATCGTGATCTAGCAGGGAGTAGAGGGAGAGATCACAGAGGTGAGGAGTGCGGTCATGATCGGAGAGGGTGGAAGTGGTCCACAGGCGTTGGTTTGCTGGGTTTGATCACGGTGTTGGGAGTGTGGAGTGTTGTTGCGGTCACAATTGTTGGGAACCGCAGTCACGGTTTAAAATAAGCTGGGAGAAGACCGTGACCTATTGGAGGAGATGTGGGAGTTAGCAAAGGAAAAGAGGTCGTGATCGGGTGAGATGGGTCGAGAAGACAGGGCCCACATGCCCAAAATGACCTGCATAAAGGTGCAAAAATTCAATAAAAGTAGGGATAAATCCGATGAAACCAAAACAAATAAAATGTTAGAAGATATGGTCGATAAGCATGAGAATCTAAGCAAAACTGGGCCAAATGTGGTGAGTGAGCCCGTATGAATATGCATTCATCAAAATACCCTGAACTTAAACATTGCTCTTCCTCGAGAAACACAAAATCTGAAACAATCGCCAAATGAATACTTTCATCTCGTGTGATTGCCTCATCTTCGCATCACAATTATTTCTTCTCTACTCTGTATGAGTAAGCATCTCAACTTCTTGATACCACTGAACACATCTTACCATATCTTCATTCCCGAGTTTGTTTACCAACATCACTTCCTCTCCACTTTTTCCAACATCAAGCATGTCTAATAGTTTCATAAGAGTCTAGAGACACCCGCAGAACAACAAGTGTGCACTTGATTTGACACTAGTGTTTTTCCAGGATAAGGGAGGCATTCATTGTGCCTTTAGGTGGAAATGGGAGTGAAGGGTGGTATGGAAAGAAGAAATAAATCTCTCCTCTATTCGACTCGAGATTTTTATTGTATGTTTGCAATTTCATTGATTGCATTTTTTGTGTGTGAAACTCTCCTCTATTCGACTCGAGATTGCATTTTTGTGTGCACATCGGCATCTTTTCTTGGTGATATACCCTTATTATATAGCGAGGGGTATGGATGAAGCAATTAAAGAGGGAGGAGATGTGCCACCCCGAACTTGGGGTTTGACACTATTTTGGCTATTTTTGTTTCTTTTTGACAGATGGAGGGATAAGAAGATGATAGAAGAAGTGTAGAAGAGAGTTCAGATCATAATGCAACTTGATTTACAATTCAGTGCACTGAGTTGTTCTCTTTATCTTACTCTGCTCAAATAATGACTTGATGAGGATCCAGTGGAGATTCCATGCTATTGTTCCAGTAGTCAGTTAGGAAGCACAGTGTGTTTGATCCCTCTCAATTCGAAAAATACTTTCCATTTTTACTGATCATGATGTTAGGATTCATAAGCTTCACACGACGATTTCTAACCATTGGCTAGTTTCAAAAATTGTCCCCCTTGAGGCTTTGCTTCGAATAAGGAGGGTATAATGATTCAAAACTGCTTGGAAAAAATGGGATAGCCGGCTAGGTAAAGGCTTTAATTGAAACCAAAAGTGTCAAAACTTCATCAAGTTTCTATACAAACTACTATGAAAACTTAAAAATTTTGAAAATTTTGGTCAAAATTGCAATGATGGAATCTTAAGTCTGAAGTAGATGGGTGTAGGTGGAAAGTAAAGTACGTACCACCCACCCTCCACCCTGAACATAGAAATTTGTTCATCTTGAGCAAACTCTAAATCCGAGATGGAGGGGAAAACTGGTGTCGGTTGGTCCACCAGATGTGGTTGCATTCCTTTTTGTGACGCGTCCTCCATCTGAAATATCAAAAATGGAAACTATCAGAACTTAAGATTGGATCTTGCGATGCATTATCTACCAGGTGCAAAATTTTCTAATTCAAAACTGAAAAGAAAAACTAAGTTAAAGATCGGGTTGCCTCCCGACAAGCGCCTTTGTTTTACGTCGATGGCTCGACGTGATTCCTTCAATTTTCTGGTAGATATGTTAGTTTGGAAAGATTCATTGATTCATCAGTGCTAGTATCAATTGTAGTGAAATTTCTCATCAAGTGTTGGCCATTTGCCACAAATTCTCCTAACTTTTCATTCCATAAAACAAAAGCACCATGTGGGAAGATGCTCTTGACAATGTATGGTCCAGACCATCAAGAACAAAGTTTCCCTAGGAATAACCTCAGTCTCGATTTGAATAGCAGAACTTGGTCTCCCACTTGAATGTCCTTCCTCTTCAGATGACCATCATGCCAAAGTTTCATGCGTTCCTTGTAGATTCATGCATTCTCATAAGCTGTCATCCAGAGTTCTTCTAAATCTTGAAGTTGTAGAATTCAAGCTTCTCCAGCTTTCTTAATGTCAAAATTTAGCTGTTTTATTGCCCACCATGCTTTATGTTCCAGTTCCACGCGCAGGTGGCATTATTTTCCATAGATGAGTCTGAAGGGTGTTGTTCCAAGAGGAGTTTTGAACGTGGTTGGGAAGGCCCATAAAGCGTCATTGATTTTCACTGACCAATCCTTTCAGTTGTATCCTACTGTCTTTTCCAAGATAGCTTTGAGTTGACGGTTCAACACCTCTACCTGCCCACTTGTTTTTGGGTGGTAGGGGGAGGCTACCTTGTGCGTAACATCATATTTCCTTAAAAATGCATTGAAGCTTCTTTTCTAAAAAATGAGAACCTCCATCGGATATCACAGTTCGTGGGATTCCAAAATGGGGAAAATTAATATCTTCGTGGGATTCCAAAATGGGGAAAAATAATATCTTTGAACATTTTGATGACGGGTTTTGAATCACTAGTAATCGTTAGTATTGCCTCTACCCATTTGGAGACATAATCAACCAGGACTAGGATGTAGGAAAATCCATGTGAGGATGGGAATGGACCCATGTAGTCCACTCCCCAAACATCAAAAATCTCAACTTCTTGCCATAGCTTAAGTGGCATCTCATCTCTTTTCGTAATGATTCCCATTCTCTAAAACTTGTCACATGATAAAACAAAGTTGTAAGCATCTCTGGATATGGTTGGCCAAAAGAAACCACATTGCAAAACCTTCAGAGCGGTTTTCTTAGAACTCATATGGCCTTTGACTGGGCCTGAGTGGCATTGCTCTAAAACAAGATGAGCTTCTTCGTCAGCTATACAATGTATGTAGAGACCATCAGCATAGAGCTTAAAGAGGTATGGCTCATCCCAGTGATATTCTCTCACATCATGCATGAATTTATTCAATGCATTGCCAGTACATTTCGGGGTGGATGACACCAGCGATAAGGTAGTTCACATAGTCTGAGTACCAAGGAGTAGCTTCCGAGACTTTCATGAGCTGGTCATCTAGAAGAGAGTCATTAATTGGGATCTTCTCAATTTCTAGAGTGTGGATACGAATGAGGTGGTTTCTACAACATTCTTTGTACCTTTCTTATTTCTTATATCTAGATCAAATTCTTGTAAGAGGAGAATCCATCTTATCTGCCTAGGTTTTGCATCTTTCTTTTTTAGGAGGTAATGAATAACAACATCATCTGTATAGACAACAACCTTCAAACCAATGAGGTAGGATCTAAACTTGTCAAAGGCATACACGACTGCTAGGAGTTCCTTCTTAGTAGTTGCATAATTCCTCTAAGCTTTGTCAAGGGTTTTCGATGCATAGTAAATGACATGATGTTTCTTCTATATACATTGGCCAAAAACGACATCCACTGCATAATCACTAGCATCACACATAATTTCAAATGGGTGATCCCAATCTGGAGTTCGGATGATAGGCGTTGTTGTAAGAGCATGCTTCAGGTTGTTGAAACTTTTGATGCATTCTTCATCAAAATCGAAACCAACATCCTTCAGTAACAAGTTGGTCATAGGCTTGGTTATCTTGGAGAAATCTTTGATAAACCTTCTGTAAAAGCATGCATGACCAAGGAATGGACGAACCTCTCTTACATTGGTTGGGATAGAGAGTTTGGAGATCACTTCAATCTTGGCCTTGTCAACTTCAATTCCTCGGTTACTGACCCTATGGCCAAGGACAATGCCTTCTTTTACCATATAGTGACATTTCTCCCAATTTAGCACAAGATGTGCTTCTTCACATCATTTGAGGACCAGGGAGAGATGCTTCAGGCATGAGTCATACGAATCCCCATATACGGAGAAATCATCCATGAAAATTTCCAAAATGGTTTCAGTGAGACCAGCAAATATGGCTGCCATGCAGCGTTGGAAGGTTGCAGGCGCATTACAGAGCCCGAATGGAATCCTTCTAAAGGCATATGTTCCAAAGGGGCAAGTAAAAGTTGTTTTTTCTTGGTCATCTGGATGCATAGGAATTTGATAGAATCTAGAGTAACCATCAAGATAGCAGAAATATTCTTGGTGAGCCAATCGCTCTAAAACTTGATCTAGAAAAGGCATAGGGAAATGGTCTTTGCGGGTGGCCTTGTTTAACTTCATGTAGTCGATACACATCCTCCACCCGATAACTGTTTGAGTGGGGATGAGTTCATTATCTTCATTTCGTATCACAGTAGTGCCACCTTTCATTGGGACAACATGTACATGACTCACCCATGGCGAGTCAGAAATAGGGTAGATGATGCCGGTAGTGAGCAATTTAATGAATTCACGGCAGACTACTTCTTTCATATTTGGATTTAGCTTTCATTGATGTTCGATAGTCGGCTTGTGGTCTTCCACCATGGGGATTTTGTGCATGCAAAGTGCTTGACCGACCCCAGTGAGATCGCTCATCTTATAGCTGATAGCTTTTCTTCTTTCCCTTAATTCTTTCAGGAGTTTATCTTCTTGTTTGGTCATTAGATCTGAATTTATAATAATTGGGTAGACGTTTAGATCATCCGGAAACATGTAATTTAGTCCCTCAAGTAGGGGCTTCATTTCGAGGGCTTATGTCTTCTCGCATGGCTCTTTAGTTACATTCACAACCTTGAGTTCCTCAAATTCAGCTCCTAGATCTTCTTTTGCAGCATCGAGTTGGTGAATGCAATCTTTTACTTGTTCATCAATGTAGTCATTGGCAGATGGGTTTGTTAAAGCCACTTCTAAAGGATTGTCTTTTTCATAATCCTCTTATGTAACGAGTGACATTTTCTCTATGCAATCAATCAAGTAGACTTCTTCTTGCATGCTTGGTCTTCGCATGCTTTCGAAAACTTTAAACTCGAGGGTTTCTTTACCTAGTCTGAGCAGCAAGGTTCCTGCTTCAACATCAATCAAAGCTCTTGCAGTGGCAACGAATGGACGACCAAAGATAAGAAGGTATCTGGAGTCCTCTTTTATGTCCATGATGACAAAGTCACAAGGGACATAAGAGTTTTTGCCTACCTTGACAGGGACATCTTCAATGGTTCCCAAGGGAAGAGTCATAGAGTAATCTACAAGTTGTATGGTCATGCCAGTTGGGAGTAGTTCTGCAAACCCTAGCCTCTTGAAAAGGCTAAGTGGCATGATAGAGATGCTAGCACCGAGATCAGCCAACCCCTTCTTACATGAAGAGTCACCGATATGGCATGAGATCCCAAAGGATCTCGGGTCTTTCTGCTTCTTGGGAATCTTGCTCTGGATGATATCGGAAGTGGTTGTTGCTAACTTAACTATCTCGTATTCTTCAGTTATATACTTCCTTGTGAGAAGTGACTTCAAGTATTTAGTCCATGCTAGTATCTCAGCCAGTGCATCTAGGAAGGGTATATCAACATGAAGATTCTACATAGCTTCCTTGAACTTGTTGAATCGAGTGTCAAGCTTTATCTACTTCAAATGAGATGGGAAAGGAGGATGAGTCTTGTACACTGGCACATCCGGCTCAGGTGTGTCTTCTGTCTTTGCAACAATTGATTCCTCCAATATTGCTTTGTCTGTCTTATCAGCGGTTGGTGGTTCCTTCAGTTGAGACTCAAGTATTGTAGAGTCTTGGACATTCACAAAGTCATCATCGTTTGTTGCTACCATTGGTATCTTGGTAGGGGGGTCATATTATTCTTTCCCAGACCTGGTGGTAACAGCCTTCAGTTGTTCAGGATGCTTAGGATTGTTCTCTGGTTTGCCAATGAAAGTTCCAATAGGTGGTTTGAGGCTAGATGAAAGTTGAGCTAATTGGGATTCAACAACCTTCTGATGGGCTTGCTGGTTTGCTATCATAGTCTATTGTGATTGCAACATCTTCTCAATAGCTGACAATTTGTCATCAGGAGAGATGGGATCGACTTATTGCCCTTGTTGTTGATTCTGGTAAGGGACTTGGTTGGGATTCTGGAACTGAGAGTTATTCTGATAATTGTTGTAGTTCCTGTTCTAAAAGTTACCCCTATAATTCCCTTGATTTCTGAAATTTTGTTGTTGGTTATACTGGAATCCTGGTGGGCCTCATTGTTGATTATTTGAACCAAGTTGTCACGAGTTTTCTGCTCCGGAAGGATTTCCATATTGAAAACCCAGATGGTTCCTGCTATGATTCAGGTTATAATATCCTTGATCAGGGATAGTGTTGATGGCATTCAGACTTTCAATTTGACCATTATCTCCCTGGGTACATGTATTACACAAAACGACATCATAGAGAATGTTACATGCTAGAGTAGAATGATCAGTTCCCTTACATGCTTCACAAAAGAGTGAAGTTGACTTGACTTGTTCTTGTTGTCGAGGGGGCGAGCGTCTCCTTTCATAGGCGGCAAAAGATGATTCAAGTTGGTCTTGCTTGGCAACTAGAAGCTTTAGAGACTTAGCAATAGACTTTTCCTCAGGAGTAGCTTCTTTCATAGAAACCTTCAACACTCCTTTACTTATGGGTCTACCCCAATTAGCTTGGTTTTCAGCTCCAAGGGTAACAACTTTCCATACATTATCATAACTTTAACGCATGAAGTTACCTACGGATGAGGAGTCAAAAACTTCTTGATGTCATCATCCACATCCCTATAAAAGATTTTTATGAGTTGATTCTTAGGAATGCCATGATGTGGACACATACGTAGGAGCTCTTTATATCTTTCCCTTGCTTCTGTAAGGGTTTCACCAGGGACCTGAGTGAATTGTGTTATTCAGCCCCTAATTTCATAGGTGAGAGAAGGAGGATAGAATTTCTCCAGGAAAATGTTTTGAAGTTGTTACCAAGTAGTGATGGGTTCGCATTGCAAAGATTTATACCAACTCATGGCTCTATCTGGAAGAGAGTATTTGAAGAGACGAAGTCTGATGGCATCATCCGTGAATCCATTTTGCTTTGTCATAACACATATATCTATAAACCTTATAGAAGATGTTCATGACTATCTTCTCCTTGCTTACCATAGAAAGGGTCATCTTGAAGTAGTGTAAACCAATGTGCTCTTATCTCAAAATTCAGAGTGTTGATGGGGGGGTTGCACTGGGTGATGAACATCATCAACTTTAAGGATCGAGAATTCTCTAAGGTCCTTTTGTAACTCAGCTTGTTGAGCTACTGGTTGGGCTGCTTGGATTTCCTCTCGAACTGTAGTTCTGGCTTCTTGCATAAGCCTATCTCTTTGCGCATTAAGGGCTTGAGTTACCCTTCGGGAAATTTCCACCTCTTGAGCCATCCTTTCTTGGTTGTCTCTATTCTGACGATGAAAGGTTCTGTCTATCTCAGGGTCAAAGCTAGTAGAGAGTCCGAGACTATCCGAACAGAGCATACACTAGACTTTGTGGGTATCTAGGATGGAAATATCTTTTGGTAGTAAGATAGATAGATTAGAACTGAATTCAAGTATATATGATCTATAGTATCAAAAGTAAAAGAAATTCCTAGATTAGTCTCAAAAGAACTAGATTTAACTAGATGATTCCATTGTCCCCGAAAACGGCGCCAAAATTTGACGTGGTAGATTATCGCACTAACAAAATCACCCAAGGATGAAATCCCTGGGTTTTTAACCAAAACCATGTGCAATAATACCACCCGCAAGCGGACGGGTCTTATCATAGTTTAGTTGAGGATCGAATCCTAAGGGACAACATTTTTAAGAATATTTTACTAGTCAAATCTAGTTGAATCAAGATTGATATTTAGAACAAGGTTGGTTGATTTGAGTTTAATTAAAGTAAATGCAAGGAAAGTAAAGAGAAGGATTAAAATTTGATTAAAGATTAATGATGAGAATCGTTGGGATGGTCCCGGGTTTCACCGCCACTGCACATGCAAACATATCCAAACATCAAACATCATGGCTAGATATAACCATCCAAATAGAACTATTATGAACCCTTCTTGAGGGATGTTTAGGTCTGCGTAAGCATCACCTTAGGCATCAAATGTCTCGTGACCATTTGGATCATGCACTTACGGTTTCGAAGATACAGAAATCCAACTAAAGTTGTGCCCCCCTATACAGGCGTTAGGCACATAGAAGCATCTCATCTCCTCATGGATCATACACTTACGACCTCAAGGAATCCCATTCTATTTCTAGTTTGGGAGTCAACCACATTAATCGACATTCAAATCCTACATATTGAAGTTCTCGCAACATAGGAAAAGAACAAGATAAATGCAAGCAGGTGATCAATCCACAAGCACACATTGACAATTAACAACGAAATGAAAAGTTATATACATGCCATGGAATGTTTAGTAAATGAACATGTAAGAATGGGAAGCGGGGCTAGTCCCCACACCCTAGAGAAAGGGAACTACTCACTCATAGTGAGAGAAACAAGAATAAAAAGAGAGAGAGAAGATTCCACCATGAGCATGGTGAAGAAGATGATCGCAGCTCAGTGGAGAAACGGTCCTCTACACAACATCAGGGCAGATCTAGATGAGGAGGGAACAACACCATGGTAGTTAGGGCAGATCTTCTCTCTCCACCTTCTCTCTCTTCTCGTGGTCCTTGCTCACAATAGGAGGAGCAACTTGTGGACGTGATGGCGACATAGGCATGGCGTGGATGCAACAGATCTTGATCTAGTGGATGGAGTGTCATGTAGATCTGGGTTTCCACCTCAGATCTGGATGAACGGGGGCGCAAGACCACCACGGAGGCAGGATCTTGGTTGTGGGGATCGTCTCCCTAGGCTCAGGGCAGACTTGTAGCATAACAATGTCTGGAGATGATCCTCGATGGTAGGGGGTATGGGCCTATTTATAGGCACAACTGGGTACTAGACCAGTATCACGGTTGTGGCCTCTTTATCTTTGGTCGCGGTCTTGTACACATGCAGTTGATCACAGTTCTTATGGTACAGACCGTGGGTTGTTACTTTGCCCTGGTGATTGCAGTTTCCTCTTCTAGCCTGGTCGCGATTCTCAATTTTTGGCAAAGTCACGGTTGTTGGGATCATAGACAGGTGTCCATAGTCTGGGAAGCGGAAGAAGTAGATGGGTCGCGACCATGGCATGGTCGCAGTTCCTCTTCATCTGGTCATGGTGTGAAATGATCGCGGGTGCGATTCACAGACACCGCTATCACAACTATGCAAGTCTTGGTTGCAGTTATGGTGAGCCAAGGGAGTGATCGCGGTTGTCGGGAACCGCGGGCAAGCTAGTAGATCAGGTCGCGGTTATGAGAGATCGCGACCAGGTGAAAGTGAAGATGAAGACCCCGTGTGTGGAAGAGAAGTTGCGGCAAGGACAGGTCACGATGCTAGCAGGGGTTCTATTGATGCTAGGGTGGAGTCGCGATGTCGGATGGTGAAGATGAGGATTGGTCGCGGTGTGGAGAGGTAGCTGCAATGATCACAATCGTGAGGGTGAAGTTGCTGGTCAGGAGGAACACCGCGGTGTTGAGGGCAAGGTCATTGGGTGGAAGTGGAGAGGAAGACTGTGGTGCAGGTGGTGGATCACAATCGAGTAGGGAGTAGAGGGAAAGATCGCAGAGGTGAGGAGTGTGGTCGCGATCGGAGAGGGTGGAAGTGGTCCGCGGGTGTTGGTTTGCTGGGTTAGATCGCGATGTTGGGAGTGTGGAGTGTTGCTGCGGTCGCAATTGATGGGAACTGCAGTCATGATTTTTGGTAAGCTGGGAGAAGACCGCAACCTGTTGGAGGAGAAGCGGGAGTTAGCAAAGGAAAAGCGGCCGTGGTCAGGTGATATGGGCTGAGAAGACAGGGCCTACATGCCCAAAATGACATGCACAAAGGTGCAAAAATTCAATAAAAATAGGGATAAATCCGATTAAACCAAAACAAATCAAATTTTAGAAGATATGGTAAATAAGCACAAGAATGTAAGCAAAACTAGGCCAAACAAGGTGATTGAGCCCAGATGAATATGCATTCAGCAACTTCTCCTAAGATTCTTCAAATTCCTATGGCATTGCATGGGCCAGGATGTACATGTATTTCTTCTTCATTAGTTGCAACTAAAGCTTCTTTGTTGGTGAGAGGTTGGGATGATCCTTCAGTGCTTTTCTTATCTTCTTTAGGTTTTCTTCCGCACCCCTTAGTGAAGTTGCCTTCTTCATCAATGTGTCATTAGTTGAGGTCGACATTCTAAAAATTTTCACATTCGAATTATTGTTAGCAATATTGTACTTTATATTTTATTCATGGCATTAGTGTTTATTTCGTTTCTAATTGTTTTTGCTTGATATTGCATTCTCAAAAGAGTACAATCGCATGAGATGCCTCGACCACATTAGATAGGAAAAAAGGGTATCATGGTCGAGAAAGGAGCCGCAACCACGATAGGTGATCGTCGAGGAAAAAGACACGCCACAACCATGGCGGATGTTAGACCAGATTAAGAAAATCTAGAATAAGGGGGAGGGACCACGACCACGACCAAAGCCACGACCAGTACTGTGACCATGATCATGAAGGTAGCCGCTCGACTGTGATCACGACGATCATGGTAGGTCCTCACCCAAAACTTGACTGTAATAGTAGTGCTACCCCAGAAGCATAATAGAAGGGAATCAACCAAAGCTTCAGATAAGGAGAAAGGGAAATGATGGTGAGACAACCAAAGCTTTGGGAAGAGAGCGGAAGCACTCGTGGTGATGCTTGCAATCGCTGCATGATAGAGAAAATTAGCTTCTAGGGTTATAGAAAGAAGAAAGGTGATGAATCCCTGATAGGTTAGGGACAGGGGGAGTGGTAAATAAAGAGA
Organism: Alisma plantago-aquatica; assembly: GCA_963693085.1. Taxonomy (NCBI): domain Eukaryota; kingdom Viridiplantae; phylum Streptophyta; class Magnoliopsida; order Alismatales; family Alismataceae; genus Alisma; species Alisma plantago-aquatica. The sequence goes on along the minus strand of OY856409.1, from coordinate 267,617,061 downwards.
ACGTGCAACAGTACCCCGATGTAGCTATGAGGATGAAACAAAAGGTTAGGAAAGCAACAGAGGAGATGTGCAATCAAGGCAAGGTTACAACGACAGTGGGTTGGTTCATGACGACTGTCCCTTGGTGATTGACCGTCGCCACAGTTTCTTGCATCTTTGTTATTCTTCAGTTAGGGATCCTCACACATTCAAGAACTAGAAAGCAAAAAGAGAAAGAAAACCATGGCATCAAAAGTGCCTTGCTTTTATACTTGGAGGGAGCCACGACTTCGGCTGAGTAGGCTACCACGACCGCGATCAAGTTGTACCCGCCATCTAGCCATGACCTCAGCCTCAAGACATGTATAACAGTTGTCGTGACCGTGATGCACACATAAGCATGTTGATAGAGAAAAAAGATTTAAAGCTAACACATCTCTACTGTCAAAACCCGTTACACTAAATAAGATTACTCAAAACATAAAACACAATCAATCACCAATTAATCAGACATCCAAAATATGGGTAAATTAAATCAGATTTCAACGTCAGCAACTGCTCACAAAACATTTGCATAAGAGCCCAACATCTTTCTTATATCCATACTATGCCGATAATTTGATACAAATTGTTCTATCATCTTTGCCACAACATATATACACAGGAGAACAACATTTGTATATTTCACACAACAAACATTAACTTGCTAAAAAAATTCCAATTCGTTTGAAACACCATATAAAAACTTTTTCTGCCCAGAACTGAGAGTACATGGACGACTCTAGGACACACTAGACATCTAATCAACTTTCTCAAGGATTCATTACTATAGATCCTCTTTGCTGCCACATGTTTGTTTTTGTCACTTCTGATTACCTAAAAAAATTTGTGGCGAACCACAAGTGTGAGACTCATGTCCCAGCAAGTGATATAACCTCCAACAATGCTTATTGATTACAACATTTTAGATAATGAGACAGTTTAAGTAGTTTAATCATGTACAACAAATAGGCTCAGCAACACTGATGATTAATAAAATACATTAAGGAGCTGATAACAATTATCATCATCAAGTTGACTATCATCATTTTCCTTATTAACCGTATAAGAGATTCAATAGCATATGCATAACTAGCATAAGCAAGTCTAGTAGCATATTATCTCTATTAACATGAATAAGTCTAGAATCATAAGCATATCTAACAACATTAACATATCTAATAGTTTGAACAGATCAATATCATAAGCAGAGATATCAACATAAGCCTGAGTATTTGCATAAGCATGATTAGCAGTATAGGCATTTCTAATTATAGAGGCATGGCTAGCATGATAAACATAACTAACACCATGATATAGCCAGCATCCTAATTATAATTAGGAGTAGCAGTATAGATATCAACATAAGCATGACTACTGTATGTACACATTTACAATCTTATGCATATCCACAACATAAGTATAATTACTATCTCTTAATTTCACTAAGCATCGTCTTTATGTAAAGAGAACAAACAAGAGTTATCATCCAATGTGAAGTGTTATGTATAAACCTAAATAGATATGTTATACAGTTGTATTACATCTTTTATTATGCCCTGAGGAATTTGAGGACCACTCAAAATCCAACTTACCACTGCTAAGTTGAAATCGGTGCCATACAAGATCTAGGAAGAGCTGGAATCCTAAGATCTTCTCCTCCCCAGTCAGTATGGGTCCGCCACAGTGCCACATAAGGTTAAGCTACTAACAACCTAGTCTGTCTTTAGTACAGGTCACAACACTAGTAAAAGGAGGTGGGTACGCATACCCTACCATCCGAGGTACAACCGTAGTTGTCCTCGAAACTCATCACATATATAATCACCGAGACACGACCACACCTATTCTCAAACTGAGGGCTAGGTATGACCACAGTCATCCTCCCTAAACACTTGAATTCAGGATGACAAGCACCCGGCATACTCATAAGTATGCACTCTGAGTTTCCCTTAGGAATAATCGTTTCACCATCTAGCAAGTTCTGACACTCAGATGGATCTATGGCACAGGGAACTACATGATTAGAGTTTCACTACTTGATTAGTTATGCCAATAGGGTGAATTAAGGATCCATCAAACAAGATGACATACAAACCCTAATTAACTTCTAACAAGCATATAAATATCACAACTTCAAAAGATATAAAATATGTGAAACATAATTTCTCATCTCATCATCACAAGGTACTATTCACTTGCCATTCATGAGGCTACACTAGTCATCATACTATCACAAGATATAAATCCTTTTCACAATATCATAGGGTATCAACCCTTATCAACACAAGAGGATTACACCTCATTTAGGGCTCAACCATGCCCAAAGGTAATTAAGACCATCATACTATTCCCTGCAAGATCATCATTATCTTTCCATGCCTTATAACAAGGCTCAACAACATCACTTACATATAATACACCAGATCAACACAATATTGCATTAATGAGCTAGGAGATATTCATAAATAATCATAGTAGGGTTATAATAACATTAAGAACATTCCTTTATTACATCAACATGCAAGGAATCTAGATATGATTAACCCTCATCATATTTATAATACACATGTTTAGTATAAGAAAGTATTAACCATGTGGCTATGTTAACCACCAATTAACAGATTAACATGCAGATCATATTAAGGAGGTTATTTCACCATCATTACATCATATAAGAATGTTAAACATGAATATTCATCTTTAACTTTTTGAATTATAGTTAGGTTCAACATGATAAATTATATCAATGTTACTAATCAACACTTATACCCAAACCCTAACTCACGACACCCCCATTGGATCATGGATGCATAAGGTGAAGCATCAACATCACATTCCATACTATTCTCAAGTATGAACCCACACATAAATCAAGGTGTAACCATTGGGTTATAGCATACTAGGGTTTCAACAACAATAAGAGAGTACTCCATGATTGTATTCATCATTCAAGGAATATTCATTCCCAATTACCATCATTTAGTTATATTAAATATAGGTATAACAAGCTATACCTAATTAGGGTTACATATCAACAAAATATGGTTATCTTCCCTTCTATTCATATGAGTGAATAGGTAAGACTACCTTATTAAGGGTAACCCTCTATTTGTTCCATCATCATTCAACCCATATCACCATACCACAATGTCACCCAAAACCATTAGATGTTTAAAAGGTAAGACCATTGGTTGTTTACATAAGTAAACACCTTAGATAAACCACCTATGAAGTCCTTGATTTGTGCTCTATAAAGAGTCACCATATAACCCTAGACATCCCTTGATTAACAACACACAAAAAGTTCCATTAAGAGTAGGGTAAAACCCACAATCGACTATTCATTTAAAACAAGCCATCCATTGTCAACAAGTAAGCTCCTTAAGTTGATCATATAAAGGAAACCATCTAAATCACATTATTAGTACCAACATATTACATTAGCCATTATTCCACTTTATTGGAGGAATAAACATTATATCTTGACCATTGGGTCAAGTTCATATGTTAAAACCATCAATTACAGTATAGGTCCAACCATTGCATCAAGTGACCCAAGAAACCATTGGTCTAAGGCTTAATTGATGATACAACTATATGATGGCCCTTTCGTAAAGGCTTACTTCATATCAGATCCTACATATTTGAACATATGTGAGATCCACATCCGGTATCCAGTACCCATGATGAAGAAGTATTTATGTTTATCTCAATAACGTATATACCTAAAGTGGAGATCTCTATCCCCTACTTCTTCCTCAGTTCCTCCAAGTAGAGAGGACAATTTCTTTTCCAATGTCCAGCCTGGTGACAATGGTGACAACTGCCTTCTTTGGAGATTCCACCTTTATCTTTGAGTGTGGATGACTTTGGTTTCTGCCCTAGTTTAGAACCTCTCTTAGCCTTGCCTTTGCCTTTTAACTTTCCCTTTGTCTTGCTGATCATCATCACAGAATTGGGCTTGTCTTTCTTCATCTGTGCTTCAACTGTCCTCAACATGCCCAACAATTCTAACAATGACTTGTCAAGATTGTTCATGTTGTAGTTCATGACAAAATGACTATATGATTCAGGCAACAATTGCAGAATCACATCAGTGGCCAACTCTTGACCTAGGGGAAATCCCAGCTTGGATAGGCTTTCCACGTACCCAATAAAAGAGAGTCTATGGGTGCCAACTGAGTCTCCCTCTTTCATCTTTCTTCACAACAATTCCTTGGAGACATCATATCTCTCCTCTCTTGCTTGATGTTGATACATGTTCTTGAGATGTATTATCATCTCTATGACATTCATGTTCTCATGCTACTCTTGCAACTCATAGTTCATTGAGCACAACATCAGACACTTGACATCCACGTCATCATCAAGGTGCTTCTTGTAAGCATCCTTTTCATCCTTGGGGGCATTTGAGGCGGGTTCCGCTGGCTCTGGTGTTTCAAGGACATAGAGCTTACGCTCATGCATGAGAACAATTCTCAGCATCCTAAACCAGTTTTGAAAGTTGGTTCCGGTAAGTTTGTCCTTCTCAAGGACCAATCACAATGAGAAAATGTGAGTGTTGTTTGCCATTTGATTGCTACAAAAGAAAAAGTTTGCATTTAGTCCAAAACATTTTGACTTGTAAAGATTTGATAAACAAGATTAATTAGGCCTTTAATTAATTACACTCCCACTATTTTATTCAAATTGATAGCCCTCACTATCAATTCAGAAGATTGCAGTGTACAACCTTCTAGTGAGCTAAGATCCAAAATAATTGGATCAATGCCCAATCGACGCCAACGTCCAACACCAAATACTAAGGTAGGCATCTTTTTCCAATTGAATCATATGCAACTCTTGGATAGATGAACATGTACAACTCCTTGCCATGATGCATCTGTGTGCCTCTAGGTACTTGATTCTATCAAGGTTCCCTAGTTAAGTCCAACCCATAAGCCAACACAATGAGTATGCACCCTGTAGAGGCAGACCCACACACCCACCATCACACTTCCACAAGATAGACAGTGTACAATGCGGAGGCGTGCCCACACATTGTCGATCAAGCTTTTCATGTGTGTAGCTTTATGGAAGGCAACTAAAACTTAATATTATTAATTGAAAGGTTTTATTAATACATATACATATTCAAACACCACATACTTATAGTACATGTCATATACTACTATATCCATAATCACAAATGATAGACATGCAATCACAAACACAAATACATCGGTTATGGCCATACTATTATAATCCTTTGGAAAAACAAAGTATTATGATCCACCCAAGGTCTTATGCATCTCATGCTACAACACTTGTGAATCAACCTGTAAGGATCTACATTACAAAGAACAACTTCATGGATGCTCTGTGAGGTTGGAACTTCAAGTTGCTTCTTGGAATTGGATCTTCATTTTGCTTCTCCATGGACACTCATTGGAGTTTGATCTTCAGGTTGCTTCTAGGAATTGGATCTTCATGGTGCTTCTCCATGGATGCTCCTTGGAGTTGGATCTTCAAGTGGCCTCCTTACATTAAGTTTACAAAGACTAAAACTAATCCTATCTCTATTACATCATATGAGTACAAATATAAAGGGAAAGAATTAATTACACTTTGAAATAAGAGATGAGGCTCGACGTGCATGCAAGACAAATACTTTATACAAAGGATCCACATGCAACCATTATACATCCATAGCATTCAAAACAAAAATATCCACAAGATTGACATCCACATTCATTCAAAACATTCACAAAAGGGATACTAGGCCATAATTGTGCATGCATTCACCACATAAAACAGATTTTTAAGGCGACATGTATAATATCATAGGTATATCTATATATACGTATATACATATTAAAATTGTAGTCCTTTTAATGTGGGACCTTCCCCATTAAATAATTTTTTGACTCAAATGCAGACTATGCGGGGCACACAAGGGCAGCATCCCTGTGCGGGGATCAATATTTTCCATAGTCAACCCCATCCAAAACGTCAAAAATAGAAGCATGCGACGTATGTTGAATTAGGTTTAGATTTGCACATTAGCAGTTTTAATTCACATCGTATGCAACATTGAAAACAGTATACATCAATTCGATCATATCGAAACAAATCCAAATATGCCGTAGATCGACGATGCTCTGATACCACTGTTGGGTTTTGTGGAGAAAACATGTGTGGTGGAAGCAACAAGAAAAAAAATCCACACAACCCTGAACATGATCTCATCGACAATAGAATATTTAGAAAGAGTGTTTGTGGGATATACCTTATCGTGGAGCAAGTCTGGCAATGTCTAGCTGCATGATGGTGTGCAACATTTCTTCCTACACAGACATAACTTCTCTCCCATTTGCTGAGTGCGTCACAAGAAGATCCAATGGTGCCCCTTTCATGTGGTGATGTACGCTGCTCGTAGCACGTATGGATGGTCATTGACGTCCTCCGAACGTAGGCGTCTCAGCGTCTGCATCTCTACTTCATCCACATGGATGGACTGGAACTCCACATCGTGCTTCCTAAGCCGGTGCAAAGGAGTCATCTCTGTACGGTGATGTACTAGCATCGCGGTGCCGTCCTTTCTTTCCTGAGGATGGTGATGGCTAGGGTTTACATACGTGAGCGTAAACTAAAAGCCTCTCTCAATATCTTATATAGATATCGTCCGTCAAGCCCCTTTAAATAGGAGATGAAAGGAAGTAGGGTTTCCTAAACCCATCGGTAAATAGAAACATTGTGTTAATTAAAATGGTTGTGGATTAATTAGAATATTATGGAATTAATTAATTAACCAAATAATTGTATTAATTGATTAATTAATATCTGACTCCATGCAATCGCTCAGGATGGCTCTATGGGCATATTTACCAATAGATAAGTCTTCTGTTAGACCTCATACATATGATGGAATGAATGCTATATATAATTAACTAATACTTCATTTTCATTTACCGGTAATATGATGATATGTACCAAATGAAATGAAAGCATTAATCTCTTGAAAATGATGAAGGAGATTGTAAAAGAAGTGTGACATTGATGAAAGTATTAAGATACTTTGATATGATCAAATGTTGAAATACTTTGTATCAATACCTTGAGTAACTTCAAGAATGAACTGTGATAAGGTATCACAAGTCAAATCCATCTGAACATAATCTTGTGTCAGAATGAAGGATTTATAACATGACGAGTCATCAATTAAACCTAATCTTCTTATACCCTCATAAATATATATCTATTTCTAAAACATGTACCATCTAAATGGTTTGTAAGATATGATTTGGGATTGTCTCAATAGGTCTAAAGGGTTGAAACCCTCCTTGAGAAAGTAGTTTCTTGAGAAGGTTTATCCATAAACCATGATCGTTGAACATTACTATTAATATCAATCTAATAATAAAATTGTTTTATTCATAGGATAATAAAGATTATGTGGGAGTAAAAGTAATACTCCAAGTGTTTGAGTTCAAAAAATGGGTGCAACGAGAACAATGAGAATCAAAAGTTGTTTTCGAATCTCAGGTTCATCATATGACATAGAAAAAAATATTTCTAGTAGAAAACATATGAGATTGGAGGATTGTGAATCCAACCATTCAAATAATTTGGTCATACATGATGAGCCAACTAGTCAACTAGAAGCTATATCTGAGTAATATGGAAACCATGTAAAATAGCAAGGTAGGACCTTGATAGCGGAACCTAAAGGGGTAACACCTAAAGGGTGGAATATGGTCTGATGATCATGACCTACAAGGATAACATAACAGGACAAATTGGTTGAATGAATCGAGTTCAATTTTTTGGACATGATAGAAATTCATTTACCAATTATCATGCTTGTTGTTTTAGTTACAATAGACTATGAAATTTAGCATATGAAGATAGAAACTGGATTCCTAAAAGGAATACATCATAGGTTGTTTACGTGACCCAACCTAAAAGGTTTGATAACTTCAAGAATGCAAATTAAGTCTATAAACTACAAAGTTCAATCTGGGATTGAAACAAGAACCTCAGAGATGGGATTTTATGTCTTGATAAGACATCCAAAGAGTTTGACTTTAATGAAGAAAAAATATGAAATGTGTTTTTACAAAAGATCTAGTGGGAGCATATATGAATATTCCACATGAGATGAGGAATAACATCTCAATATTGTGAACATAGAGAACTAGCATGAAAAACTCCTTCAGCAATGAAGGGTAAGGTGAAACTTCTTATGAGATAAGTGCCAAGACCTATGAGATAGTTCTTGAATGTTTTACAATGAAAGTTTGTGTACAATAGCAATGTGTTGAAAGAGTTCAACACAAATGGATTCAGTGAGAGAGAATCTGGATTAGTCTCTCTTGAACCCTATATTTTGATTCTTATAAAGAATGAAAATATCATGAATAAGATTCCATGGGCCAACCAAATAGTGGATTCATCATGTAAGCTATTAACAACCTTATCTCATATAATCTTGTATGTATTAGACATGACAAGATGATATTAAACTCCAATAAGAGTTATTGGAAATTCATTAAAGACATCCATTAGTACTTGTCAAGTTCTTAAGGATAAGATTGCTAGTCAATGTTGATAAAAATCAAAGGAAGAGTTTGATGTAAATGGGTTACATTGATGCAAGCTTCCATAAATGACAAAGTTGATCACAAATTAAAATATGTTTCATTTAAAAGAGAAGTGTTGATTAGTTAGAAAGGGTTATGAACTAATATCCATTAATGCTAATCTATAATAAAAGTCGAGTATGCTTGTGTTATGAACAAAGAGTGATACTATATGGATCTAAATATTCATATGATGAACTTTTAGATGTTTCGACCACTGATGACTCATTAGAGATGATGTAACAACAATAGAGCTTATTTTTAGGCAAGGAATATCAAATACCATATAACGGGAGCTTCATTTCAGAGTGAAGAGATAATAAACATGCAATATACTGAATATAAGCAAAGTGTTGCTAACTCGCTGAATAGACACTAGCGCAACAGAAGCATGTTGGACATCGTTAAGTCACTAAGAATGAGATCCGTTGGTGAATGGCTCTAAGTTAAAGTGGGAGTCTATTGGTAAGTTATGCTCGTAGAGAAAATCATGTGATGATTGAAATGGCATAATTACCTAAAAGGATTTGATTAATAATAATAACATTTATAAAGGCAACCTTCCAATTCATCTGTTTCACTCAGTTATGAGATAATGAGGATACAAAGTGAATGTCTAGATAATTATATTACTCAATGACGTATGTTGTCAAGTTACTAACCTTATGCATGAGATTATATGGATGGTAAGAGTACATATACATATACTCATTATGTCCCTAATCGGTTGTTATTGTATAAGGTTGATAGACACATAAGATATGAGTGTGAGTTGGTTGATGACTAAATCTCATTATTCATGATATGGAAATATCACACCAAGTACATAGATACATGTTAGGGAATAGTGTATCAGATAGACCCACCTTCAGAGTGACTCATGGTCGTGGTGGTCACAATCATCTCTCATAGTGAAGGTGGTGATTGTGATTCTTAGACCTAAAATCACTGCACTTATCACATGTTGTTGGGTATGCTTTGACATCATGAAACGTAGTCCTGAAACATGGGTTGTTATAATGGTGATGATTGGGTGAGTTTAACACATGGGGAAAGAATGTGAGTGATAGATATGGGATTTTTCCTTCCTATTGGAGTATGATATCTGGCCTTTTGATAAGTGAGATTGAGAAACACATGTTCATGCACATGTGAATAAATATATGATATTGAGGTCACATTATCTCAGACAGACTGCTCTTGGTTCAAGAAACATGGATTGAACATTGAGAGGATGACCAACCATGCCACAAGTTCATCTTGGACATCAGAGATAAAGGAATTATACAATCACTACAACACCTTGCACATATCGTAGGTTGAAGTTGTTCTCCAACTTTCCATTCACTTGGGTAGCATTGATGTGTGACTAGGCACCACTATTTTCTTATAATGTCATAAGTTAGTTATGGACATTCACCTCCAATGTGACGTGGGATCTATAGGGTCACACACATAGGAATTCATTTAGCAGTGGAGTTTGATCTTGAATGACAGTTGGATTGATTACTAAAGTGTTTAGGTATTCAAATCACGCAACCGATTGCTCGATTGACTGACCAAGTCTACCAAACAACCATCTCACTGGGTGAGACGATCAATTGGGTAGCCATACGGGGGTCTCAAGTAGTTGAGACAACCATTTGTGGGTCAGGCTGATCGAAGTTTGAATTGGCTTAGTTTTACCCTTGAACGAACCGGTTCAATATGATTGAAATGACCGACTCATCTCAACTCGCCAGATGGTCATCTGGGTGAGTGAGACGGGCATCGTGATTGGGTGAGATTGTCTGGTTGGGTTTAATGAAGGTTTAGGATGCTTCTTGAGTAGTTTTAATTGTTCTTTACTTGAGGAACAAGGAAATTAATATGAGATATTAATTGGATTTGAAATAGCCAATTTTGTTTCAGATTGGGAACTGCCAAATGGCCATTTGGCTATGTGAGAGTTCCGTTTCGCACACCAGACGACCGTCTAAGTGTGTGAAACAGCCATTTCAGTTGACACATGTTGTGAAAGATCAAGTTCTTCTGGTCCTTTCCACTCCCACACGATCGTGTACAGACTGGGAACCATGACCCTAACCTCACCTATAAAAGGAGGGGTATTGGGGGCTTTCCAAGATACAACACAGACAAATGAGAATCATTTCCTATGAAAACTATTGTCCTCTCTGGTGGTGGTAACCAAGAGAGCCCAGGAAAGTCCTACCCAATAGGGATGGATAGTCAAAGGGAGAAATCAATTGATAGTTGTCGTTGTGGGAGAGCAGGTTGGTGACTAGTAAACCAACGGGAGGGACAACTCCTTCTTATTCATTCTTGATGAAAGACATGAGTTCTAGTTGGTCTGTGTGGACTACTCTAGAGGTAGGAGTCTGTTGGCTGCTTCTAGGAGGACAACTGCAGGCTGTATTCTATTGCCTGACCACAGGAGCACTGCTTAAGCTGTGTTATTTGTTGTTCGTGGTGAAGACCAAGAGCTGCATATCCTTCATCCAAGAGAAACTTATCAGTAGTTGCAAATAAGTGAGTTTTGTCACTGTACTTGCTCCAGGACTAGGTATAACTCACTAAAACCATCATGCCTATTTCATTGTAGTTGAAGAGATCTTGTTGTTATGGGAATATGGATTGATTAAATTTTTGTTTCCACTGCTATACTTTGTGCCCGTATTTCCCAATAGTTACCGCAATGTCTGCATGGACCGTTGCTATAACCTATCTCCAGGTTGTTTCCTATGTTCCTCCATGAATCTTAAAAACTGGTCAAGACCGCAATAAATCTATCGGGTGTAGCTATTTGGAATGGACATCCATGATCTATCCATTTTATGATCAAAGAAAAAATAAGTATTAGGATTTAGGGTTTACATGATTAGGTTTAAGATTTATAGATAGATTAGGGTTTATCATTTTAGATTTAGGTATAAGGGTTTCCATATTAGGGTTTAGGGTTTATAGGTTAGGGTTTATGGTTTACATATTAGGGTTTAGGGTTTAGTAATGAATGTGTGTACCACCTATCCCATTCTTGTCACATAATCTCACTGGTAAGTGTATAATGTCTATCCAGTTTTCAAGAAATACTTTGCAGCATTTCCCCACAGTTCTCCAAGTACACCAATGTCGATTGGTTTTTGTCCACCAACATGTACTTAGAGAACAAATGGGGAAGTGCTGACAAAATATCTTGAAAACCAAATATATATTATACACGTACATCCTAAGTAAGATTAAGTATTCAAGAACAGTCTCAAATCGGGCACTATCTAAGATTTACTCCTAATGAGTAGATCACGGATGAGTTTCTAGGCCTATAAAATGCATGTATATATGTAGTCATTCTTATACCCATGATCATAGTTTCATCATTCATATCTTAGGTTTTATGTAAAATCATTTAAATCAATTCATTCTTCCATTTGGGTTAGTTAATCAAGATAGAAAGCAAGAAATATTAATTAATTAAGATAAACTAGTAAGTAAACTAAAGAAACAAGTAAGAAATAAAGTAAGCCATTAACTAAAAAACCTAACTTAAGCAACTAAGAATGAGATACTCACTCTAATAATAAATAATTATCATGAATAAGGCAAGCAAGCTAATCAGAGAGTGGCATCCAAGCTAAGAAAGAGCACACCTAGTCAGCTCTCTTACCTAGGACTAGGGGAAGCAGAGGTAGCAAGAAGCAAATCATAGAAGATGCTCAGGCGGGTCCAAGCAGACAACTCCAGCATTCAAGCTCCAAGAGGTGTCGAGGTGGCAGTGGCGTCCAGTAGAAACAATGATAGTGGTAGTGAGAAAAACAAGCTTCAAGAGGTGTTCAAGCTCCCACGACAACGACGTCCAGTAGTAGCAGTGGTAGTAGCAGCGTCTAACAACATTAGTTGTAGTAGTGGCAAGCACAACAACTCCTCAAGCGGCAGTGACAGCGAGCTCCAAAAGAGGCCGCGGAAGAGTACAACAATTGGAGCATAGTATGATGAATCACAAGGAGCGGAGGAACACAAATCACCATAGCTAGGTATTGGGTGAGCAATGAAATAGAGAATGGGGGAAGGAGAAAGGAATTTTGCAGGTCTTAAGTGGGACATAGTCGTCGGTTGTATAAAAAAGCCCACAACTAAGTCATTAGTCATCGGTTAGATGAGTAAAACTGACACAAAACCTAGAGACTTAAACGTCAATTTATTCTAAAAAATCAATGCAAGAGGCCTTTACCCCAAACAAAGAAAATCACCCTTAGTAATGACAACATTGGTCGGTTACATTTAGAAAACTGACACCAAACATGGTGACTTAAACGTCAATTTCAACTAAAAAACCAATGTAAGAGGTCATAATCCGAATGAAAAAAATTGGCCTAAGTAATGGAGATAATTGTCTATTGTATATGATAAAACTAACACCAAACCTTGTGACATGGACCTCAGATCTACTTTACTGAATTGATGCTAGAGGCAATTATCCGAATGAAAAAAAGTCAGCTTCAGTAGGGACTGAGGCGTTGGTTTCTGGGAAATAAACTGGCACTAGAGGGCAATTTGGGGGGAATGATTTTTTACAAGGATGTGGCGTGAACACTAAGACATCAGTTTCTTATTGAAAAACCGACACAGATTGTGCAAATTTTTGCAGTTTCCATGTGAATGTCATTTTTTGGAGATGTAACCGACGCCAGAAGTATTTTGGAGGCAGTTTTTTTTTGTGCGATGATGTCTGTCTTCAGTTCCAATGAAACTACCATCCATCTTAAAAATTTTGGAGAATGTCTCCCCAGTGGACGACTTGTCAGGAACCAAACTATGTAAATATTTGTCTAAGTTGAATGAATAGGAGGAGATGGAAGGGGGATAATAATGTATATTAATTCAAATGTGTTTGATTTTGCAAGAGCAAATGAGAAAGATATAACAAGAAAATGTATTCAATAAAAGTAAACTGTATAGACTTCTACCACTGGCAGAGGCAAGGGAGGTGAGTGGGGGCGCACTCCCCTAAAAATAAGGAAATATACATATATATATATATATATATATATATATATATATGTGTGTGTGTATATATATCATATTTTGTATATTGACTTGTTCAAGATAATGTCAACAAGTAAGATGCAGTGTAGTGGTTTGGCCCAATACACATTTGATGTTGGTTTGTAGGTTCGAGTCTTGTTGTGGTCCAAATTTTTACCCAATTTGTAAAAATTGCAATAAAACATAAAAAATTGAGAACAACTCTACAAATGCATAAATAATTACAAGCTTTGAATATAGATATCTAAGAAATAGCATTCTATGTAAAATAACAATTATCAAAGTCCATGATATGAGAAATAAATTACAAACAATATTCTATTCCAAATGAAGAGTCATCACAATTGTAGAAGTAGAATGAAGATAATGAATAATCATTTATACTATCCTTGTGTGGTTACTTGAACTAATTTAATAAGTTATGTGCTTATGAGCATCCGACTCTATATGATTCAATTTCTTTGACTATTAACAAACTTAAAAACATTCTTAATATACTTTTATGTCCAACAATTGAAAAAGACTCCTCCATCACTCAACAAGTACTAATCCAAAACAACACCTTCCTTGTCAGTGAAAATGCAGCGATCTCCTCACATGCAAAGATGGCATGCACTAGTTGAATTATTAGAGGACACTATAAAAATTATCATAATCCATGTTATCAATAATAAATTACAAATAATATGCTATTCAAAACGTTGAGTTGTCAAAAATTTAGCAATATAATGAAGATAATGAATAATCATTTATATTATCATTGTGTGTGTTGTTTGTAGTATTTTGATAAGTAATGAGTTGTTGAGCATCCAACTCTATATGATTCAATTTCTTTTACTATTGGTTAAACTAAACAAATTCTTAATGTACTTCTAATTATAGATTGATGCATCATGATATTTTAGCATATGATTATTAATCAAGAAATTTTATAATAGATATCATTTTGAATTACATCTAGTAAGTATTGATCCATTTCTTTCAATTACTAGAGAAATAGTGATGCTATTAGAGAAAAGTTATAGTAACACTTTTCAACTAAGCCATATTTTAGTTCCTTAGTAATGTCATTTGAAATATAAACTAGCTCATCATACTAAAGTATCCAATTTTTAAAATTTATAAGAAAAACAATTTCTTGTAAGAGAACTAGTAGAATTGCTACATTTAGTCATAACATAGACAATCCTCGATCCAAATACATAACTCAATTTGTGCAATAAAGAATTAACATAGTCGTTGTTATTTTAAGTTCATCATACACATATATATATCCTCAAATATATCATTTAACTGACATACTCATTATATTTCATAAGGACATTCATTAATCATATCCTAACTTTTTCAACCATGTTGGACAGCATATCTATAAACATATTAACAAATACTCATTATTTCATATTTGCAATCCTATTATCTAGGTAATGTATAAAGATCTAAATAATTATAATCTATACACAACAATAACACCATCTTTGTGATACTCGACCAATCAGACAAGGAACACATCCTTATGTCCTAAAGCTAAAATGTATACATACATATGTACGTGTATATATATATATATATATATATATATATATATATATATATATATATATATATATATATATAGGCTAGAATAAACTCAAGTAGTTTTTCATGATGCAATATTTTTTTCAAAAATATAATCCATTGATCTTCTTAAACATCTCGTGAACAACTCATACGCCAAATTTGAGCACATTTGGATATGTATAGCTCATGTTATGAAGACCACAAAAATTATGCATTTCAAATTAGTTTCACGCGTCGATTTTGTTGCCCTTGGATGAGTGACTTACACTCATCCAAATGGGCTCAAAATTTTTATGTAGCCTAGTTATAGTATGACGGTTAAGGTCAATGGTTTACATTTTACAAAAAATAGTCTTGATATACAAACACACTTGAGTGTATTCGTGCGATCCGTATACTCGAGTGTATTCTAGCCTGACTATATATATATATATATATATATATATATATATATATATATATATATATATATATATATATATATATATATATATATATATATATATATATATAGACACACATACACACAAATATATATGTGTATATATTTTTGTGTGTTTGAGTGTGTTTGTTATGCGTGTTTAATATTATATGTCATCTATTAGAAATTAATTGAAATAGGAGATGTATGGAATTAGTTCCTCAATGGGATTAGGACTTGATGTTCCTTACCTATTTTAGCAAGAACTTATGGCTACACTATCATGTAGGAGGGGAAGGATACAGAGGTTTATTCTATAGAGGAATAATGGATTTTATGTATACATGGGGTTGCGGTTAGTAATGCTCCTACATACCCTTTGCAATTAGAGGTTTGAGTCAATCACAAGAAATTGAGAGGTATTAGAGAAGAAATTGTAGTGGAGGATGATTTGTTGTACCATATCCATGGAGTGTTTCACTCTAACAAACATAGAAAATGAAGGTTGAAGACATCCATCAAGACTCAATGAGTCAGATATATATTTTGTGTACTTCCATCTAGGTTGACAGGCAAGTTTTCCCTCGATAGAGACTCAGTACATGGATCCATTATGTGATGACAAAGAAACCCATAATGTAGGATGTGAGGGAGATGTGGACCCCAAACCAAGCTTGCGCGCATTCATTAGGGTAGATATTGAGGTTCTTTCATAAGAAAAAACGGGATGCAAGAGATGTGGCATGGTTATCTATGCCACTCAATCATAAATTGACAATAAAAAATCATCATAATAAACATATTTTTTAAATTTATAACTTTCTAATCAAACAAATCATTTTTTAACCATTATAATAAAAAAACTATTTATATGTAAATATGATAAGAATATAGCCTTTTGCTAAAACAATTACAACTGACACTAATCTATCTATTTAGCAATATTGTGATTTATATAGTAATGTCACTCTAAACCGTAAGAAAGTTTATGAAGATATGTATTTTGTGTTATCAATTAAGGTCGACCATTTGATTTCATTGATTTTTATAAAAACCTAAGTTTTAGCCTAAAACAAACTAGAGGTGTTCTTATATCTTCGTTAATCAAAACATATCTTTTACTTATAAAATTTCTATGACATATGTGTCTCAAATATTTTAACAATGATATATAATCAATTGCCATTTTATTTGATTTTATATTACATGATTACAAGAATAATGAGTACCAACACAAAAATGAAGAAACATTCACTTGTTGTTCCATTTATAAGGTTAGGAAACAATATAGTGGTGCGCAATGTGTGACTAAACTTCACACAATATGCACACCACTTTCGCTTACTTATATGTACTGGTTGATCATATGTTGGACTTATTCACTATTTGTTTACAAATAACGTGAAATTGGTATTAAACAATGTAGGTATTATTATTTTAGTATGATTTTGGCTTCTTTTAGTCTAAGAAAAAATGGTTTGATTTTGGTGGGATTATTTAACATAATGATGTCCTCATTGAAATGAGAATTGATAACACCTATATAGAGAGGTCCCTAGAAAAAATGCATGCATCCTCTAGATTCATGTTTGACTTTTGGGGCTGTGTTTTGAAAATGGTTCGTTATTGTAGACCATTAATGCTAAAGAAGAAAATGTTCAGAAATTTAAGGGATGATTTTTTATCTTCATGTACGTTTATTTTTAATGCTCTGTTAACTTTTATTACAACTTGTGAAGTCGCGAGACAGAGAAGATTTACTTTACACAAGAACAAGAATGTGACTAAGATGTTGATGATCTAATGGCACTCTTGAATAGATGATTGTTATCAATGGCCATATGGATGCCCTCGTTTTTGGTTTATCCATGATATTTATAATCTGTCCTGTTGGTTGACAAAATTGAATCAGTTAAGCATTAATTTAAGTTCTCCCGAGAAGGGTGTACCAAGCAAGTTGTCTATCCTAGCATATACAACTCCATTAGGAACTAGACTAAGTACCATGTATTATGGGTAGAGGGAACCATGATAAGTGACTTGTAGTGACTTCCAAGTACTATCAAGCATTAATTTCTATCACAAAGGTTGAACTAGAAGGCACTCTTAACGCGATGTTTACATATCTAGTTACAATTGGTTATGATTCTCTATAAATATACGCCACATGATGCCGTAGCGAAAGCATCCCAACTCAGTTTATGAGAGAACAAGTGTCTGGTATAAAAATGGCCAGAGAAAATGGTACTTGCTGCATCAAAATATTTCTCATGCTCCTTTCTTTGTTATGTATGTCAGCAAAAGTGCCAGCTCAATCTCCAACACCAACTACTTGTATCCGACTTTGTGCATCAACCTTTATAACATGCTACACTACTTGCACCACATCTACATGTAGATCTCAATGTCGTGCGGTTATCGTCCAATGTCTACGCAATTGCATTCCTCCTCCACCTCCCCCACCATCTCCTCCTCCCCCATCGCCTCCACCTCCTCCACCGTCACCTCCTCCCCCACCCCGATCACCAATATTAATATGCATCGAAACATGTGAAACCAACCGTCAAGGATGTAGAGATAATTGCGCAACACTTACATGCTCTGTTGGTTGTGATACAAACTCAGCTCAATGTTTATTGTCATGTGTGGGTTTACGTCCACCACCCCCGACACCCCCACCCCCACCCCCACCACCTTCCCCTCCACCACCACCACCACCACCGCCACCACCTCCACCTCCACCCCCGCCACCTCCACCCCCACCCCCACCCCCACCCCCACCCCCACCGCCTCCTCCACCTCCACCGCCACCTCCTCCACCTCCACCTCCACCACCACCACCACCCCCACCCCCACCTCCACCTCCGCCTCCTCCACCTCCTCCTCCTTCACCAGTTTCATATTCTAATTGCCTAAATGGTTGTCTAGTTAACAGGCTGAATTGTAGAGCTAGCTGCACAACACTAGTTTGTAGGATCAACTGCATAACTGACTATACCCGATGTGTCAGAAAATGTGCATTTTCTTGACTATCATGCTACAACTATCAGTTGTCTCTGAAGTACCTATAATCGCAAAGAGATATATGTATAATAAGGAGAATGTTTTCTTGAAGGTTGATGAGTTGTAACAGATGTATTATGGAAAATACTTTTATATTATATGTGTTGTTATGGCCTCTTTGTATGGTGTATATTTTTCAGTCACTTTTTCGAGGTGTAGAAAATAAGTATATAAATAAATATAATAAATATTGTTATTTTATAAGATTTAAAATCTCACTAGAGTTCAATGATTCATTTATGATGTTTTATGACGTTTTACTTCAAAGAAATATGACCGTGACTTATACCATGATGTATTCGATTAATGTAAATTAATATTTACATCGACGCAGTTCTGAAAACTTTGTAGTTGTATAAATTAATTATAGAATTTTGCAATAGAGGGATGTGTAAAATGTGGACAACACATCTCCTATTCTATCAATATATTATTCTATCAATCTAAGCATCACCACTCATTTCCATCCTCCACTTTTCCTGAAACGACTAGACTTTCGCAATTGAAATCGTCAAACTCTCAGCGGCTAAAAGCTTGCAGTTGGAGACCACCAACAATGACAAAATAGGGAGGTGGACCGGGCTAAAAGATCGCACTCTTTATTACGGTTTGAACTCCTTTTGCAAGATAACCATACACGCCTCCTTTCAACTTAGAGTCAACACTAGATGACATTCACTTGCTCATCATACTTGTGTGGGTTCCTATCGGCAATGTTGTATGGACGAGCGTGATGTCCAAGGAGAAATCCTCAGTGGCAATATGACAGTGCTCATATTTGTCGACGGGTATTAGCAGTATGCGGCCAAGCACATGACGGAAGGAAGGGTGTATTAGTAGATGAGGGAGAATTCTGATGTGCTATGCTAGACAGTAGCCGCAGATGTGCAACAACGCGATGACTGACTTCATGCACTCCGGTTGTACATCTAAGTTGATGGTGTGCTTCGGATTATCTATGCAATAAAAGTATGGGAGAAGAAGCATAAGGAAACCATCAAGGAGCTTGTGGGTTGTGCCCTACAACTACAAGCCGGGATGTATCAAGAATCTAGGTTCGTGAAGTCGGCAGTCAATACGTAGAAGGACATCATAATTAAAGCCAATGACTTTGGCAGTTTGATTTCCTCTCGCCCATTGCCATCCTATCTGATGCTATTAAAATGTTTCGTGAAAGGGTCTTTGTGTCCGCAACACCTACAAATGTGGCTGGCGAGATTCTATGTGGTGCACTCAGCCGCCTCGTGGCATGACAGTTGATGTCTGAATAGATCAGGAACGATATGTACAATGTCACATTCATGAAGCATTCTTTCCGTCATCTTTTTAACATCATCTACCTTCTTGGCATGTTCCCAAGGGTAGTGTTCATTCTCGAACAACAACAAACAAAAGAAGATAGTTCCAAAGCTATGCTCGAGCAGGTGCAGTGGAAGATGGATTTGGGGTTTAGATCACCTTCCGTGAGACATAGGTAAGGATGGGAATACATTCACACCATAACTTTTTAATACGCCACCCATTTTAGTATATGCTATATAGCGCACTGGCTTAGGCATAGGAATCTATGGAAAGTGTTAGGATTCACCATACAACCAACTCCAACAGATCTCTACCAGAATTTGCAAATGCATATTCTCTTGATCCTTGGGTTGAACTGCTTGTGTAGGATCCATGGTAATGTTTATCTCATCAATGACGACTTGGAGCAATTGGAATTTTTCTTCATGTTGTGATAAAAACATCCAGGTCAGCAGAAATTGCATTTTAGTTAAACTACACAGACATGCTACTCTCTTTGTATTCTTATGGTATATATAACCTCTACTTGATTGTATTCTCTTCCCGTATATACTTTAACTTAGCACATGAAATATGTTCAATAAGATAATCATATGATGATAGTTTGAAATTATTGTTGCTTTAAAATTACATACAAATATGCTAATGTAGTGCCTACATGTAGTTGCACCAACTTGAGATGAAGGTATTATTCGATGGAATTCAACAAGGAGATGTGCTTTCCATCCTTTTTCTAAGTCGTGGCTGCTTTCAAATTCGGAATTCATGGGAATGATACTATCTTTCTATTGAAGAGCATGAAGCTATCTCAACCTTCTTACGGTATTTACTATATATACTTCAATTTTTCTATCTTCTAATCTAATGCTTGTTTATTGTCCCAAATATATATGATATTTTTTAGTTTTTTATTTTCTGATCATTATATAATAATATGTTGAAATATATTATTTAGTGATTGCTTATGTATGAATTATTAGTACATTGGTATTACATCATTGTATGAGTTGACCGACTTTGACATTATTGAGATGTACGATTTTGTAAAATCCAATTAAAAATAAATAGAAGTTACATGTTACACGATGGTCGAAACTAATGATTTACACACTCTTGTGTTGCCTATCTTGAATTTGTATCAACTTTGCAACCATTCGTGTTTTATTTATCTTTAGTCTAGAGATAATTGACTAGAATCATTGGTTGAATTAGGAGTGTATACAATTAACCTAGAAGATAATGTGAATGCTATTGTTTCTCAGACAAACAGAAAAATTATATTTAGATTTAAGCAAGAAAATAAGGTGCCTAAAATATGAAGCATTATTTATTCATTCATTTTTACAAAAAAACTCCTAGATATGTAATTTTTGTTGTATTCATGAACATATACATATTCTAAAATGTAGAGAGGTGTGGCATTTTTGCACCAAATGAAAAACTGATAATTGAGCATACCTTTAAATAAACTAACACCATTTTAATATAATCATAACATAATATGTTAGGCATAAGGGCTCATGCACATTGTTTTTTATCTATCTTTTGTAGAATAAACTTGCTTAAAACTTATATGTATAGTCAATAGCAAGCATGATTTGTTAGGTATCCTTTTTTAGTTTTACATTTATATATAAACTTTAGATATGCAGTTCATGAGCTCATGCTTCATAAGTTGAGACCGATTTTTACAAAACATACACCAAAAAATTATTTAGTGTTACAAATAATTTTTTTGTTTATCATGTCATTTTAAAAATGTAGTTGATGCCTAGCGTGACGTTAGCCCTCTTATTTTATATATTTAATATTACCAACATCTAAACCATAAATGCAAAAGGATCATGTGTAATGCTTAATTTCAACCAATTTTGTATAGTATATATCTTCTTAAAACTTATGTCATTCAGAAATGACTAAGCCTCTTGAAACTTATAGAGATATTTGTCTATATTGTTATTGCAATATAAAGGCTTCCTTGTTTGCAAAATATGTAGCCGTGTTTATGTATCCACTGCTTGATAATCATCCATCTTAAATCTTACTTGACAAGACGTACATCATATCCTTATAGTTATATCTATTTGGTTATTCTAAGTTACAAGGGTTTAGGAAGATAGCATGTATTATGGGAACATGTTTATAACAGAGTGTCCTGGTAGTTATTTATATGTGTAAGTATGTACTTGTGTTGTTGTATATCAATAATTATGAAGAGTATATATATAAAACTAATAGTTTGTAACATAAATTGGTAGGATTATATTTCATATTATATGTTTACCAAATGTGCTTAACTTATATACTCTTGTGTGCTGACTCTTAGTGGTCAAAGTGTCGAAATACATACTTTTTTATTTTTTATGGAATTAGTATAAATTTTGTTGATAGGATTAGCTCAACACTCAAATTTTATGCCATATTAAAAAAATTATGCGTTGCAGGATCCTACCATGGACCATACCAATAATAAATTTCTACGACATCACCTATGTGGAGTATAATACTCTTTTTTCTACTTAGACCACATGGTATAGGTTGTTACCAACTGATAGAAACTTACTTTGAGTAAATTTCATGTGATCTTTTATTAGCTTCCAAATTTCTCTCTTTTTCCCATAGATGTGAGTATATTCGTTCAAAGATGGTTTACAAATCATGTAAAGTTCTTGGTGTGCCTATTTGCTTTTTCATTATATTACAACTTGTATAGCACCTAAATCAATAGCCTTAGTGTGAACAACATTGGATGGATGATGAAGATATGAAGGATATGTTGGTGGGTGAAATAGTGCTTTATTGCAAATTCCATTACATTGTAATATAACACCCTTTAATTCATGCAACAAAAAGAGTGTATGTTGTCATGTTTTTGTTGTACTCGTATACTTGAAAATCCTACATGAATGTTATACTTATATAGATAGGCAATATTACATTTAACACTATTAGTGCCTTTAAGAAATAAGGGTATAAATTATTACTAAGTGACACTTGTAGATGTAAAACTGTCTATTATGTACAAAATCTTAATTTGAAATAGCTAGATAAGTTATAATCATTATGTAATTGATAAAAACCAATTCTTAACAAATGAATGTAATTATTTTAATGTTGTTCATGAATATATAGTATCATATTATGACCATAATATTATAAATCATCAATAAGACAATTGTAGATGTTTGAAAAGAAACATAGGCAATAATGTTTTTCTTAACATGTCTTTAGTCATTGGATTCAATAGTTATATTTTTGTCACCAATTAAAACTTTTATGAAATTTTCAAAGTAAAAAACACTTGATTTTTTTTGTTCTCAACATTTAGCAAATTGAAGTAGTGTCATCTTGGCAAGGTAATATTGATGATTGTAATTGAAAATATCTCAAATAAGACAACAAAATGAGTAATGTAGATATTAATACTATTAACATGAACCAAATTATTTCCCATGCAAACTACTTTTATATTTTTTTCTTATCTCTTTAGTAATTTTCATGTGCCTCATAGCTGCCTCAAAACTAAACAGGCCCTTAGTTTGGCTTTGTTTTATTATTTTTGGTGATTTGAAAATTAATATCTTGGAGTAGGATGTGAGTCTAAGGTAGTTGATGGTGAGTGAGATTTTAATGCTTATGCTTGATTCAAGTAGGTAGGCAATGCACTTAGTTAGTTTGGTGTTCAACTAATAAATAGTTGTGATTTATCCAAAAAAAATTGACTCATTAGTTCATATCTTGTACTAAGATAATGATGTATGGACGAGTGTGATGTCCAAGGGGAAATCCTCAATGTGGCTTTATTTTATTAGTGTTCTTCTTGGTGATTTAAATATTATTATCTTGGGGTAGGATGTGAGTGCAAGTTAGTTGATGGTGAGTGAGATTTTAATGGTTATGCTTGATTCAAATAGGTAGGCAATGCCATTTAGTTAGTTCAATGTTCAGCTAACATATAGTTGTTATTTGTCAAAAAAAATCAACTCATTAGTTCATATCTTGTAGTAAGATGTATTGCATCCAATGAAGGAAATTTTTTACAAGGAGTTCACTTTGTTGGTAAGAGTGAACTAATAGTTATGTTAAATAACACATGAGCCTAATCTAAAAATCATCTTTTAGGAATATAATACTAACATAAATTGTCATTTACAAGAATAAATATTGATCAATTGTCTAATATACTATAATATTTAATTATAATTTACAAGAGTGAATTATATTCAATAGGGTAATATCCAAATAAAAATACATGACTACATGATGAAAACCTATACTTCTGTTTTATTTTCCTTTAAATTATTATTTTTTGTGTTATAACACTAACATCTCAGTAAGACTCCTTGTTATTTTAGAAAAAGAACCATACTTGGACAAAAGTGTCACACAACTCAGATGTTTGATAAATAATAACTTAAATTATAAGAAATATTTATATCAACTTTTTCCATTTGAGTTTGTAAATAGTTTCTACTTTTGTGTAATTTCATAGGGTGATAAGAAGTACTTAGTAAGTGGATTGAATATACAATGGATATATAGCTTTCAACGTAAACTCTAGATCGATATTTTGACATATAACTTTGAGTTACTGACTCACCCTAATTGTAAATTGGTGTTAGATAGTGTGTATAAAGTGAGCCTCTTCGTGTGATCACAAGAATACAACACTCTCATAAATATGTCAAAAGTTTCACATAAAGTATAAGAAATATTTTTATCACCTTTTTTCCATTTGAGTTTGTAAATAGTTTCTACTTTTGTGTAATTTCATATGGTAATAAGAAGTACTTCAGCAAGAGGATTAAATATGAAATGGTTATCTAGCTTTCAACATAAATTCTAGATCAATATTTTAGCATACAACTTTGAGTTACTCACTCACCCTGATTGTAAATTGGTGTTAGATATTGTGTACAAGGTGAGCCTCTTCGTTTGATCTGGACCAACTATTTTATTTTCATATTATAATAATTATGTGAAAATATTGACTTATTTATTGGAATATTATTTTCTTTTAATCAAAACAAGGATTTATTTTGATTTCTAACATGGAATCTATCTAGCAATGGCATATATACTAAATAAAATATTTAAACAATTTAACATGATGATGGGAATAGTAATGTGCAATCCAATGAAACATGTTAATCATCCACAATATCAAATAAACTAGATAAAGAGACTTATATGTTAAGGAATACATTCAAATATGTATTGGTGTTTCACTAAATCCTTAGGATTTTATAGTTCACCCCCATATGTACCATTTGCAAGGCTGATGTCATGCTTCCCCATAGTATTAATTAGGAAACACCTATTTGTTGCCGACTTAGCGGAAACAAAAATCACATAACATAAATGTCCAAAGAATTTTTGAAAATACAACTAAGACTTAAGAAATCTGGCCATAAAAGGAAACAAAAATGAAACATGAGAGAAAATCAAACCCATGAAAGAAAATAATGGTTAACAATAATACTGAAAATGAAAGTGTTTTTTAGGTATATTTTTGCATGTTATAATAAATGTCAGCTAACATATTACATTTCATAGACATGTATCATATACTTATTGTAATCAACTAATTAACTATTTTGATGATAACTTTTGTAGTGATTTCTGAAAAGTTTGGAAAACATTCTTATAAGGAAGATCATGATACAAATAATATTATTTAACATATTGTACATTAATAGAAAATATAAATTATAACACATCATCACATATTGGTATGTGTCCAAACTGGTAGGAGGAAAGTTTAAAGGATTTTGTATAGTGAAGCACATGTGGAAGGAATAAGGAGTTCACAAACCATTCATAAAAACATATATTTAAAAAATAAACTCTTAACAAAAAGATAATGGGATATAGATAATCTAAGGATAACCTCGAATATGTGGTGGTGTAAAACATCCAAAAAGACTAAAAATGAATAGCATTTTTATTGTTGTCGTATATCAATTTTGCTATCTCTATAACTTGATCTTATTATTATTTCTACTTTATATTTTTTCACCATAAACTAATAGTACTAGATAATGAAGAGCCATACACCATCTACATGGAAGTCTATTTGGAAACTAGATAGGGGATGAAGGAACACAAGAATCGAGATAACACTGGAAATCAAAATGCTTCTACCCAAAGTCCCAGTGATCACACTAATAAAATTTGCTTTTTGATAGAATCCATCCTCAATTATGTGCATCATCTATGTAGAAGGAGATAATATCACCCATAAATAAATTGGAGCACCAAAATCCAAGGTCAATGTCGATTACCATTTTTATAGACCAACGTCATTTGTATCTAAAAAATGAGCATTTGTAGGACACAACATACATTGTTTGAAGAATTGGGAAGAACCTAGAACTAGCCCAACTCCTCAAAGAGGGAGATACTTCCTTAAAAATAATGAAGATAACAAACCAAACGACGATAATTAATAATAATTGACTCTCGAGAAACTATTAACCAACCCAACAGGAACCAACAACTAGAGAAATGAAACTTACACTTAAATACCTCCTCAGATCCACAACAATAGAAAGATTCACTACCACAGATGCCAAGACTCTACCCAACATCAAGAATAGCCCAATATATTAATAATAGCTTCAAATCATTATACAAATAAGGAAGAGAAGGGGTGAAGATGTCAACACCTATAGTCATAGAAACACCACAGGGCATGGCTTGGAGAAGATCCTAGGGGTGCATGATGGAACGTTCAAGCATGGGACCCCTTCTCCAGGATGGAAGGAGGAGGACAATTAGAGAACTAGATCACTCGAGTGGTTGCCAGAATGGTGATGAGGAGAGTAGAGCCTACTGATATATATGCTTGGAATTTGTTGATGACATGTATATTTTATTGTTACTCTTGTTGATATTTCATGAAAGTCAATTTGTCATACGCAGGAGTTACATGCAAAGCACATGCATTTACTAGTATATACATGAGTCATATACAAATATGAATGGAAGTAAGTTTAGAATGTTATATGTTATAATATGTTGGACATAAAAGTAAGACGAAGATTGATCCTACTTATAATAGAATGCTTAAATATAAAAGAAGAGTTAATGTACTAGTTTTGCTTAGTAACTATGTCAGATAGCATATGCATATTGTGTCCCTTTGTGAGTTACATGGATTTGATGGACCCACCACACATTATACTATGGAGATATCATCTAATATAAATAATGGTTGTTTTACATAGGTTAAGAAGTGGTAGACACATGTAATGTAGGCATGCCTTGTTCTCATCATTCTTAAGAAACGTAGGTGCTAATATGGTTAGAAAATCAAGCCACAAGTGTGAAAAAAACAAAAACCCTTAGGAGTTACTAATACAAATGATTGTTGAGACATGCGACATGCATTATATATAAGAGTATTCACTATGATAATAATTTCTATAGGAGACAGAGAATGGATACAAGAATTTAAGGCATCATGAAACGAGCCTCATGAAGCATGTTTACATATATTTGAACAACATGCGGTTGTCTTTAGTTTTTCTTCTAGCACTCGGAAATGACACAATTATTATATAGTAGTTATAGAAAATAAGGAAGAGGACTCCAAGTGATTTTAATTTTTCCATTGAAGGAGTTAATATCAAATTCATTTCACAGAATCTTCATGTTTTTTCTATATAGAAAATAAGAAATATAGTTTTTGAAAAAAGATGTAAAACTGAATTTTTGAAAAGATGCATCATGTGCCATATAATAGCTAGCTAGGAAAATTGAAAAATAGAGAAGGAGTCACACCTTCATCGGATTTTTACAACCCTATGTAGTGGGACTCAACATGCACCAGTATATCCTATTTCAAACTAGATCGAAACAAAAAAACTTGGAATGCCACATCATGCACCTATATCACACGTATCACTTTGCTCATGAGTTAAACAAATGGTAAGGATTTATATTCATGGAGGATAGAAGTTCTATATCACATGTATCATTTTTTCCATCACTACTTTTTTGGTCACATGTTTCTCTTTGATGTTGGTCAAATGGTCCTCATTGGAGGGGTTTGTAGACACCAAAACAATGAAATAAAGATACAAGCGATAATGGTATTGCATGCTTTTCAGTAGCATAATCATTATATATAAAAGTAAAATCATATGAATTAGTTTCATCAAGCCTATCCTTGAATCCAATAATTGTCTTATACAAACTATTAGTAAATATCTTACAATGGAACCTCGCATAAAAATAATATTATGATATTCATTCCATTTGACACCCTTATTGTACACTTGGCTATTGCATGTAACATATATCATGATGGAGATATCCCATATATAAAAAAATATTATATCCCATCATGATAACTCATGCATCATTGATTCCATCTTGTTCCCTCTCACACCCCATTCCATGGCATCCTCACCCATCATTGCTTGTTTCACCACTACAACTATGTGTCAATTGTTGCTAAACCAAACATCAAGCATTAGGGAAAATTACACGACACTCGTATGATTTGTTTGTTGTGATATGAACTCTACCTAATATGTGTTGTTATGTGTGGGTGAAATTTAACCACCACTACAATCATGATAATAACCTCCTCCTCTATAACCACCACCCCTCCACTGCCACCTTACCCAAACTTCACCACCTCATCAACACTCCACCTCCACCATCTAGCCCTCATTCTACACCTTGTAGGCCACCTCCACCACCACACTCATCTCTATCTTATATGTTCAATTTTATCAAAAAAAAATTATTTTTTAGGCTAGCTACACCACACTAGCTTTTGTGATTAGTTGCACCATGAAGTACTTATGGTATGTTTGGAAATGCATGTATCCATGTCTATTACTTATACATAATTATACATGCATAATATACATGTGCAAACATATATATGTGTATATGTATATATAAACATAATGAAATAAAGATACAACCATTAATGGTATTGCATGCTCTACAATAGCTTAATGTATTATAAATAAAAAGAAAACCTTATGAAGTGGTGGCATCAAACCTATCATTGAATCCAATCAAATGCTTATATGAAATGTTAGTCAAATAGAACCTCACTATGAAAATAATGTTTTGATATACATTGCATTTGACACCCTTATTGTACCCATGTGTATTACATGTAATGTATATCATGATGAAGCTATCCCTTATACAACAAGATATTGTATCCCTTGATGATCAATCACAAATCACATATGCCATGTTGTCCCCTCCCTTACACCAACCCATGGTGACCTCCCCCTTCGTTTCTCCTTCCACCACTACAACTATGTGTCAGATGCTACTAAAACAAACATCAAGCATGTTGGGATAATTACATCACAATCACATGCTTTTTTATTGTGACATGAAAACTACCTAATAGACGCTGTCATTTGTGGGTGAAATTTCATCATGCCACAATAACAACAATAACCTCCTCCTGTCCACCACCCCTTCCATTTCCACCCAACCAAAACCTCAACACATTTTCACCACTCGACCTCCACCACCTTATCCTACTTTTGCACCTCTTAGGACGCCTCCACCATGGAACCAACACAATTATCTCTAGGTTGTTGTTGATTTTTATCTAACAATTTGAATTTTTGGCTAGCTACTCCGTAGTAGCTTCTGTGATCAGTTGAAACACTAAGTACTTATGATATGTTTAGAAATGGAAATTCCCATGACTATTACACATACATGTTTACACATATATAATATATAAGAACATATATCTATTTGTATATATATGTATATATAGAAATGATAATGAAATAAAGACAAATGAAATAATGGTATTACATGTACTGTAATAGATTAATGTATTATAAATAAATTTAAAACCTTATGATTAGTGCAATCAAGCCTATCCATGAATCCAATCATAGTCTTATATGAAATGTTAGTAAATATCTTACAATGGAACCTCACAATAAAAATAATGATGTGATATGCATTTCATTTGACACCCTTATTGTACTTGTGGCTATTACATGTAATGTATATCATGATTGATAGGGGTGGAGCTAGCCAAGTTTCAAAGGAGGGGCACAGTTACAAAAAAAATTAGTCACTAACTGAAATTTAGGAACATATAAAAATAGAAATATCTATTAATATCTAAAGCACACTCAAAATAATAATATTTGGATATACTAATGCATTCCATAATGGGAAACATAATCTTGTTGTTCAATATGATTTATTTATTCAAGATTTCATCCCATAGAATTGACCACTATTACATTATTATCAATGGTGTCAACTATTTCTTTCTCAAAATAGTCAATCATTTAATCATTGAGTCATTCATCATTACTACTCATGTTAATATGTATTGATGGGTGTTCATTGGTAGGAGTAGTAATATTTGGTAAAGAACCATATGTTGGCCCTTGTTTGGATAAGGTATGAAAACAACTCTTCATATCTTGTAGTCTTAAGATTGTATTGATCTAATGAAATCAAGTGAATAATAGAATCATTAACGATTCATATCAAATATAATATAAGTTTATATTTACTGATATCTCAAAATTAAACAAGAACAAACAAATAGATAATGATAAATACAATACATCAATCACCAATATTTTTAGATTATGACAGTTGTTACATCAATAATAATATAGTTATGTCAATACTAAAAACTAAAATCAACTAATAAGAATATACAAAAATGTTCCTAGTGCTCCTTGAATTCATCAAAACCACTATAGTTCATGTCATTCATCAATTCTGAATTTTATAAGGAACGATAATGACAAGATAAAATATGAATGATCATTTGCAACTAGTAATAAAGACTACACAATCAGGATGCATAAAAATATCATATATATCTGGCTCTAGGACTAAAAGGACGTATGGGATTGGTGATTGACATAAAGTAAACTAAAAATATTATTATCTTTGAAAATACAATTGTTGGTATGATAAGTGTTGACACAACCACAAGATAAAAGTTGGTTTTGTATAATGTTTGACTATATCTATAAATTTTAAATTCAATATTGACACATTTCTTTTTAAATTCTAATTGTATTCAGGACCCACTCTATCTATATCAAGTCAAAGAAATGAAATTTATTTGATTACTAATCTAGCATACCATATTTCCAATTATAGTGTATTATGCACATTGTCATGAACATATTATGGAGAAAATGTTCTTCTAATGAACTTCAATAGCCACGTGTAGTCAATTCAACACAATTAAATTTATAAGATTGTGTGTTGACAAAATAAACTTACATTGTCTTTGTTGAGTCAATTATTTGAAGACTGTTTTGTAAAGAAATACATATAATGCATTTTCTCGTGCATATTAATGGAAATAATAGTCACAATATACTCCAACTTTTTGAAAAAGTCACGTTGAAATCGTGAATTTTTCCCTAGATGTATCAAATGAACGAATAATTCCCAATTTGAGAATAATCAAAATATAATATGTTTTATTCCTATATTTTTCATGAATTACTTACGTTTGACGTTTCTTCCCATTATATACTTTTTTGATGTACTTTTCTCATGTTATAATATTTAAGAACCTAACTTAACTTGAGTGTATATATATGCGTGTGTGTTTATGTAAACACACATACATATATATGTAAGTGTGATGACCCCAATTTCTATATACTTTCCTTAGTGACATTCACAAATATGCATGCAGTCATATCTATAGATGTCAGAAGAGAAAATATAAGAGACTATGGTAGTCAACTAAATCAGAGAAGCGAGCCATATCATTGTTAACAACACCATTATATAGCCACACAGAGAATCATCCATTAATAATAATAAAGTCATTATATATATTATTCTGGAATAGAAGAGATGAATAGTTCTATAAAAGAAAAATACATAGGATTTAGAACATCCTATACATCATCTAGGAGAAAGCACCTATTTAACTAAAATAAGATAAGAAAGGAAATTTATCTAGTCTATCCTCCATGTCCATTTAGTTGATGGCTTCAGGTTCCTTGAGATGGTTTATTTGTTCCTTTTACCTAGAAAATATAAGAAACAAAATCATCAACAAAAGTTGGTACGTGGTAAGATATTCAATAGTATGGCTACATATATGGAAATACTAAAATAAAGAAGAAAGAAAAGAAAACCATTGCTTAAGGAGGAAAATAAGGTAAATACCTCTTTTATACATTTCATTAGATGCAGTTGTACTACAATTTTATAAGCACTTCTCATACATCTAATATGGGAAAAATTATTTCATCATACATCTAACATGGGAAATTCATCATACATCCATGTTAGGCAACATACATCCATATTGGGCCATGTGCACTAGTAGCTACAACTCATCACAATGTCCTTTTATGTTTCATTAAGTTTTGGCAAAGCATATAGTATAGTAGTTCAACCAACAAGGTATAAGCAAGTAGTTTCACACAAGGTACACCATATCATAAGCAACCAAGAAAACTAGTCTTATACTTAATAAAGACCACATACCTTGGATATCAGATCTACATTTCCAAAAGTCTAGATTAAGAGAGTAGATCACACTGAAAGGAAATCAGGGGTATACTTGTTACTATTGGTCCATATGACCCATGATTAAGGTTTGTTATTTAGATATGATCAATTTAATGTTCTCATGTTTAGATTAGGGATTATCCATTACTTTTATCTTATTTTTGGAGTCACAAGATCTGATCTTCATATTAAAGTCTCATTTAGTTGAGGATGCCTATTCTATCCAAAAAGGATGTTTTCATAATTAGAGTTTCTATTGTGGGTTAGATCATTAGGGGTATCTCTTTAGGATTCACATGATTCAAAGGAATCAGAGTTGGATCTAGGGTTTTAGGGTCATTCAAGATCAAAAAGTGTCATTAAATATTTAGGATTTGACATATAGTATCATAAGGTATACACATGTAGAGAGAGAAAACTAGAATTTAGGGTTTTTCATAATTATTCATTCATATATCTCTCTTTGATTAGGTTTTCATGACACATGAGGATCAAGGACTCAAATAGGGTTTTAGCTGTCTACATGGCAGATCTCAACCATGGATCACTAGTATTACACAATATGCATATAATAAAAGATCATTAGGTCTTGTAGGACATTATTTTTGAAAAGTGGTCAGATATAGGTTATGACAGTATTTTATTTAGATAGATCGCATTTTTCTAATGAAAATCAAATATAGGTTTGATATATTATGATATTCCTAGCATTTTCTAGGATTTTCCTAAGATAATCAATTTTCTTGGGTAAAGGAAAATAAAAAGATGGAATATACCTTGATCAATGGCCGGATCCGACTAGATCTACGACCCTGGTTGATCCTTGACTTCATGAGTGAAGGGCCCAGATCACTGACTGGGCATACGTGGGTTGGTCCAACTAAGCTCTCGCGGTCTCACTGCTCTTTGGTTGACCCGGGCCTGTGGCTGGTGAGAGGCCAGTCGTGGATTCGTCCACCTTTGCTCCAGCTGGCGCCACGCGTCCAAGTCCTTCCCTTACTTGAGCGGCTTGTGATAGTGAGAGAGAGCGGCAGAGAGGCTCACTAGTGTAGAGGAGGAAAGGGAGTAGATAGCTCCAAACGATGGTAGGGATGTGCCGCCCGCCTTCGCCCGACGTTGGAGAGTCGAGGAGGGGGGTTTGATTTGGAGGGAGGAGGTGAGAGAGAGAGTCGCTCAACAGGGGTAGTGTCATGGGACCATAGTGATTCAAGAGATCGATTTGTGATCTCAGGTGGCGATGAGAGCTGGGAAGCATAGGTTTAAGGTAAAGGAGGGTAGCGGCGACGTAGAGGGGTCTTTTATAGACCTTTGGGTAGGTTTAGGGTTGGTTGGGGGTTCTAGACTTCTCGGCTGCCACCGAAGTGAGATGATCAAATGCTTGAGGGATTGATGTGGCGCAACGACACATGAATCTCGGTCGAGGTTGGGGTAGTTGGTCATGAAATTGCGAGATGAATCCAACTCATCAGGCGAAAAGTTGAGATAAGGGGGATATGTGGCGTACCCATTCAGTTTGGGTCCTCTCTTTCCTCCCCGCCCTTTGCGGGAGGTTGAAGACTGGTCCCCTGACCCTTGGATCCCCACATGATCCAAAGGGGAAGGATCCTAGGGTCAAAAATGTGTGTAACTATAGAAGTTGCGTGACACATTTATGTGTCACGACCAGGTCATTTAATCCAAAACTTAGGTCCTAATCTTGAGTATGAATAAAATATGCATATAATTTCAATTGCTCATATATCCTAATTGGATAATCCAATTGCAATGATATTTTAGGAGTAGCTAAATAATGTCATGATGTAGCTTTGGTATAAAATTGGAATTAAAATTCGAATGTTGACTACATCAATTGACTATGTGTCATATTGCATGTAATTCGACGTTATATGACACAAGGGATGGAACTATATGAAATCGAAAAGTCATTGAGTCAATTTAGTGAGGGAGATGGTTGAGGGCATTATTGGAATTAACAAAATTTATAAGGGAGATAAATATATGTAAAAATCATAAAAACTCACTCTGTCACATTCTCCCATCCTTTTAAGAATTTTGTCCCCAAAATTCAAGCAACTTGAAAAAGGTGCATATATTTCTTCTCGACCTCGGACTTGAGCTCCCAGGTGGCATCAGTATGATCATGGTGGCTCCAAAGAAATTTGACCATATCTTTATGCCAGTTACTATGAAGATCCTTAGTCTTGAAGTCAAGAATCCTGACCGGGGACTCCACACAAGATAGATAATCTTTTAACTCGAGAGGTTCATGATTCAGAATGTGACTTAGATCCTTGACATAAGGATTCATATTCAATACATGAAAGACATTATGCATGGAACTGTACTGAGGTGGTAAAGAAAGATGCTAGGCACATTCACCAACCCTTTCTAGGATCTCAAAGGGTCCCACATAGCGAGGAATGAGCTTCCCCTTCTGTTACAACCCAAATTTTTGGGTTCATATGGTGGGAAATGCAATTTCCCCAATAAATGTATGATTATGTATTTTGTATGAATTATGTGCCTTCAACAGATTCCTTTGATAAATAGCCTTGTGTGTTTGATTATGTGGGCCTTGTTGGCTATTGGGCCCAATAACAAGAAAGAGGAAATAAAAGGAAAAGAAATCAAATAAAGAAGGAATAACTAAGATAATGAGAAAAAGAAGATGTAGAAGCATCTACAAATCTAAGAATTATCCTTCAAGGAGAGATTTCATATCTTTAGAATTTCTTGGGTTTCGTGGAGTCCAAGTTGCAAAGATAATAGGAGAAAAAAGAGATAAAATCAAATAAAACATTATTAAGAAGGAAAGTTGAGATAATGATGAAATTATAAGAAATATGTGGAAATATGGATAATGGAATCATTATGAATGAGATTTAGACTCCACCTGGTTTCTAATGGTAAAAGTAATCAAAATAAAGAAAATAAAAGACTAAGAGAGAGAAAATATGCTTAAAATAGGCTTTATTAAAGGATAACTTGCACACAAAGATAATGCATTTTTCCTTTTGAGTTTGGGACTCAAATTTGGTGTACGATAGATAAAGTAGAGATAAAGGTTTCCATAAATTTTGGTTGAAAAAGGATGTATGGATTAAGAGTTATGGATTTTACAAATTGAGGAGATAATCCTTATAAAGTATTAAATGTCAGTTTCATCCATTTAATCTGAAATCAATGTTCTTGGTGCATGGATGATGACTGTGGGATCTAGGATCCAACAGTGGCTGTTATTCACACTCCTTTATTAGAAATAGGAAAGGAGGAATAGGAAAAATGAGATTCAGGATTGATTTCCTCGCTGAACAATGCATGAGTGCTCTTGGAAAGTCTCCCAAAGGGATCAGGAGAGGTTTGCGAACCCAAGGATCCTATGTTTACTGGGATTTCGGGAGTCCTAAAAGCTTCTCCCAATCTGAGAAAGCTGTCCAAACTAGGAGTATATATATAGGGGGTTAGAGAACCATCTTGATTACTCAAACATGCATCGAGTTCTGCTAAACTAGTGGTTTAAACCCCATACTTCAATTTTTCATGCCAGCCCTGTTCTTATCCTTCTTCTTCATCGTTTCCGTGGGGGGGGGGAACTCCCTAGTCGACTCCCCTGTGCTAGCATTATCGGTGACAATTGACCCTACTGTTGAATTTGGTGACGAGGTCCGAAGCTAGTAGCTCCCTTTCCAGCTACTAAGGGGCCCCGATGCCTGAAGTCAACCGCGGGGTTGACTGCGGCTGGGCACTGCCTCACAAGGTCGTCGCGAGGTAGAAGACAGACAGGGGTTTGGATGGTTTTGCCCATTCCGCACAAAGATGAGAAGTTTGGGTCATAAGAGTAAAATGGGAAAATAGCTCAATCAGGCGCCTGCTCACGTGGAAAAGGAAAAGTGAGCCACTCTGCTGATGTGGCAACGTCCTATTGGCCCAAGAAGGTAATTTCTTTATAAATTCATAATTGATTATCTGTAACTCCGATGATAGCAAGTAATATATGAAAATTGATCATGAGAATATAAGGAATGTAATAAAAATGGATTTAAGGTCTGAATCTAATTGTAGTTCCGAAAGTACTCTAAGTTAACCATGTTTATCCATTAAACTATGAAGAAACCCTAATTGTGTTTAGAAATTGGGTTTAATGTCTTAATTATGTTATTTTGAGATATAGTATCCTATAGAGTATAAGAAGAAGAATTGAACCTGATTAAGATGATAATATGCTTGGATTTTGTACGCATGAAGATGCATAATAGCCTAGAAACCCTAACTTAGGGTTAATGGTTGCTTATGTGAATTAATTTGAAATACATTAGAGGAAAGTGAAGTAAAGTTGGTTCTAAGCCTATTAGGAAGAATATAACAAGCTAGTTAGGTTATGTGATTAGTTTTGCTGTTTTAGGGTTTATAGTGTCAATAATGAAGATGAACACTAATGAAACCCTAAGAGGAAGTAGGAAACCCTAGGAAGCGAGTTCAAATGAATTGAACCTGATGAAGTTATTAGTAAATAGAGTGCTTGTACTTTTCAAGATTCTTGCTTGTGTATGTGTGCATTGAATTGCTTGCTTGGATTTACTAGTATCTTGTTGGTTCGACTGAATAAGTATGTGGTTACTTTATGAATAACCGCCCTTAGTTTCACAGAGTTTCCCGAATGTTTCTCGATTTATTGCAACCTTAAATTGTTGTATGTTCAATTATGCAAATCCTATAAAGTCCCTATGGGTATCACAATTAAATATGAATGTTTTTCTTGAACCTACATGCCACCCTGATGTATTTTGCAAGACCAAGCCCCGGAGGGAAGGTCTAATTTGGTCAAGCCCCAGAGGGAAGACCATAGGGCACCTCGAGAGGTGACCCCAAGAACCAAGATCAGGATGGAGAAGGTGACCTATGTCCCTTGCAAGGACAAAACCCTAAGAGAGGGTAATCTAGGGTTTAGGGAAAAAGTTGTTGAGAAGTCACATTGAAAAGCATAATTTGGATTGTTAATCAATTATTTTCTATAATTAGGTTGTTAGAAACTATTTATGATATTGTGAATGTCCCCCACATACCAATATAGCAATATACGGACTGACGTTTTGTTTTTCGGTTGTTTAGGTACAATTGTGAAAATGGACAAATTGTAAATCAAAATATTGTGAAGATAAAATTAATTTGTTCAAAGAGGATTAGTTAGTTAGACTTCACTACTACAGAAATGGCTTATAACGTCACTTTTAAAGGCGTCGGTTGTATAAATACACCGACACCTAAAACCTAAAGCGTCGGTTTAATAAAAAAACTGACATCTATTTGTGAAGGGTGACCAGACACGGGTATCTCTTTTATTCAGTGTCGGTTCCCTAATAATAAACCGACGACTAAAATTAACTGCCAAATCCAAAATTTCTAGTGAAAAAATTTGACTCCAAAATTTAACATATGGCGTCGGTTATTAACTATTAAACCGACGACGAAAGGTTATTCGCGAGACAGAAATTGGGCACATTTTGGTCGTCAGTTTTACTACAATGACCGACGCTTACGTGTATCTCTTTTACTACAATTTTTCACACCCTTTGAGCGTCAGTTTTCGAAAGAAATTGACGACTATGGTCATTAATCGAGAACAATTTTTTTAATCGGCATGTGTAGATAGACGTCAGTTTTTACTAGAAAAAAAATCGATGACTATCATTGAGAATAGGTGTCGGTGTGTTTAGAGAACCGGTGCCTATAGTGTTAAGTGTCGGTTTTATTTAAGAACCGACACCTATTGTTATCTTAACAACACCCGCGTGAGCCCGACTCTTCCCCTTTCTATGTTTCATTCAATCTCGCGCAGGGTTTGGTCTGGCGATTTTCTGCTCACCGCCGCTCATTTCTCCTCTTCCCCCACCTCCGCCGCCGCTTGCTCCGGCCTTTGCTCCGGCTCCAGTGTCCTGCTCTCCTGCTCCAGCTTCGGCGCCGCCTGCTCTCCTACTCCAGCTCCGGCGGCATGCTCTCCTGCTCCAGCTCCGGCGCTGCCTGCTCTCCTACTCCGGTGGCCTTCTCTCATGCCCCAACTCGCTGCTCCGCCGCTGCTCTTCTCCACGCTGTTAGCTACTCAACAGGTAGCCCTCTTCTTCTTCCTCCATGCCCCTCTTCTTCTTCCTTGTCCCTCATTACCAATAGCAAGCACGGCCGTGGTTGTGTTGGCCGACCACAGCCGTGCTAGGCAGCACAGCCGTGGTCGGCCAACACAGCCACAGTCGTGCTTGTTGTTGGTAAGGAGGGAGAAGGAAGAAAAGAGGGTATTTTGTTCATTTATTTTTTTATCTATTTCTTTGTATTTGTTTATCTAATGCTTTGAGTTTATATATTTAGATGTTGCTATTGTAAATCAACCTAGGATATGAACAAATCTTTTGCTTGCATATATTTGTGCTTCTAATCCTAATGCTTGACATAATTCAGTAAATTTTGATGCATGTTGAAATAAGATTTAAACTTGTCCATTCTAGAATCCTAATTTGATTTGATTAAACCCTAACATTGATGAAACCCTAACATTAATTGTGTTGAAACCCTAACATGTACATATCTATCATTGTGTTTGTTGGCCTAGAAACCCATCCAAGATTTACTAATTAGGAGTAAATCTTTGGATAGTCCCCGATTTGGGACAGTTCTTGAACACCTAATCTCACTTAGGATGTAAGTGCATAATGTGTATTGGATTTTCGAGAAAATTTTGGTAGCACTTCCCCGTTTGTTCTCTATTTACATATGTACTTAGAGAACAACGGGGAAATGTTGCTGAAATTTTCTTGAAAACCCAATACACATTATACACTTACTAGTGAGATTAGGTGTTCAAGAATGGGATAGGTGCTACACATTTATTATATATAAGAATGACATCACATGTATTTGTTGGCTTAGAAACCCGTCCAAGATTTACTCATTAGAAGTAAATCTTGGATAGTCCCTGGTTTGGGACTGTTCTTGAACACCTAATCTCACTTAGGATGTAAGTGTATAATGTGTATTGGGTTTTTGAGAAAATTTTGGTATCATTTCTCCATTTGTTCTCTAAGTACATATGTACTTAGAGAACAACAGGGAAATGTTGTCGAAATTTTCTTGAAAACCCAATACACATTATACACTTACTAGTGAGATTAGGTGTTCAAGGATGGGATAGGTGGTACACATTTATTATATATAAGAATGACATCACATGTATTTGTTAACCCTA
Source organism: Alisma plantago-aquatica (assembly GCA_963693085.1). NCBI lineage: Eukaryota > Viridiplantae > Streptophyta > Magnoliopsida > Alismatales > Alismataceae > Alisma > Alisma plantago-aquatica. The sequence continues at coordinate 267,577,286 of OY856409.1, read as the reverse complement.
GACCCTAATCTTGTTGTAATATATACTTGTTTTCTCTTTGATCATAGAATGGATAGATCATGGATGTCCATTCACAATCACTGCACCCCAGAGTTTATATCTGGTCTTGACCAGTTTATTAGATTTGCCGAGGAACATAGGAAACAACCTAGAGATGTGAATGTGAACTTTACAATGTGAATTTTACAATGTGAACTTTACAATATGAATGTGAACTTTACAATGTGAATTACTTTACAATGTGAATGTGAACTTTACAATGTGAGCTTTACAATGTGAATTACTTTACAATGTGAATGTGAACTTTCATATGGCTGAGCATTCTCCTGATGATCGTGTTGATGATTACCATGAGGGTGAGGACATCAAGGCGCCGTCTCACAATGTAAGTTTTAAAAATATATCATATATTTATATCTATATGTCCATTTATAGTTATATCATGTAAGTGTGTTTATTTTGTTAAATTTTAGGTTGATGATGCACATGTACCCTCTGAATCACTTGAGGCACTTGATGAGCAGTACCAAAAAGTTGACAAGAGAAGGGGCATCACTATGATGAAGAAGTTAATAGCATAAAGGGGAAATGGACCCAAACTTGTTGTGGATTTTGATAATGCAGGAAATGCAATTGGAGTGAATCGCAATTCGATTATTTCATATCTTGGGTATGTTACTCGTAGCCATTGCGGTTGTAAGATAGATTCTTGGCATAAAGTTCCTAAGGGGAAGAAAGACGTAATATGGAAGGATTTATGCGTGAGTTATTATTAATTTGCAATTCTATTTTGTATATTACTAATGTTTTGGATACTAGTTAATAGCAATTCTATTTTGTAGAGTATATTTGAATTGGATGAAAAGTTGCATTGTAAATGTGTGATGCAACGTTGTGGGAGAGTCCTATGGAACTATAGGACAAATCTCACCTAAGAATACATAAAGGAAGGTTACAAGAGGAAGAAGATAGCCACTGAACAGTGGAACTTCCTGGACCAAGAATAATGGAACGAGTTTGTTGCTTCAAGACAAACTGATGAATTCAAGGTATTAAGCATCACTCCCAATTTAATTAATATACATTGTATTCACCTATTCAAGATTAACATTTAGTGTTACTAACCAAATCATTAATGTGCATACTAACTTGGCCCTCAGTGAGGCGCAAAAAGCAAGGCGTGCATTGAATGTGCATGACCACACAATGGGTCCAAAGGGGTATGCAGGCATTCGCCAAAGACTACAGGTTGAGTCTACTGCTCAGTCTACTATTACTTAGGAGTCCTCTACTATAGGTACCACACCTCTACCTCGCCATGATGTCTGGATAGCTGGGAGGCAAAATAAGAAGGGAGAAATAAGGAAGCCCGCAACTGCTAAGGCAACTACAAAAATGGTATAATACAACTCTTAGAGCAAGCGTTCGAATATTGATTATTTGTGGTGTTTACTTAATTACAAATTTTTGTTTTGGCGAATAGCGGGAGCTGCACGAGCTGAGGAAACAAGGCAAGTTCATCCCTGAGGGAACAAGGGATGAATTGACAGTTGCTCTGGGTAACCCAAAGCATCCTGGACGTGTTAGGGCTGCATGCGCTGGTGTGGGCATCAAAGCGTTCTTTGGACCATCCTAGCACAAACATGTCCCAAAAGTGGGAATTTCACAAGAAGAGGTAACCTATTCTTTCTTTATAATGTTATTGTAAAAGAGAACTCAATAATCAGATGCTAACATTTCTTTTATCCATGTATAGGTAGATAAGATAGTTGATAGGAAAATCAAAGAAGCAATGAGCAAGTGGCAGGCATCTCTGACTGCCACTCAGTAGACAGTACCTATGGCGTCCCGCTCTACTCCTACTGTAGAGGTTGGGAGTAATCATGTAGACCCAACACCTAGCACATCTGCTGTAAGTATTTTTATGACATAGTAACTAGTTTTTTCAAGATGATATGTATATATGTATATAAAATTCTTTACACAAAACTTTGTAGGGGTTGAAGCCATGTCGTCTAAAAAGTAAAGAATTTGTCATTGTAGAGGCGTTGGCTTACCCATCCCTACCAGGGAAAATATTTCATGGGTCTCCATTACTAGCTGGTTGGGTTCGTGTGAGCCCGGTACATATATTCCCCAATTGGATGGATCTTCCATTGCCATATGCCCACCCAGATTGTGAAACGCTTGGTGAGGCAGAAGGCGGAGTGATATTGTGGCCAAAAGCGGATGTCCTCTATACTGAAATTGTATGGTAAATTTACATTACATTAAATTGTTAGTGTGTGTATATGATGTCAATTGATCTGAAATTATATATATAGAGGTTAAAAAGAAGACACCCAGAGCATCTAGGCCTCCACCTCCACCTCTTACATTACCAAGTTGGGTTCCACAGGACCTACCTATCCCGTTAGGTCCTAATTGTAGGGGTATGGAAATATGGTTAGGCGAACATGATATAAATTTCCCTATAACTATTTCTATAGATGCGGATGATGTAGGTCAATCATACAAAAGCAAATTATTTATACAAGATATTTTGGAGTTGTTTCGATATGATTGGCTGAATACATCTGTGATAGAGCTATGGATAAGGTGAGATCTTCTTTATACATCCATATACCTTGTGTAGGATCTGGTGATCTGGTTTCTTATTTATTAATGCATACATAATACATGTTTTGCAGCTACTTAGACAAGATATGTGCAGATTTTTCATTCGAACATGTAGGATTTTGTATTCCATCTTTGATTAGTCTAGTAGCTAAAGACCCTCCGTCAATTCAACAATATTTTTATGATGCTTTTACAATTTTTTCTCAAAATAACAAGACAGTGATAATAGCTCCATTCAATGTGGAGTAAGTTTACTTTGCTTATAATTTGGACTTAAGAAAATTACATTTTTATTGTGGATTTTGAGTTATTAATTTTTAACTTTTTTACCTCTAGTGGTATGCATTGGGAGTTACTAGTTATTGTCCCTGAGATGTTCACTATCTATTATTTAGATCCTAAGGGGACTAAATTGAATTCAAAATATGGACACACAATGAAAATGGCATTATTCCGGTGAGAAATATTTCATTTTCATATCTGTTAACATATGTTATTCCATTACTATTTAATTATGCAATGTACTGTGTTACATTAACATGTAGGGGTTTAGATGAGTTCAAAAAGGCTGGAGCAAAGGTCCCCAAGAAAAAGAACCAGCCAATAATTTGGAAGAACGTGGAAGTAAGTTCTGACTGCAATGTATATATTATTTATGTGAACAGTGTTTAATTAGTTGTATTTTTTAATATTGTGTATGTTTCAATTTATAGTGTACTACACAAGACAATGGATGGGCATGTGCATACTATGTGATGTGATTTATGCACATGATTATTAAATATGCCGCAGTGGACATCGATACCATTCCTGAGGTATAATATATAGTCTCATTAGATAATATGAAATATATCAATCTTATTTATATATTATTAATTATATATATACATCATTCTCTTTGTAGGTGTTTAAAACTGACCACACTACAGGAAAGGCTTTACCAGATGTACATGCTCCCTATACGATGGAAGAATTAAATGATGTAAGAGAAGAATGGGAAACAACCATACAAGTAGTGGGGGTTTCAAAATATAATTGGGATGTTGATAGTGAATAATGACTAAAGAATGATATTTTGGAAATGAATTTCTGAATTATAATATGTGTGAATGTTTCTACATGTCTGAATGTTTCTACATGTGTCTGAATGTTTATACATGTGTGAATGTGAAAATGAAAGAAACTGCTGGCTGATATATGAATGTTTCTACATGTGTGAATGTGAAAATGAATGGAACTGCAAATTGCTACATGAATGTTTCTACATGTGTGAAAATTGAATGGAACTGTAAGTTGCTAAATGTGTGAAAATTAATGATGTTAATTTTGCAGGTTTGTGGCCTGTTGTTGGCTGATATCAATGGATATCCTAAAACCTACAGTTCATAACTGAACTGTATGTTTCTCATCCTGTGACCAGCCAAAGTAGGCCTACAGAATGATAAGAAAAAAAACATGAAATAGGTGTCGATTATTTTTTTAAAACCGAGGACAAATGATTAAAGCGTCAGATAAATAATTATAACCGACGCCTAATGCATGTGATGTGGCGTCGGTTATCAATAATAAACTAACGATGATGGTTATGGTGTCAGTTGCCCTAATAATAACCGACGTCGATTTCCCTAATGAGGCCAGACACCACGGCCATGCTAGCCAGCATGGTCGTGGCAGCGGGCCAGACACCACGGCCGTGCTGGCCATCACAGCTGTGGCAGCGGGCCAGACAACACGGTCGTGCTGGCCAGCACGACTGTGGCAGCGGGTGAGATGGCATTAGTTATAACTAATAAACCGATGTTGATAGTGCTCCAGATGGTGCCCTTTCTATGGCGCGAAGGTTTATGGTGTTGGTTTCAAAACTAATAACCGATGCCTATACCCCCATGTTGGTGTGTTTTCGTTGGCGCACGAAGGGTTGTGGTGTCGGTTTGGAAACCGAAACCTAACGGTTGGCCTTTTAGTGGCGCCCACATAGGTGTTGCATTAAAACCGATGCTAAAGGCCTTAAATAACTAACACTAAAGGCCGGTTATGTACTAGTGCTTTTTCTATGGATAGAAGTCTAGATCTAAATTTTACATGGTATGCAAAAAGATTTATTTTATTCCAGCTTTTTAGTTTAGTAATAGTAGAATTTGATAATTATTTTTGATTAAATGTCAAACCATGGATCCTGAAATATTGGGATAGCATCTCTGGCCTCTTGGTCTCCCTTGATTGGGGGTTACCGGGAGGCGGGGTCATTACACCTTGTTCTTGGCCAAAGCTTGGATAGGTCGTATTTTCAGAAAGATGTGATCACCTTCTTTGAACTGGTGTTCCTGTCGGTGAGCATCTACATAAGATTTCTACCTATCATGTGCTCGCTTCATCGTTTGCCTAATCAGTGCAACTTTATTTGTATATAGTTGCATCTCCTCAGACTTCATCAAAGTATGTTCGCCAATGTCATCCTAGTGTAGCGGAGACCTGTAGGGGCAGCCGTAAAGAGCTTCATTGGGAGGCATCCCAATACTCGCCTGCTAGCTATTATTATAAGTGAACTCTTCTAAAGGTAGGTAATAGTCCCGTGAGCCTTCCCAATCAAGTACACAAGCTTGTAGAAGATCCTCTAGAATCTGTACTATGTGTTCTGACTACCTGTCTGTCTATGGATGGTATGTAGTACTGAAGTTCAACTTGGTGCTTAGTTCTTCTTGAACCTACTTCCATAGCTTTGAAGTGAACTTTGGGTCCCTATTCGAGACAATGGATGTTGGAACTCTGTGCAGGCGTACTATCTCCCATATATAGAGGTCAACTCAAAAACTTTCACAGTAGTCTTCACAGGTAGAAAATGAGCTGACTTGGTGAGACGATCCACTATGACCCATGCAGCGTCATATCCCTTCCTGGTACATGGTGATGTGTTTCCATTTCCATTCTGGAATTTTAAGGGGTTGTAGTAGGCCACCTGGTCTCTGGTTCTTGTCCTTGATCCTATGGAATGTCAGGCATCTGGATACAAATTCCGCAATATCACGCTTCATGCTCCTCCACCAGAACTAATGTTGTAGGTCTTTGTACATCATCGTCATGCCTAGATGAAATGTATACTTTGACCTGTGTGTCTCACTGAGAATATTCATTTTCACAACTGACAATTCAAGTACCCACATCTGGTTGTTGTATCAAAGACCACCATCAAGACCCACAAACAGATGTGTTTGAGGCTTTGACAGGAGAGAGGAAAGCTCCATAAGATCATGACTACATTTTTGTGCTTCAAGAAGGTCAGAATGCAAGTCATATGTGATAGAGATGTTATCGACATGTACACGATCAGATAGAAATTGTGGCTTCCAACCCACTAAGTCCTCCATATTCCTCCGTTCGGGAACAGATACAAATGCACACACTGCCTTTTTTCTACTAAGGGCGTCATCGACTACATTTTCCTTACTCGAATGATAGGTAATAGTGAAATTGTAGTCCTTTAGATACTTGATCCATTTCTGTTGTCATAGATTCAGGTCCTTCTATGTCAGAATTTACTTCAAGCTTTTTTGGTCAGTGAAGATGTCAAATGTTACCCCGTACAAGTAGTGCCTCTAGATTTTGAGAGCATGAATGACTGCAGCTAATTCCAAATCATGGGTGGAATAATTCAGTTCATTGGTTTTTAGCTGTCTGGATGCAAAGGCCACCACTTTTCCATTCTGTTGTAGGAAACATCTTAAACCATTCCTCGAAGCATCAGTGAATATCACAAACCCTTCATTTCCAGATGGTAGAACAAGAACAGGAGTCGATGTCAACTTCTGCTTCAACTCCTAAAAACTAGAATCACAAGCAGCTGACCAGATGAAGTGCTTGTCCTTCTGATTAAGCTTAGTCAGAGGAAGTGCCACTTTGGATAAATTTAGAATAAAGCGACAATAGTATCCAACCAAACCCAAAAAGCTCTAGATTTCAGAAGGCACCTGAGGAGGTTGCCAATCGAGAACAATAGATACTTTGGCAGGATCAACGGATATACTACCCCCGGAAATATCCTGGCCAAGAAACATGACTTTATCAATCCAGAATTCACATTTAGAAAGCTTGCCATAGAATTTCTAAGCTCAGAGGATTTCAAGAACCGCCTTCAGGTGCTCACTATGTTTTTCCATAGAATCAGAATAGATCAGGATATCATCAATGAAGACGACCGCAAACTCATCAAGATAAGGTTGGAAGATTTTGTTCATCATGTTCATGAAAACTCCAGGTGCGTTGGTCAACTCGAATGGCATCACTAGAAATTTGTAATGCCCATAACAAGTTCAAAATGCAGTTTTAGAAATATCAGAATCTTTGACTTTAAGTTGATGGTAGCCAGAGTGAAGATCAATTTTTGAGAAGACTTTAGCAGTGTGAAGTTGATCAAAGAGGTCATAAATGTGAGGGACGTGATACTTGTTTTTAATGGTGGCTTGGTTCAGCATGCGATAGTCAATACACATTCACATAGAAACGTCTTTCTTTTTTACAAAGATCGAACGGGTGCACCGTAAGGGGAAACACTAGGACGGATAAAACCTTTGTTGAGAAGTTCTTATAACTATTTCTTCAACTCCATAAGCTCAACAAGAGCCATCCTATATGACACCCAAGAAATCGGAGTGGTTCCAGGAAGGAGATCTATGGAGAACTCAATGTCTCTATTTGGAGGCAGCCCAGGAAGCTCCTCTGGGAATATGCACTACTACAGAAATAGTTTATAACGTCACATTTACAGGTGTCAGTTGTATACAAGAAACTGACGCCTAAACCATATAGCGTCGGTTGAATACACAAACCAACATCTATCTGTGAAGAGCGGCCAGACATGGGTATCACTTTTTATTTAGCGTCGATCCCTCAATAAGCAACCAATGCCTAAAATCGACCGCCAAATCCAAATTTTCCAGCAAAAAAATTTACCTCGAAAATTTAACATACGGCGTCAGTTTTTAGCTAATAAACCGAAGACTAATGGTTTTTTGTGAGACAGAAATTGGGCCCATTGTTATCGTCAGTTTTCTTGAAATAACTGATGCCAATGTGTTTTCGCGCGCTGACCCTGCAAAAATTTTCACCTCCTTTGGTGTCGGTTTTCTACAGCACCTGACGCCTATAGTTAAAAGCGTCAGTTGTTTTTAATAATCGACACCTATTGTTAACTTAATAACACCCGTGTGAAGTAGACTCTTCCCCTTTCTCTCTATTTCATTGCCGAGAGCTTAGGTCTGGCAATTTGCAATTTGTTTAATATATTGTGTATATCATTAAATCTGTCTATTTTAATATAATCTAACATTTCTAATAATTCGGGTTTATACCATATCGAATCATGTTGCAATGGAATTAGGGTTTGGTACCCTTATTACTATCCAAACCCGAGACCACCCTAAACCCTAGTTAGGATATAGTCTTGGATATATGAACCCATGTACCAATATAGATGTAATCCCATGATTAGGAAGTTAATGTATTTGGTTCTTTAGGTTTGATAAAAAAGGATGGGCTTATTCCCTAATATGGTTGTCTATAACTTTAATGAATATTGTTACGGTAAAAAAGTAAACCCTAGGAATTGATAGTATAAATTCTTACCCCATCATCCTATAGTCTTACCTTTGCCCTCGAATGAATACAAATAATAGAGCTTTTTAAAGAGATGATTGGCAATGCTAATTCAGCTCATAATTCTTAACCTAACCCTAATGCAAGTAAGAGATGATGGTGTTGGGTTTTAGGGGAGGCAGAGAAGGCAGCGGAAACAAAAAATTTCTCCCCCAAACCCAGCACGAGGAAACGCGTCAACGTCTATATAATAGGAAAGGATGGTTTGTGGAATCATACCTTGTCCCGAGGCTTGCTCGGTGACAATACCTCGCTCCTTGCGCGGTCTTCAACTCCGATCTTGGACGGTGTCTGTGCAGCTCCTGGTCGCACTGGGACTGACGACTCCTCCTCTCACCGGACTGTCGGGATTGACAGTTGTCCTCCTGAGCGGCAGTGACCTCCCGCCTCTGAAGTAGTCCACACGGACCACCTGGAACTCCACACTCCTTGTCCCACAAGGAAGTGGAAGGAGTCGCACCCTCCTATTGACGTACTAGTCACCAACACACTCTCCTGCCTCCAGTTGCAACTGCAGTTGTCCTTCCCTTGCTGCACCTCCCTTTTGCGGGAATCACTTTCTCAGGCTCTCTCTCGGTTACCAAAACCAGAGAGAATGACAACTTTGTAGAGCAACTGGTTGCACTGAGTTGTACTTTGAGAAGCCCCCAATACCCCTATATATAGGAGGGTCATGGGACAGGGTTCTCCATCCCGGGCAAAGCGGGACTAAAAGTAGGAGTAGAAGGGTTTGAGATTTTCCACAAAAGCAATCAACTCGCAACCTGAACCGGTCGGTTGGGACCCATGAGCCGATCGGTTCACTTATGAACCGTTTGGTTCGTGGTCCTGATCAGTTCCCGATTGACTTTCCTTCTTTTGTTTCTAATTGGTATCGAATACCAATCCTTGTTCCAATCAAATTGGGCAAGTGAAACGCAAGGAAAATTCTCACGGACCTGACTTTCCCAACTTGCTCGGTTGCACCAGTTGAACCGATCGTTTCAACACTTGAACCGATCGTTTCACTCTGACCATGAGCCGATCGACTCAACACTTGAGCCGACCAGTTCAGCAACCTCAGCCGACCGGTTCAACACTTGAACCGATCGGTTGGGAGTACAGGTTGTGCAGAATCAATCAAATGTGATTTCAATCAATCCGATACTCCAATCAATATGTCCAACACCTTGAACAATATGATATTGAGCTATCAATTGATTGAGTGTTTAATTGAACTACTAAACTCCTTTAGTAATTAATCTAAACATTTTTTGTGGACAAAACTCCTCTTCCAGGTTAAATCCTATGTGTGTGACCCTGCAGGTCCATTTCACGTTGGCAGTGAAAGTCCATAACACTTATGACTTCACAAGAAAAGAGCGGTGCCTAGTCACACATCAGTGCTACCCAAGTGAAAGTAGAAAGTTGGAGAACAACTTTCAATCCTACAATCCGTGAATGGTGTTACAGTGAGTGTATAATTCCTTTGTCACTGATATCCCAAATGAACTCGAGGCATGGAACAGTCATCCTATCAACGTTCATTCACTTTCTTGATCTCAAAGTAGATTGAACGAGATATGTATGACATCAATATCACATACTGATTCACACATGCGTGCGTACGCCTATCTCAATCCTACTCATCAAGTGGACTTGGATATCAAACTCCCTCAGGAGGGACAAATCCCATATCTATCACTCACCCCTCAAAAGCCCCATGTGTCAAAGCCACCCAATCATCACCTTTATAACAACCCATGTTTCAGGACTGCGTTTGATGATGTCAAAGTGTGCCCGACGACATGTGTTGAGTGTAGTTATTTCAGGTCTAAGAATCACACTCACCACCATCACTGTGAGTACTGACTGTGACTACCATGTCATGGTTCCATGTGTCAAACTCACGGTGGGTCTGTCCGGTACCTTGTTCTCTAACAAGTACCTATGTGTTTGGTTTGATATCTCTATATGATGACTAATGAGATTATGTCATCAACCAACACCACAATCTAGTCTTGTGTGTCATTGTTGTCTATCTACCTTCCACAATGACATCCGACTAGGGACATAACAAGAATGTACAAACTCTTAGGATCCGTATGATCTCATCGTTCAGGTCATGTACCTGAAGGCATACATCATTAAGTACTGTCACTCTCTAGACATTCAATCTGTTCTATCACTATCTCATATGACTGAACCAGAAAGAATTGGAAGCTTGCCTTTGATATTTATCAAATCAATCTTAATGTATCCCATCAATCATCCCATGATTGGCTCTCAGGGCATACACACCAACAGATGGTACATAGCCTCTTATGTGATTATTTTAATGATAGATTACTTTCTCTCTCTATGTTGTTGTAACCCTAAGTTGATGTCACATGAACATCATATCTTTTAAATAATGTTGTATTAAGATTATGTATCACACATATGATGATGAACATGGATGAGGTATGGGGAGATCATGATGTTCTTGTTGGAAAAAATGTGAATGGTCTTCCTAATGAGTTTTGTTACAAATATCTATATATTAGGTTAAGGACATGTTTCTATTGTGACATGTTGAGTTTTTTTCTATGTTATACCCACCACGATTTGTGTTATAAAATAATACATTGATTAATTTAGAAAGCATTGATATGTTGTTATGACTGTCCACAAGTGTTTTTATAAGAAAATTATGTGTTCTGTAGTGTTATATTATGTTGGCCTAGAAACTCGTCCAAGATTTACTCATTAGGAGTAAATTTTGGATAGTCCCCTATTTGGGACAGTTCTTGAACACTTAATACCACTTAGGATGTAAGTGTATAATGTGTATTGGGTTTTCAAGAAAATTTCGACAACATTTCCCTGTTTGTTCTCTAAGTACATATGTACTTGGAGAACAGTAGGGAAATGTTGTCAAAATTTTCTTAAAAACCCAATACACATTATACACTTACTAGTGAGATTAGGTGTTCAATAATGGGATATGTGGTACACATTTATTATATATAAGACCTTAAACCCTAAAGTTTTAACCATAAACCCTAATCTTTTAACCCTAGACCCTAATCTTGTTCTTATATATACTTGTTTTCTCTTTGATCATAGAATGGATAGATCATGGATGTCCATTCCAAATCGCTACACCCCAGAGTTTATTTCTGGTCTTGATCAATTTATTAGATTTTCCGAGGAACATAGGAAACAACTTGGAGATAGGTTCTATTGTCCATGTAGGCATTGCGGTAAGAACTTGAAAGTCAGCATTGGTGACGAAATCAAAAGTCATGTCATGTGCAATGGGATTGTACAAGGCTATACAAAATGGCACTGGAATGGAGAGATTTCAAACATGAAATCAGTGGATGTCGATAGCAGTGTTTGTGTGAAAGAAGAAATTGCCTCCAATGATGTAGATGTGACCAAACCAGTTCCAGTAGACATCGTTGATGCGATGCTGGATAGTTGTGGGGTAGAGCACACCGATCCACCTCCCATGTTTAGAAACATTGTGCATGATGTTGAGATACCGTTATACACAGGTTGTAAGTTTATGAAGCTTAGCGCTGTGTTGAGATTTTATAAGTTGAAAGTTAACAATAGATGGAGCGACAAAAGCTTCACATCATTGTTGTTTTTGTTGAAAGAAATTCTTCCTGAAGGAAATGAGCTGTCAATCTCAATATACTGGTTAAAGAAATTGATGTGCCCAATGGGAATGGAGGCCAAGAAGATACACACATGCCTGAATGATTGTGTATTATTTCAAAAGGACTATGTGGATTTGAAAGATTGTCCCAAATGTGGTGCGTCAAGGTATAAATTGACGATTTCAGTGGAGTCCAAAACTGGTTCTCCTACCAAGGTGATGTGGTATCTACCTATAATACCATGATTTCAACGCTTGTTTGCCAATTCGATAGATGCAAAGAATTTGAGGTGGCATGCAGATGTTAAGAAAAATAATGATGGGATCCTATGACATGTGTCTAATTCCCCACAGTGGAAGAAGATTGATTTATTGTACCCTGAATTCGGTGAAGAAGTCAGGAATCTAAGACTTGGTCTTTGTATAGATGGGATGAATCCGTACGGGACATTGAGCAGACAACATAGCACTTAGCTAGTTATGCTTATTATATACAATCTTCTTCCCTGGTTGTGTATGAAAAATAAGTATGTTATGCTGTCGTTGTTGATATCGGGCCCTAAACAACCTGGAAATGATATCGACATTTATCTTAAACCTCTGATTGATGACTTGAAGAAACTATGGGGTGAAGGTGTGATGACCTATGATGCTTCACGAAGAGAGACATTTCATTTGCACGCTATGTTGTTTTACACTGTGAATGACTTTCCAGCATATGGGAATTTGTCTGGATATAGTGTCAAAGGATCTAAAGTGTGTCCTATATGCGAAGAGAACATTGATTCAATACGACTAAAACATGGCGGCAAGACTGTATATCTTGGTCATCGAAGGTTTATTCCAAAATTCCATCCATATCATAGGTTGCACAAAGCATTCAATGGACAAAATGAGGAACGGAGTGCACCTAAACCTATACCAGGGGAGAGTGTTTATGAAAGAGTAAAAGACTTTTCCAATGAATTTGGTAAGAGATCACCATGTACGATGGCCACACGGAGTGACAAATATTTATTCAAGAAGAAGTCACTATTTTGGGATCTTCCTTATTGGAGTTCTTTGGCAGTCAGGCATTGTATCGATGTCATGCACGTTGAGAAAAATGTATGTGATAGCACCATATGTACTCTATTGAATATACCAGGTAAGACTAAAGATGAGATAAAATCCAGAATGGACCTACGTGAAATGGGAATAAGGACAGAATTAACAGTAGTAGTTAGTAGCGATCGGAGAACATACTTACCTCCCGCTTGTTACACGTTGTTGAGAAAGGAGAAGAAAGCTTTTTGTGAATGCTTGGTAAATGTTAAGGTGCCACAGGGTTACTCATCCAACATCCATACATTGGTATCAATGAAAGATATGAAGTTGATAGGTCTTAAATATCATGATTGTCACACTCTGATGCAACAAATATTGCCCGTGGCAATTCGATCTATATTTCTGAAGCATGTAAGGTTTGCAATCACCAGACTTTGTTTCTTTTTCAACAGTCTTTGCAACAAAGTTATTGACCCTGATACTCTCGATAAATTCCAAAGAGAAGTGGTTGTTACCCTATGTCATCTTGAGATGTATTTTCCTCCTTCGTTCTTTATTATCATGGTACATCTTGTTGTCCACTTGACGAGGGAAGTGAAAATGTTGGGACCAGTTTTCTTGCATTGGATGTATCCCTTTGAACAATACATGAGCATTTTTAAAGGTGATGTTCGAAACCGTTATCGACCTGAAGGGAGTATTATTGAGGGTTATGTGGCGAGAGAGGTTATGGATTTTTGCAATGACTTTCTGAGTGCTAATGATGCTCCTGTTATTGACAAGAATATTGAGGAGCATTTTGGCAAAGGAATTTTGGGATCATGGATGAAAGTAATCAGCCGTGAGCAGTTGGAACAAGGTCACTTGTATATTTTACACAACATCGATGAAGTGAGTGTTTATATCGAGGAACATACCAATTTCATCAAGAGACAATATCCTCGAGCCAATTCAATGTGGCTTTCTAGAGAGCATAAAAAGACATTTATTAAGTGGTTTGAAGATAAAGTCTTACATCAACTATCTCAAACACCAAATAATCTTATTGAAACTATCAAATGCCTCGCCTTTAAACCAAAATTGAATGTTATGTCTTATGAAGGGTTTGACATAAATGGATTCTCATATTACACAAAGCGTCAAGATGATAAGAGTGTTGTCAAAAACAGTGGGGTCACCCTTCAAGCTTCTTCATTGTTTTTTACAAGTGCAAAGGATAAGTGTCCATGTGAAGCTTAAATGTCATATTACGGTGTCATTGAAGACATATAGGAGTTTGATTACGTAGATTTAAGAATTCCACTTTTTAAATGTAATTGGGTTGATAACACCAAAGGAGTTATAGTGGATGAATTGGGTTTCACATTAGTGAACTTTGAAAAGATTGGCGAGAAGGGTGAACCATTCATATTGGCATCACAGGAGAAACAAGTATTTTATATCGATGATCCTGCAAATGATAAATGGTCGGTTGTTCTTCATGGTAAAAGACAGTTCATTGAAGATCCTATAGATAAAGAACAATACTATGATAAGTATGATAACTCCAGTCCATTCTCAGTTGGGTTGCTAACACCACCAAATATTGAAGCTAATGATGACTTGTATGTGCGCGGAGATCACAATAAAGGATTGTTAATTGATAAAAGATTACAATATTAGAGGCATGCATGTTTATATTTTTTATATGTTTATTTTTCTGAATGTGAACTTTACAATGTGAATGTGAACTTTACAATGTGAATTACTTTACAATGTGAATGTGAACTTTTAGATGGCTGAGCATTCTCCTGATGACCGTGCAGATGATTACCGTGAGGGTGATGATGTCAATGCACTGCCTCACAATGTATGTTTTAAAAATATATCCCTCAGGTTTCTATCTATATGTTCATTTATAGTTATATCCTGAAGTGTGTTTTTTTGTCAAATTTTAGGTTGGTGATGTACCCCTTGAAGAAATTGGGGCACTTGATGAGCAGCAAAAAAATTTGAGAAAGTGAGGGGCATCACAATGATGAACAAGTTACTATAGCAAAGGAATAATGGACCCAAACTGGCTGTGGATTTTGATCATGCAGGAAATCTAGTTGGAGTGAACCGCAACTCATTTATTTCATATCTTTGGGTTCTTACACACAGCCATTGTAGACCTATTTTTAAATCCTGGCATAAAGTTTCTAAGGGGAAGAAAGACTTAGTATGGAAGGAACTATGCGTGAGTTATTATTATTTGCAATTCTATTTTTGTAGATTACTAATTTTTAGGATACAAGTTAATAGCAATTCTATTTTGTAGAGTATATTTGATCTGGATGAAAAGCTGCATCGTAAATACATGATGCAATGTTGTGGGAGGGTCCAAAGGAACTATAGGACAAATCTCACCTGAGATTACATACGCGATGCTGAGAAGAGGTTCTTGATTGATTTCCAATTCTAGACTTTGATCACTTTTTGACTAACTCTACACTAATAATTTTTGTTTGTATTCTCTTTAAAAAATAAATTTAGGCAGAAGGCAACCACTGAGCAATGGAACTACCTGGACACCAAAGACTGGGAGGAGTTTGTTACCCAAAGAAAAATAGATGAATTCAAGGTATTAAGTGCCACTCCCAATTTAATTAATATAAGTTCTTATGTATTCACCTATTTAAGATTAACCTTTAGTGTTACTAACCAAATCAATGTGCTTACTAACAAGTCTATCAATGATGCTCAAAGAGCAAGGCGTGTATTGAATGTGCATGACCACACAATGGGTCTAAGAGACTATGCAGGCATTTGCCAAAGACTACAGGCTGAGTCTACTTCTCAGTCTGCTGCTACTCAGGAGTCCTCTACTATTGGTCCCGTACCTCTACCTTGCAATGCTATGTGGATAGATGGGAGGCAAAACAACAAGAGATATATAACAAAGCCCGCAACTGCTGAGGCAGCTGCAAAAATGGTAAAATTCAACTCTTAGAGCAATCGATCGATATTGATTATTGTTATGATTACTTAACAATTTTTGTTGATGGCGATTAGTGGGAGCTACACAAGCATAGGAAGGAAGGAAAGTTCATCCCTGAGGGCACAAGGGATGAATTGATAGTTGCTCTGGGTAACCCAGATCATCCTGGACGTGTTAGGGGTGCAGGCGCTGGTGTGGGCATCAAAGCGTTCTTTGGGCCATCACAGCGCAAACCAGTCCCAAGAGCGGGACTTTCACAAGCTGAGGTAACTTATTCTTTTTTTAAAATGTTATTACGAAAGAGAATTCAATAATCAGAAGCTAGCGTTTCTTTTGTCCATGTATATGTAGACCAGTTAATTGATAGGAGAGTCAAGGAAGCACTTGATAGGAGAGTTGAGGAAACACTTGATAAGAGAGTCAATGAAGCAATTAGTAAGTGGCAGGCATCTCAGACTACCACTCAGACAATACATGTAGTGGGCGACTCTTCTCCTACTGCAGAGGTTGGGAGTAATCTTGTAGACCCACCACCTAGCACGTCCACTGTAAGTATTTTTATGACATATATAATAGCTAGTCTTTTTAAGATGATATGTTTATGTATATATGTATATAACATTCTTTACGTAAATTTATAGGGGTTGAAGCCATGCCATCTAAAAAGTCAAGAATATATCATTGCAGAGGCACAGGCTTACCCAGCCCTTCCAGGGGAGATGTTTCATGGGATTCCAGTACCAGCTGGTGCAGTTCGTATGAGCCCGATACATATACTCCCCAATTGGAGGGATCTTCCATTGCCATATGCCCACCCAGATTCTGAAACACTTGGTGAGGCAGAAGGCGGAGTGATAATGTGGCCCAAAGCGGATGTTGTCTATACTAATATTGTATGGTAAATTTATAATATGTTAATTTGTTAGTGTGTATATATGAGTCAATTGATCTGAAATTATATATACAGGTCAAAAGGAAGACACCCGCTACATCTCGGCCTCCACCTCCACCTCCTAAAGTACCAAGTTGGCTTCCAAGGGACCTACACGCCTTGTTAGGCCCTAATGGTAGGGGTATGGCAGTATGGATAGGCGAACATGATTCAAATTGCCCTATAAATGTTGCTATTCTGGAGGATGTTGCAGGTCAATCATACGATAATAATCTATTTATACAAGTTTTGCACATATTAATGCATACGTAATACAAATTTTACATACGCGTTAATGCATACGTATTAATGCAGGTCAATCATACGATAACAAGCTATTTATACAAGCTATTTTGGAGTTGTTTCATTATGATTGGCTGAACACATCTATGATAGAGCTGTGGATATAGTGAGATCTTATTTATACATTTGTATACCTTATTTTATATACGGTGATCTGGTTTCTTATATATTAATGCATATGTAATACATGTTTTACAACCACTTACACATGATATGTACAGATTTTGCATTTTCCCATGTGGGATTTTTGGTTCCATCTTTGATTAGTCTTGTAGATACAGACACTTCTTCAGTTACTTCATACTGTTGTGCTTCTTTTGAATATTTTAGTAAAAATAAGAAGACGGTGATAATAGCTCCATTCAATGTCAAGTAAGTTTACTTTGCTTATAATTTGGACTTAAGAAAATTACATTTTTATTATGGATTTTGAGTTATTAATTTTTAACTTTCTTACCTATAGTGGTAGGCAATTCTCATATTAGTCATCATCAAGGAGACTAGACTATTTCACATTTCCTCACATATCACAATCTCTCTCTTTTATCATCTATATAACTCCCTCATGTTTCAGCCCCTTCTTTATTTTCTACCATCAACTACCTATTTGTTACTCTTCCCTACGTCATTATTTACTTTTACTTACCTCTTACAATCATGTTTCTCACTCTTGTGTATGATTCCATATCTCATGACATGTAAACTTTCTTGTCATCCTTTTACTTTTGTCTAGTTGAAATTCTAAATCAGTATTCTCCCTACTAGCTTCAACTTATGCATAATACATTACATGTCCTTCATTTCAAATCAAACGTCTCATGCAGGGGTTAACCATGGTTTCCTTTTCAATCAAGCTTTTATGTTCTGAATACAATTTACCTTTATATGAGTTGATTCATTTATTTAGCTGCACACTTGCTTTTCTTTAAGAGCTAGTTCCATTTCATCATTAGGAACCTATTGAACAAACTTGATGTCGACTAGGTTGCTACTAAATAGAGACTTTAAATCAAAAGCTTGTAAGGATGAATGCTTTAAACTTTATGATAAAAGTACACATTCCATGCTCCTTGTTATATCATGTAACCCTTCTTTCTGCAATTCTCCCCCTCTAATAAAATTTCATCTCGAAATTTTTAAAAGAGGAAAGGATACTTATTAAACATCTCTGTCTCCACTTCCTAAGTAGCTTCTTCTACACCATGATTCTTCCAAAGAACCTTTACTAGGGGTATCTCTCTCCTTTTAAGCTTTCAAATTCTATGTTCTAGACCTTTATTTTCAACATTGAGTCATTTGTTTCCAGAAATATACAAAGAGTAATTGAATAACTTCACACACTTGGTTAACCTCTCATTCATCCTATTTTGCCCTGAACCCACATGAGGTGTACCACAACATGTGAAAGAATTGCAGCAAGCTATGATCTTACTGTATAAGGCTTAGAAGCATGCCTGGGTTCCTAAGCCTATCTCTCGAGTAAGACCCCTTCTACAGCAGGCCTCGACACATCTGCCTCTCGACAGCTAATGGGAGTGACCAGATATCTCAGACTCCACCTCTCAACCTGGGTACTCAGGCGATGAGTCAAAGCCCTCAGGCTTATTATGCATCAGTGGACCTACTGACCACTAATTACTACAACATGTAACACAGGTACCACCGGCATCCTCGGATGGTGTTGGGTACCACACAACTGTAAGGAGTCTTCCCTACTAGTCAAGACCCCCGCACCCTAGTAGTGCGCTCTGGCTTACCTTGATCTGGACTACTTCTAGTCAGGAAACCATTTCCTCCCCACAACACATGCCTCATCCTGTCAGGATTCTAGTGTTTAGGGCATCTAAATGTCTAATTCCCTCTTTAAATTCATAATCCAATCATCACACCAACATATCTTAGTTTAGCTTTGTAAACTGTTCATTTCATAAACCATTTGATAACATTTACCACAACTGAACTGTTAAGCATAACCACATCTCATACTGAGAAACATTGATATTACAATACTTGATTCACTGAACACCATACCCTTAGGGTTTTATTTACCTCATTCACTTATCACACGACTCACATAAGTATTTAATGTGTCATAAACATTCACTGAATAAAGATTGCTTTCAACAAGTCATATACAATCAACATATGTATGAAATCTTCAAATTGAGGAAAATTAGGGGTTCCATGCCATTCTTTGAGATATCATGAATAAAAAATAACATTGAATAAATAAAGTCTATGATGTCAAGAAAAGCACTTCAAATGGATTTCACAATATCTATTCATAAATTTCCAACTTGCCACTCATCTAAGGTTTCACCCTCTTTATTGGATATCAAGAAAACACTATTCACATCACATGAAATCCAAGATAGTATCTGACATATATATACTACGCATTCAGATACACAATCATGCATAATCAATGAGATTCAGATAGACAAATTTCTCTATCTAATTATACAACAATTTCAGTCATAGTCAAAAACCCTAAATTTCAGTATATTCATATAACATCTACAATTATTTTAAGAATTCTCATTATTTGGATTGTAACAAATTCTAATTGGATTTCATCATCCTAAATTCATCACAATAGAGAAATAATCCATTTCATATCATCTTGCAAAAGCTAGATCAAACAGGCAACTTAGGGTTTATACTCACATACTAAGCAATTGAAGATTATTGATGATTTAACTCATTTTCATGTAATCTACTATTTAAAGGAAGTACCCACTCACCCTAAGGTGTGAAAACACATTAAAAACGTAGCCCATCTCTGAAAATCTTGAATCCATATCAAAACCCTAACAAGTCAGCAGTTTCTTCTTCCTTTCAACCCTAAATAATGTCTGTTGTAGGTAGAAGATGAAAATCGGAGGTTAAGACAAACCTTATATTCATTGGATTAGGGATTCCGAGCAAGGGGAAATGAGGAGAAGGAATAATTAATGGTTAAAACTACTTACTAGGTCAAATCTATTGCAGCCCTATTGGATTTCTGCCATTCTTCACATTCTTCCCCCAAAAATTTCCCCAGAAATTGCCTTCTAGGGCACCTTCTCATTGAGAAATTTTTTGAAATGATAGATGATTGAATTGCGGTTCTAACGCACTTCATTCGTTGAAAATAGATAAGTATAGCCCGAGATATGATCATTTTACGATTGTTTATCCTGGGCATCATCCGTCGCAGTCACGACACTAGCACACGATGCAGAGTCATGGTCGCAGCACTTGACGCAGCGTCGTGGTCGCGACACACGACGCAACGTCACAGTCGTGACACACTCACAACTTTGTACATGTTTACTAAAAAAGGCATAATTCTCTCATTTTAACTCCAACTTGATTCATTCTTTTTTTCTTGGATTCATAATTGAATTCTTTACAATTATACAATATTATTATGATAATATTGTCAAATGAAAATTATGTATTACGTATTTTCTATAATGTCATTAACTCTCTTCTTGAGTACATATATGGGCTAATGCTATATTACTCCATGTTGGATCTTTATAGTATGCTTAAGTCATGATTATGAGTTACCCAAACAAGTATTTAAGGTTACCAAAGTTAAGATGAAGCACAAGATAAAATTTTACTAACAAAAACATGACAAGCATTAGATTATCTAAAATCTCTAGGATTACCAACAAATCTAGGAATGGGTTGTAACATGAAGCCTCCAGTTCGTCAACTCCACCGCCTTCACAGGAGGGTGATCCATATTCTATAGCGGGCATGTATGGAATTCTATAAGAGATGTAGTAGGGACAACAACATCAAACTGCTACACTAGCAGACATCCATGATGTCCAAGGAAGGCCCTACCACAACCAACATACAATCTTTGAGAACGAGCGACTTCTCTTGGCCTACCAAGAGAATATACACACATGCCTGTAGTGGATGGGGAGATACTTGCAGCCTTTGTTTGACAACTACTAGAGCCAGGGCTACTTTAGTGGTTATCCACAACCTCTATAGATGCCACAAGAACCGTTGATATTCCAGGGGACGCTCTACCCTTTTGATCCTACCATGCCGCAACCTCCACCACCACCCTTCTGATCTGTACCACTGTTCCACCTCTTAAGTTATAATTCCAACTATGTGGACATAGTCAAGTTCAAGCTTGGGGGATGTTGGAACAACTCTATCCATTAGTTTTTATTTTTCTTTTAGTCTTTATTTGCTTTTTAGCTTTTATTTTTCTAAGTTGTAGGATCCATGATCTATGTAGTGTAAAGTGGAGATTAATTCATGATTCTTGTCATACTATTGTTCTCTCGTGTGTTTGCAATGAAAAAATAAAAATTGAAATTAAAATGAAAAACAAATTGGCTTATTTGCAAATTTCTTGAGTTGCACCACCTAGAGGAAGTGTATGGGGTAGTCAGATTAAGGACATTTAATATGAATGGACATATTAATTATTCATCTAATGTGTATGAAGCTGGAGTTTGAGCCTAAAATTATCAAACAATTAACAAGATCTTAAATTGAAATTTAAGAAAGAAATCCTAAGGTTGCCATGTTCACAAGTCATTAGAGAGGGACATATCATATTTCATGAAAGGAATTGTCTCTTAATTATGTGATTCCATCCATTTTTCATTCATTTTGACTCACCACCTTAAGATGATCAAGTAATCCAAATTATTTCCTCTTCTTTGCATTGCATGGCATAATAGGTGACATGATAGTTAGTTCTCTTTAATTGCATTAGCTAAATTGCATATCAATTTAGTTGCATAACAATTACATGTAGATTGCATGTATTTTTCATCATTCATTTTTTTATAATGTGGTTACACTGTTTTCCTCTAAAATAAGAATGCAAGGATACACATCCATACCCTCAGAAAAAAATCAAGAATAAAGAAATGAGTGTGTTAGTGAAGCCAAAGCATAACTTTCCATAATACTAAAATAATGGGTCAATGAAAAAAAGAAACAAAATTTAAATGTTTTGAAATAAAGAGGGAGAAAGGATGCCCTAAACTATTCACAAAGAGATGGAAACATTCAAATGATGTATTTTATTCTATACTTCACTCTCATCCATTCGATGAGATTTTCAATACATGTATCATTCAACCCATAACATTAGGCATTAGGATTCATGCATTTTTTTATTATCTTCACCATATAGGTTTATCATCTTTTATTTTTGGATAAATAATTCAAATGTTACTTGTGATTCTTCATCCGATACCCATTTCATTCCATCCATTGCTCTTATCGACAGGCCACTTAAATGATTATTCTCCTCATTCATTCTTATAAGGAGAACTACTTCCAAGTAGTTGGTAGTTATGAAAAGAGCAATGCATACTAGGGAATTAATGATGCACCAAATGAATGCCTTATTGACTATGATATTAACTACTCTCTTAATAGTGCTCACTCATCTATGGGTGGACGTATTTTATAGAATTTTTGGTTGCTTAAGAGTAGTTGATTGTTCAGTGGTCAATGAAGGCCAGTTTGGGACCACTAGGAGGGGATGGTTGAGAAATGAATTTCATATTTTATGTCCTTTTTCTGAATTGTCTCAAATAGACCCGAGGGTGTGTTGCTCTAGGATGAGAAACATTTAATCTTAGGGGAGTTCAATGCACTAGATAATTATCATTTTCATAGGCTATTTAATATGGATTTTTGTGCACTTATTGTTCATTTTCATATTAATTGGTGTAGTATATCATTAGCATGTGATACTTCATTGCATAAAATAAATGCAATTTTAATGTTCTTAGTTGATTTAATATTCTTTAAGAGCTTATGTTCAATTTTTTTGGATTTCAGGTAAAATTTACAAGAATGTACACAGCTTTCTACTACTGACTTTGTTGTCGGTGGTAATGACACATGCTTAGTTTGGAACATATGAAAATTGAGATGACTTGGTAGTACCGACCAAGAAGTCGATACTACTGACAACATCACATGGACAGATTTAGAATTTATCAAGGAAACTCAGTACTACCAACATCAACTCAGTAGTACTGACAACTACCCAGGTGACCACAACTATCGAAGGCATAGGTAGTACCAACATCCAGTCGATAGTACCGACACAACGTGATCAAATAGGTCTGAAAAGTAAGTCTAATTGATGGTTGGCAATTAAGGATGCCCTAAGTCACTTCTATGACTTAGGGAGATTTTAGTCAACCCCATCAATCTCATTCTATTCCATTGGACGACAACCGAGAGCAAGGAGAGGAGAAAGCAGAGAAGAAAGCCACGTTCCGTGAGATTCAGGCACCTCCAGTGGACGAATTTGCAACTGGAGGGTAGCAAATCCTCACATTCGTCAGGGGGGATCATCCAGACCATCCTCTTTAGGGGTTCTTTTAGTTTTCTAATGTTTCCACATTTCTTCTTCTCATGTATTTGACAATGGAAATCATACGAGGCTAAACCCCTTGTTCCTTAGGACCCAAGTGTAGCCCGATTATACATTATAATTGACTTTTATACATTAATATATCAGTTTCTCTTAATTTATGGACTTGTTTCTATGAAAATATAATGGACTATCCATGCTTGATCACCATAGGTAGTTAATTAGATATTTACTTGCTTTTAAGGAGGGAATTAATGGTAGGAAAATTCATAGAAATACATATTTTTCATCGCCCTTTGAGAAAGGTGGCTTACAAATGTGAAGAGATTACCCAGTGTATTCAATAAAGCACCTAACTAATAACACAATCGTTACGAGAGGGGGATTGGTATTAGATTAGGTAGTGAATTATCCATGAGAGTGGGTAATTCTTCTACAGGTCTCTTAGTCCATGGTTAGGAGAGATTTTTATTAATTTTATGATATTAATTGTAATGCTAACTAAGGTGAAACCATAATCCTAAGGAATTCACTCCAATTGAGACCAACAACCAGTAATTTTTTATTTATTTTCTACTTTAGATAATTAACCTTCAATCAAGTTTTCATCGGCATAGTTGATCACATTATAGTTAGTAGTAGTTTCTAGATTAACATTTCCCTGAGTTCAACATCCGAGCCTCTTAAGGCCTATATTACATTGATATGTACACTTGCATTTGATGTGTATTTTACTCGTATAAGTCCATTTCACCATCTTGGATCTCAAAACTTGTTGCTGCCCAGTTAGAAAGTCATGAGCTTGATGAGATGAAGGTCTTAGCTGAGAAACCATAGTTTGACTTCTCTATTAGAGTAGACGGTGTAGTCTGTATTCAAAAAAGATTGTGGATTCCTGAAGTAGGTGATCTATGACAGAAAGTTTTGAGTGAAGCCCATGGGTCTAAGTACACTATTCACCTTGGTAGACCAAGATGTACAAGGACCAACAACAAAGTTTCTGGTGGAAGAACATGAAGAAGGACATAACTTTGTTTGTTGCAAAGTGTTAGACTTTCCAACAAGTCAAGATAGACCATCAATGAGCTGGCGGTCTTCTTCACCCGCTTGAGATTCTAGAATGGAAATGGGAGAAGATTCTAATGGACTTTGTCACTGGTTTCCATAAGACCAAGAAAGGACATGATGCAGTGTGGGTGGTGATTAATTGACTTACTAAGTCTGCCTACTTCTTGCCTTTCAAATCCACTTACAAGGTTGATGAGATGGCTCAGTTGTATGTGGATTGGATCGTTTGTCTCCATGGTGTTCCCAAAGTGATAGTATCTGATCATGACATGAAGTTTACCTCTTGTTTCTGAAGTTAGATTCAGGAAGAAATGGAAACTAACTTACTTTTAGTACAACTTATCATCCACAAACTGATGGTCAGTATGAGAGAACAGTGCAAATTCTGGAAGATTTTCTTTGTGCTTGTATGATGGACTGGGAAGGTGCATAGGATAAGTATCTTCCATTGGATGAGTTTGCTTACAACAATAGCTACCAAGATAGTATTAGCATGCCACCTTATGAAGCTCTATATGGAAGACCTTGTCGTTCTCCACTACATTAGGATGATGTGGGGGAACATGCACTGGTGAAGACTGATGATATGCAGATGATGATAGAGAAGGTTCAGTTGATTAAGAAACGTATGAAAGTTGCACAAGATCGACAGAAGATGTATGCAAACAAGAAGAGGTCAGATGTAAGTTTCTTAGTGGTTGACAATGTTTTCCTAAAGATCAAGCCTATACAATCTATTACACGATCTAAAGTTAAAGGCAAGCTTAGACCCCACTATGTTGGACCATTTGAAATCTTGGATAAGGTTGGAGACTCCACATACTGTTTAGCTCTTCCTCCTGCCTATGATAAGATGTACGTGTTTCATGCTTCTGTGCTAAGTATGTGAAAGACCCTTCTCATGTACTTACGATAGAACCTTCAGAGATTCAAAAGAACCTGACCGATGAGGAGTTACCTATGAAGATTCTTGACTCTTGAGTTAAGTAGTTGAAGAACAAGAACATTGAGTTAGTGAAAGTCTTGTGGCAGTACCATGGTTTAGAAGAAACCACTTGGGAGCTTATAGATGAGATGTTGAGTACTCACCCTTATCTTTTTGTTTGAGATTTCTGGGACAAAATCCTTTTTTAGTGGTGGAGTGCTATAATGAACTGAAATCTATGTATAATCTTAACTCAACCCTTTTCCTAAGTTTCTCCTTTCCTTTGTGTCCCTTTTGTCCTTGATGCTGATTAACTGGAAATATTAATGGTTTGGAGTGAATTTGATCACCATTTTGCCAATATTTGGGTTTAGGCACAAATACCTCAGTGAATGTTTCAATTAGGGTCTAAAATGCAAACTTGCCTTTTAAGTGAGATAATGATAAAATAAATTCTTTCTAGAATTTTCTATAACCTTTTGGAACAAGGAAGAAGTAAAAAAGATAAATAATAACTATTTAAGCAAGATAATATGATATTGAATAATTAATATTGGAAATTGTGGCACTAATGGATAATGTGCCAAAATTCATTAAAGAAGACTAGTTTGTTAAGAATAAATTTAGATTCATTTTTTTTGGTTTTGATTTGGCTTGGATGCCAAGTTTCACTAATTTGGGATAATATTAACCATCTATTTTATTTTGGAAAGAAACATGTGATTTCCCTCCAAAATATGAAATAAAACTTTTAATGACCCTAAAACTGAAAATTAATCCTAGATTTGTAATCTACACATTAAGGATATCCTTTGGGTATACACTCATGTAACTAGGGTAATCTTTAATGTTTAGAAGAGAGAAAGTGGAATTAAAGCAAAAATATTAATAATGTATTAAATAATTCCAAAGGATAAACTTAATGGCCAATTCATGTTCCATATGGTTTAGTTTGCTTGAGGGTGAAGTTTCACCAAAATTGAGTCATTCTAGAAGTCTCTTTTTTTAGAGAAGTCAGAGGGTTTTTATTCATCTCGCCCCTCTCTTGCAAGCAAAATCTTGGGGATCATTACAACATACAGACCCTTCAGCAGAAATAAATTTGGTAGTACTACTACCATTACAGGAATCATAATTGACACTATTAACTAGACTACTAGGAGGTACCCTGTATACAAAGGAACCATCCATGGATTTTTGGTGATGTTTAGCAAGGCCATCAGCCACCTTATTTCTCTCTCTAGGGACATGGCTAAGCTTCCAACTCTCCTTCCACCCGTTCTGGATATCAGTTAACAAGGTCAACAACTTCGGATAATGCTTTAAGTCACCTTCAATAGCCTCTATCTTCTGTGAATCAGTTTCAAAACTGATTTGGTTACAAGAAAGTTCACTTCCCACCTCAACTACCCAGTGAACAGCTCTGACCTCAGCTTCCAGCACACTCTTGGCATATATTTTCTTACCCCAGCCACATATCCATCTGCCATTCGAGTCTCTACAGACAAAGGCAATTGTCGAGGGTGCCTTCTTGCTCCTGAAGGTTGCATCAGTATTGATCTTCCAACAATTCAGATCTGGTGGCTGCCATCCTCCATCTTCCTGGTGTGTGCTATCTTTATTACTTCCTACCGAATTGAAGGCTAGCTCAGTTAGATTACACTCCTTTCTTATAAGATGAGCTATATAGCTGCTAGAATATTTAATTCCTTCGAAGACTTGTGCAGTCCTCCCTTTCCAAATTTGCCAACATCCAATCATGAATGTCGTACTTACACCTTTTTCTGTTTTGATAAACTTCTCAAGCCATCTCCAGATATCATTAATCGAGAAGAAGATATTCCAGAGCTGGTTACTCAAGGTGGCTTTCCAAACAGCCTGAGCTCTGGGGCAATCCCTTAAGGCATGGAGGATGGATTCCTCCTGGTCATCATAGATGGGGCACACTGCATTGGTAGTCCAGCCTCGGTTCATCCTCTTCTTGTTCGTAAGAATAGCATTATGGCCTACCAGCCAGATAAAGAACTTTATTCTACTCGCTACTTTTGTCTTCCAGATGATATTCCACTTGCCTTGGACTCTAATGTCCTTGTTCCGTCTTAAAAGTTGATAGGCACTTTTGATTGTAAACTGACCAGTGTCTGAGTGGTCCCAAGCTAGGACATCTTCCTCTTATGTCTATCTGGGGATATCTAATCTGGTAATTTGATTTACAATATCCTGTGGGAACCATTCAGCAAGGAATTTAGTATCCCATTCATTGTTCAGATTGACCAGGCTCGCAAATTTCAGATCTTGTAACTCCTCAGGGATGGTTCGATGACTATACTGGTGTAACCTACCTTTGATACCACACCATTTGTCGTACCAGACATTAATATTCGCCCCATTAATCGGTATCTAGGTCGAGTTATTAGTAATGAAATCCTTATAGTGGAGAGTTGAGCGTCCCAGTCTGGATAAGTTGCTTCCTTTACCTTCTACATGATTGATATACTTGCGTGCAAGGCTTTTACACCAGCTAGAACTCCTCTGTGTAGCGATATCTCAGGCATGCTTAGCGATGAGAGAAGCATTGAGGTCCTTCATACTTCGGATACCTATACCCCCCATGTTCCTTACTGCAGGTGATTTTATTCCATGCAACCAGAGAAAGTGGGTGACTTTTATGGTTGCCGCCCCATATAAAGCTACAGATTGTACTGTCAATGTGCTCACATACTTTGGTTGGAACCAGAGCCGTATGCATCACATAGTTGGGTATAGCAGTGAGTGTCGACTTTGCCAGGAAAACCCTTCCAACCAAGTTTAAACATCTAGAAGACCACGCAGCTATAGCAGATTCCACTCTCTTCAACGTAGAGTTATAGGTATCCTTGTTAACCCTCCCATGTATAAGGGGAACCCCCAAATATCTACCAAGATTGTTAGTAACAGTGAAGCCACTTATCCTACCAATTCTGGATTTCATATTTTGGCTCACGTTCCTAGAGAAGAAGATGGAAGACTTCTTAACAGATATAGCTTGACCAAAAACCCTGCCGAACTGCTTGAAACATCTGAGGATAGTTCACATTTCTCTAGTATCTACCTTGGCAAACAGGACCATATCATCCGCAAAACACAGATGAGAAACTTTGGGCCCAGAGTTGTAGAGTTTGAAGGGAGTCCATTTCTTTTTAGAGACAAGCTTATCGATAGATTGGCTTAGCTGTTCTACGCACAAAACAAAAAGATAGGGTGACAAAGGGTCACCCTGCCTCAAACCTCTTGTTGATTTGAAAATTCCCACTTCACTACCATTCCAGATAATAGAGCTTTCACCTATTGAGATAAACTTTATAATATAGTTGCAAATGGTGTTAGGTATGCCAATTTTTTCAAGAGTAACCTTTACGAAAGGCCAAGTCATTTTATTATATGCTTTGGACAGATTGATCTTGATTTCCATCATCCCTTTTCCTGCTTTCCTATTCCTCATAATATGAATAATCTCTTGGGTGATAACGATGTTATCTGATATTCTTCTGCCAGGGACAAAAGCGCTTTGAGTCATTCTAGAAGTCTCTAATGTGATAAGAAAGAGAAAATATGAATTACTTTGAAAGAATTAAATAAAATATTTAGAGTCTTCAAAAGTGAAAACTAATGCCAAATTGTATTCTACATGTTCATATTAGCCTAGGTGTCAAATTTCATTAAATTTGGGATTCATTTGCACCCTCAATGGAGTAAAGAGAAAAAGTTAAATAAATGTATATGTTACTTTAGTCCGAATATGATTTAGAACCACATTTAATGTGTCAAGTGGATCTTTTCCTTATCATTTTTCGTGCATGATCAGGGCTGTTAGATCTCAATCAGATAGTGGATGTGTCATCCCCTTCCTCGAGCTGAATCGGGAAACAGAACCCATTCACATGGAGTTTTCAAATAGTGATTTACATCTCATTACTTGATTTTTGCTCTAGCTTTTTCCTCCTATGCATTCCTTATTGGATTACACACCTAATGATCCATAATTTCTGTCGATTTTTCAAGGATTCAAGAAACACCTAAACTCCTCTTCGAGTTCTCAAACCACCACCACCCATAGCCCTAGAATCATAATCTCACCTATAAATACCCTAACCATGGTCTTCTTAATTTGCATTGCAATCGTTCTCTTGCACTAATTTCCCCGTTGCTTCCGTGCTTGACTACCGATGGTCAAGTTTTAGTATAGGATTTGCGGCGGCTAGTTCCCTGGCTCCTCGCCACCTCTAGAAAATTCATCCTAGCAGTAAGTTCGTCTCCCTCTCTTCTTTCTTTCTATACTTTTGTTTACTCGAATTATCGCATCTTGCAAAATCACCCAATTTCAAGCTTGGTAGCAGCTCCGCTGCTTGTGCTCATGGCACACGAACAAGAGGGGAACAATCCTCTGTGTTTTTTACTCATTTACCCTTCCTCATTTCTTTTTTTATGATTTTTTCTTAGGGGCACAATCATCTTTTTTCCCATGTTTTCTTTGCTTAGAGCGAGTCAACTGAGTCGTTGACCTGACAACATGGCCACCTTTGACCGGGCCATGTCAGAGGGCCCAGTCCCACTCTCTCCTCCTCTCTCATGATTTTCTCGCTTATTTGGAATTTTATAGTTTCCTGATTGGCTAATATTGTAAAAAAATCATATCTTTTAATATACTTGTCCAAAAATTAAGTAAAATATGTTTTGAAATCGAAAAAATGTGTTATTTCTAATAAAAATAGTTTTAAAGCCTGATTTTCATGTTTTCCATGTCTGATTTTTGGATAATCTAATTAATCATATAAAAGCCCTAAAATTGTAATTTTCACATATAAACTCCAAAATTGACAAATAAATATGTTTTCATTGTCATAAAAACATAATGAATCATCTGGTCTCGGTTTTAAGTATGAAATCTGAGTTTTTCCAAATAGGTTTAAAATTAGGGTTTCATTACACATTATGCATTATGAAACCCTAATCTATGTGAACAACTTGAAATAGGTAAAGTTGATCTTGACATCATCTAAAAGTGGTGAAAGTTGGTAATTGAACTAAAAAAGAGAGGTATGTACATCCTTACACCCTAAGTTGGGATATTTGCAAACCGAACCCTACATTCCTTAATGAGACATTATATGAACCCTATTCTCTCCATTAATATTTCTTTTGCTATATTTGCCTCAAAAGCATTGTTGTTATTCTATTTCTTGGGTCTTGTACCCCACTTCCATGTCTCAAATATATGATGCTTCTACTTGCCATAGTTTGTTGTAGCATGTTGATTTTAATAGACTATTTAGCTAATGTAGTGGTACTTTTGAACAACCACCCATAGACAGGGCATGTGCTATTTCACCTTGGGGAATGTGTTTACTCTCCCCCCTCTTATAAAATTGTTATAGGAGACTAGTAATGTGTTAGTATCCCCTCACCTATAGGTTGAGGTCCGATAGGTGCCTCAACCCTACTTAGTTAATGTAGTCAATATTAATCATGAATGTAAATCTTTTACTATTTTCTTATTATGGAAAACATATATTTGATTATGCCTCATACTCTTGATCTTTTCATCTTATGATGAAATCTTAGCCATTATTTCCATGTTATTTCTTTATCTTTTGTACTTGTTCACTATTTTGACACATACCTTGTTTTTCACTCTCTTGGTGGATGATTTCCCAACCACTCAGGTTTTGGACAAGGTGTTGAATAAGGTCAAGTAAACCAGAACCATGAGTAGATTCAAGTCTTGCTTAAAGGATGTCTAGGTTGCTATTGCTAGATCCTATTAGTCTCCTTTCTAGTTTATGTTACATGAAACTCATGTAGTGAACTGAGTTTAAAAGCAATGTAATAATTTTGTTTTCCTTTCCACCACTACTATTGGCATTTTGTATCTGAATCATGCTTATTTACTTGGAATATTATACATGCACCCCTCAATATCTATTATCTTTGTGAAAAGGATGGGCGTTTTGTATTTCCTTTAAATTTTATTAAGGAGGTGATCTTGCCTCTTTACATCATCATATCAGATCATGTTAGGCAGTTATTTAGGGCATAAGTTGAAAGTAAGGGTGTCTAGAAAGGATCAGGGTTTGGGGATGGCAAGCATTTCCTCTGTGCCAGTAGCTTGGTTTACGAGGACCCCCGGATCCACATGATACCTGTCTAGTATGAGTTGATACTGGCTGTCCAAAATAGCATGCCTATATGCAGTAGTAGCCTTAGATATCTCAATTGAATACTCCCAGAAATCTTATTCTATACCTTTATCTTTCAGGAGGGATGATTCATTTGGGGACATGGACAACTCGTCCAAGGGTGCTTCTTCTAACAACACTGACAATCGAGACACCCCGATGACTCTCCAAAACAATAGGATGACCCCTACTCCTCATGTAGGCACACCATTTATGACCGTTGAACAAGAGTTGACCATGTTGTGCCAGCTACTCTCGACTACCTGGTGGGACAACTCCATAATGTTGCAGCCATTGCAAGCAAGCCAAAGGAGTTCACTCTGGCGGACTTCATCAAGATGAAACCATCGTACTTCAAGGGCGAGAGTGAGGCAAACATGGTAGATAAGGCTGATGACTGGGTGTTGGACCTAGAGCTTACTTCTAAGGGCATGGCATGTCCTCCTCATCATAAGGCCTACTTTGCATCTATGTGTTGGATGGGCTAGAATGAGTCTAGTGGAATGGTATGTCTTGTACCCACAACACCTCGAGTATAGCCTGGGAGTAGTACCTCAAACTATTCCATGAGAAGTACATATTTCCCATTTATATGAAAAGGAAGTAAGAAGAGTTATATAGCCTACGACAGGGAAGCATGAATATTCCTGAGTATGTTCAACATTTCCTGATTCTGGAGCGTTATGGCGTTGATCTCAGAGCTAAACAAAGGTCAACCTTTTTCTTGGAAGGACTCAACTACAGTGTCAGATGCAATCTTGTTCCCCATTTGCCTCTTACTTTTTAACAAATGGTGGACAAAGCACTAATGATAGAGTCCTATCCCAAATTTTAGTCTTTTGGTTACAACAACAACAAGAGGAAGAACTCAGGTGGAAACCAAGAACAGAATGGGTGTAACCATTGTTCCCGCTCTCATTCACCTAGGAGGTGCCCAGTTGGAAATGCTTCACCCCAAAAAGATGATCGACCTACACCTCTCTGCCATGAGTGCGGCCAACCTAGACATATCAGACCTAACTATCCTAAGCTTTAGCGTGGATAAGCCCCAACTCAGTAGCCTACTCAGCAACCTGTTCATCAGCCGCAATAGTGATAAAATCCACCTCTAAGGAACAACAACAACCAGAACCAACAGGGACATCACCCACCTATGGAAACAAAGAATGGTAGAGTGTTTGTTCTCAATACTAAAGAAGATAATGAAGTCATTGAAGGTACTTTACATCTTAATACACATCCTATCAAAGCACTTTTCAATTTTGGCTCATCAAATATCTTCATATCAACTCAGCTTGCTTCAATGTTAGAGATAGAATTAGAATACATGGATCATGTGCTAGATGTTAAAGCCCCTAGTGGTAGAATCTTCTCTTCTTATCTCAAACTCCTAACCTTAGACCTTTGTATCTCTAGGAAGCTATTTCCTTCGGATTTCATCCTGCTTGACATGACCACTTGATGTTATCTTGGGGATGGATTGGTTGAAGAGGTATAAGGTAGTTTTGTTCTGTGAAGAATTGAAACTTAGTTTGTTACATCTTGATGAAGGAAGGATGTGTATCAAGAGTAGGAAGCGAGAGGATCGAAAATTCATCATCTCCGCTATCAAAGCCAAAAATCTTGTCTCATAAGGGTGTAGAGCATATTTAGAATCCATTTCTAGATGCCACACCCCCTGCTCTAGATCATATAGATGTGGTGAAGGACTTTCCAGATGTTTTTCCTAAAGAGTTGCCAGGGTTTCCCCAACTCACGAGGTGGAATTTTCCATCAAGCTCGCATCTGGAACTTTGCCTATCTCGAAGCTGCCTTATCTCTTGGCACCTGTTGAACTTGTCGAGCTTAAGACGTAGCTTCAAGAGCTTCTTGACATGGGTTTTGTTCTGCATAGTGTTTCTCCTGGGGGTGACCCTATCATGTTTGTGAAGAAGAAGGATGGTTTTCTGTGGATGTGCATGGACAATCATATGCCTAAAGAAGTGACGATAAAGAACCATTATCCTTTACCCTACATTAATGACCTATTCGATTAGCTTAAATAATCTATAATGTTTTCAAAGATGGATATATGAAGTGGCTACTACCAGATACGTGTGAAGGATGGAGATGTTCTACAGACAACTTGTAGAACTCAATATGGGCATTATGAGTTTCTGGTCATGCTATGCGGCTTGACTAATTCCCCTACTGCTTTCATGGATCTTATGAATCAAGTGTTTCACCCTTATCTTGATCAGTTCATATTAGTGTTTATCGTTGATGTGTTAGTCTACTCCGAGTCAGAGGAAACATGTTGAACACACTAAGAGAAAATCAACTCTATGCAAAATTCTCAAAGTTTGAGTTCTGGATAAAGAAAATGATGTTTATGGGTCATGTGATTTCTACCAGACATATTGGTATTGATCCTGTAAAGGTAGAAGTTGTGACTAAGTGGAAAGCTCCAAAAACTCCATTAGAGATACATAGTTTCCTCAATTTAGAATGTTACTATCGAGGTTTATCAAGAGTTTCTCTGAGTTAGATCTCCCTCTGACAAAGTTGACACAAAAAGAAGTCAAGCTTGTGTATACACCAGAATGTGAGGAAAAATTTCAGAAGCTGAATGGATGTTTGACATCATTTACACTGATGCTTTTAAACAAGGCAAACCCTATATCATTTACACTGATGCTTTTAAACAAGGATTAGGGTGTGTCTTGATGCAAGAGTATTGAGTGATCACCTATGCTTAACACAAGTTGAAACCTAATGAAGAGAACTGGCTTACGCATGACTTAGAGCTTACCGCTATCATGCATGCTTTAAAAATCTGGATACACTATCTATATGGAGTTAAGTTTGAAGTCTTCTCAGATCATAAAAGTTTGAAGTATCTTATGACACATAAGGATCTGAATCTGAGAAAATGAATATGGATGGAATACCTTAAGGGCTATAATTGTACCATCACTTATCATCATGATAAAGCAAATGTAGTTGTTGATGCTTTGATCAGAAGAAAGATGCAATCTCTACTACTATGAATCTGGAGTATGTCTCTTGTTGTCAACCGTAGTATGTTGGTGAAGATTTTGCTGAGAAGTTATGTGTTCACATGGCTAGGTTGTCCATTAAATCATCTTGGATCTCAGAAGTTGTTTCTGTCAAGTCAGAAAGTCCTGAGCTTGATGAGATGAAGGCCTTAGCTGAGAAACCACAATCCGAATTCTCTGTTGGAGTAGACGGTGCAACCTATTTCTAACGAATATTGTGGATTCCTAAAGTTGGTGATCTATGATAGAAAGTTCTGAGTGAAGCCCATGGGTCTAAGTATACTATTCACCCTGGTGCAACTAAGATGTACAAGGACCTACGATGAAGTTTCTAGTGGAAGAACATGAAGAAGGATATCGCTCTATTTGTTGCAAAGTGTTTAACTTACCAGTGAGTCAAGATAGAGCATCAACAACCTGATGGTCTTCTTCACCCGGTTGAGATTCTAGAATGAAAACGGGACAAGATTACTATGGACTTTGTCATTGGTTTCCCTAAGATCACAAAAGGACATGATGTAGTGTGGATGGTGATTGATCGACTTACTAAGTATGCCCACTTCTTGCCTTTCATACCCACTTATAAGGTTGATGAGAGGGATCAGTTGTATATAGATTGGATCATTCGTCTGCATGGTGTTCCACAAGTGATAGTATTTGATTATAACTCGAAGTTTACCTCTCATTTGTGGAGTCAGATTCAGGAATAAATGGGAGTTGACTTACATTTTAGTACAACTTATCACCCATAAACTGTGGTCAGTCCGAGAGAACTATGCAAATACTAGAAGATTTGCTTCGTGCTTGTGTGATGGAATGGGAAGGTTCATGTGATGAGTATCTTCCATTGGCTGAGTTTGTTTATAGCAATAACTACGAAGATAATATTGGTATGCCACCTTATGAAGCTCTGTATTGAATATCTTATCGTCTCTACTACATTGGGATGATGTGGGGGAACATGCACTGGTGAAGTGTGATGATATGAAAATGATGATAGAGAAGGTTTAGTTGATTAAGAAGTGTATGAAATGTGTACAAGATCGACATAAGATGTATGCATACAAGAAGAGGTATGATGTAAGTTTCTTAGTGGGTGACCATGTGTTCCTAAAGATCAAGCCTATATGATCTATTACAAGATCTAAAGTTAAAGGCAAGGTCAGTCCCCGCTATGTTGGGCCATATGAATTCTTAGATAAGGTTGGAGACTCTGCATATCATTTAGCTCTTCCTCCTACCTACAATAAGATCTATAATGTGTTTCATATTTATTTGCTAAGGAAGTATGTGAAAGACCCTTCTCATGTACCTACGATAGAACCTTTGGAGATTTAGGAGAACATGACCTACATGGAGTTTCCTGTGAAGATTCTTGACTCCCGAGTTAAGTAGTTGAAGAACAAGGAGATTGAGTTAGTGAAAGTATTGTGGTAGTACCTTCGTTTGGAAGAAACCACTTGTGAGCTTAGAGATGAGATGTAGTGTACTCACCCTTCTCTTTTTGTTTGAAATTTCGGGGATGAAATCCTTTTTAACTGGTGGAGTGTTGTAACGAATTGAAATCTATGTATAATCTTAATTTAGCCCTTTTCCTAAGTTTCTCCTTTCCTTTGTGTCCCTTTTGTCCTTGATGTTTATTAATTGGAAATATTAGTGGTTTGGAGTGGATTTGATCATCATTTTTGCCAATATTTGGGTTTAAGCACAAATACCTCAGTGAATGTTTCAATTGGGGTCTAAAATGCAAATTTACCTTTTAAGTGAGATAATGATAAAATAAGTACGTTCTTGAATTTTCTATAACCTTTTGGAACAAGGAAGAAATAAAAAGATAAATAGTAACTATTTAAGCAAGATGAGGTGATATTGAATAATTAATATAGGAAATTGTAGTACTAATGGATAATAGGTCAAAATTCAGTAAAGGAAGACTAATTGGTTAAAAAAACTCCAATTCCATTTTCTTTGGGTTTTATTTGGCTTGGAGGCCAAGTTTCACAAATTTTGGATAATATTAACCATATATATTTGATTTTAAAAAGAAAAGGTGATTTTCCTCCAAAATATGAAAAAAAATCTTTTAATGACCCAAAAAGAGAAAATTAATCTTAGATTTATAATCTACACATTAAAAATAGCCTTTGGGGAAATTTTCATGCAATTTGGATTATCTTTCATGTTTAGGAGAGAGAGTGGAATTAAAGCCAATATATTAAATAATGTATCAAATAATGCCAAAGGATAAAGTTAATGGCTAATTCATATTCCATATGGTTTAGTTTTCTTGAGAGTGAAGTTTCACCAAAATTGGGTAAATCAAGAAGTCACTAATTTTATAAGAAAGAGAAAATATAAATTACCTTGAAAGAATTAAACAAGATTTTTGGAGTCTTTGAAATCGAAAACTAATGCTAAACTTTGATTCTACATGTTTATATAAGGCTAGGTGTCAAATTTCATTAAATTTGGGATTCGTTTGCACCCTCAATTGAGGAGAGAGAAAAAGTTATATAATTGTATATGTCACTTTAGTCCGAATATGATTTAGAATTACATTTAATGTGTCACACAAATCTTTTCCTTTTTTATTTTTTACATGTGATCATGGCCATTATATCTCGATCAGATGGTGGATGTGTCATCCCCTTCCTCGAGCTGAATCAAGAAGCAGAACCCATTCACATGGAGTTTTCAAATCGTGATTTCTCTCTCATTTTTAGAACTTTGATCGAGATTTGTCCTCCTATGCATTCCTTATTGGATTAGGCACATAATGGTCCATAATTTTTCCAATTTGTCAAGGATTAGAAAAATGCCTAAAACTCCTCTTGGAGTTCTCGAACCACCACCACCCATAGCCCTAGAATCATAACCTCACCTATAAATACACTAACCGTGGTCTTCTTTCGTTGCATTGCGATCGTTCTCTTGCACTAATTTCCCTATTGCTCATATGCTTGACTATTGGTGATCAAGTTTCCGTCTAGGATTTGCAACGCCTAGTTCCCCTACTCCTCGCCACCTCTAAAAAAATTCATCCTAGCAATAAGTTCGTCTCCCTCTCTTCTTTCTTTCTAAGCTTATGTTTTCCCAAATTATTGCATCTTGCAAAATTGCCCAATTTTGATCTTAGTAGCAGCTCTGCTGTTTGCGTTCATGGAGCTCAAACTGTGGGAGGGGGAATCCCCTGTGTGATTTTACTCATTTACCCTTCCTCGTTTCTTCTTTTGTTATGATTTTCGGTTAGAGGCATAATCATATTTTGCCCATGTTTTCTTTGTTAGGAGCGAGTCAATCGAGCCACTTACCCAACGACATGGACGCCTATGATTGGGCCATGTCTGCAGTCCCGGTCCCACTCTCTCCTCCTCTCTCACAATTTTCTCCCTTTTTTGGAATTTTCTAATTTTTTGATTGGCTGATATTGTAAAAATCATATCTTTTAATCTACTTGTCCAAAAATTAAGTAAAAACATGTTTTGAAATTGGAAAAATGCGTTCTTTCTCATATAAATAGTTTAATGGCATGATTTCCATGTTTTATATTGTTGGTTTTTGTTGACTCTGATAAATCATATAAAAGCCCTAAAAATTGTAATTTTAACATATAAACTCCAAAATTGACAAATAAATATGTTTTCTTGATCAGAAAAAAATAAGGAATTGTTCGGTCTAGGTTTTAAGTCCAAAATTTGAGGTTTTCCAAATAGGTCTAAAATTAGGGTTTCTTTACACATTATGCATTATGAAACCCTAATCTATGTGAATAACTTGAAATAGGCAAAGTTGAACTTGAGATCATCTAAAAGTGGTGAGAGTTGGTAAATGAACTCAGAAAGAGAGGCATGTGCATCCTTACAACCTAAGTTGGGATATTTGTAGCCCAAACCCTATATTCCTCAATGAGGCATTATATGAACCCTATTCTCTCCATTAATATTTCTTTTGCTATATTTGCCTCAAAATCATTATTGATATTCTATTTCTTGGGTCTTGTACCCCACTTCCATATCTCAAATATATGATGCTTGTACTTGCCCTAGTTTCTTTTTAGCATGTTGATTTTATTAGATTATTTAGCTAATGTAGCGGTACTTTTGTACAACCACCCATAGATAGGGCATGTGTTATTTCACCCTGGGGAATGTGTTTACTCTCCCCCTTATAAAATTCTTATAGGTTACTGGGAATGTGTTACTCTCCCCTCATCTATAGGTTGAGGTCCGGTAGGTGCCTAAACCCTACTTAGTTAATATAGTCAATATTAAACATGTATGCAAATCTTTTACTATTTTCTTATTATGGCAAACATCTATCTTTATCTTATGAAGAAATCTTAGACTTGATTTCCATGTTATTTCTTTATATTTTGTCCTTGTTCACTATTTTGATACATAACTTGTTTTTCTCTCTCTTATTGGGTGATTTACCAACCACCCAAGTTTTAAACTAGGTCATGAACAAGGTCAAATAAACCAGAACCATGAGTGGGTTCAAGTCTTGCTTAAAGGATGTCTATGTTGCTACTGCTAGATCCTATTAGTATATTTTCTAGTTTATGTTTCATGAAACTCATGTAAGTTCAAAATCAATGTAATAACTTAGTTTTCCTTTCCAATACTACTGTTGAAATTTTGTATCTGAATCATGTTTATTTACTTAGAATATTATATGTGCATCCCTCAATATCTATTATCATTGTGAAAATGATGGATGTTTTGTATTTCCTTTAAATTTTATTAAGGAGGCCTCGCCTCTTTATACTACATAAATTATTTCACCTTAATAGAGTAACCCATCATGTTCAAGGTCATAAGAATATTCACATTGTTCCTTGAAAGAACATCATCATCTCTCCATGTCTCATCAAAGCTCACCATCATCACCATACATGTAATACATAAGTTTGACGTAATATTGGATTAAGAGCTATTTTTCTCATTTAATAATAAGGTAGGTTTAACATAGTTTAGGGGAGATAAAAATATTTTATCATCATGTTAATTACTCAAGGAAGCTAAGCAACATCATCATGTACTTTCATTAGAGTTAAGTTCCAACATTGTAACCAAATTAGGGTTTCAAATCAGCAATAAGGCCAACCCTAATTACAACCATCTCCAACATTCTTGGAAGCAAGTAAGTCAACTATCATCATCATAAAGCCAACCACATAAGTTCAAAAAATTCTCATCGACCAAAGAGATTAGGACTCACCCTTAGCGATCACTTAGATCAACACATCAACGACCAAAGAAAGAGTATTGTTCAACCCTTCATCTACCAAAGAAGAACTTGGTGACCTAAGAAAAATGAAGGGCATTGGCGACCAAAGAGGATCCTCATCACTTCATCGATCGAAGAGAGTCCAAAACTCAAACAACCACAAGGGTGAAACCTTGATGATCGAAGGAAACATCAACATCTTCATCGACTGAAGAAGATAGTCACCTCAATGACCATTCAAAGAGAGCCATGCTTAGAGGCCCAAAAATCAACAAAAGTCATTGACCACATAAATCTGAGCAAAGTGCACAATAGATCCTTTCTACATGCTTTTCTATAATATCCAAATTTTATGAAATTAGATGGAACCTTCTTTTAACCCTAAACAATCCTATGTTGATATCATCAATAACTTTATCATGTATTTGATAGTGCCAAAAGTCTGGGTGAGACAATACTACCCACCTTTTTGGGAATTTCATCCTCAAAATTCGTTTAAACTATAGGAGGCTACCCACCTTAGGGTATCACATATCTCGTGTACACTAACTCTTGACTTTTGTCATAAACTCTAATAGGAATCTTCAAAGTTTGGCCTTCTGATGGATACTAACTATGTCCTTTAATCTTATCAAACTGTCCTATACAACCAACATGGAAATCTATAGGAAAAACTTAAGCATACATGATTACTCTTTCTTCAATCTTAATTCTTTCTTTATATATACCTTTCTCTGAGACTTGTACTCTGGTACCTGTGTCTCATGACCTGCACTAATGGCCCGTGTCATGTCTCTTAAATTGAGTGTGCTAGGGATTGGGTCTAACTCCATAATCTCATCTCATTAAATCTGACCTTACATGAATCTTAATACATTTTGATCCCATGGTCTTAACATGAGTTTAAACCTTAAATCTCAAAATCTTAAAACATGAATCTTATGAAATCTTGTCTTTCAAGAAAAATCATACCATAATGCATTCTACGCTTATAATCTTATTGTGTACTTAATTCTCAAATCTTAGTATTTCTAAGAAATCTTGATAACACATTTCTGCTTGAGATATGGAGTAGATATAGGTATTGGCATATGTTGACTTAAAATCTATGAACATTGTATCACATAAACCATGAAAGTCTTATTTAGGAAACATGTACACATACTGACCTTAATAAATATGAACACTTCATGGGCATGAACCGCTTACTTTGGTTTGTGAAAACCCAAACTGCAATCATTCATACTTCCTTCTCCTCTAATAATATACTACATTTTTATGTCAAAATGACATTTCTAAGGGGTATGAATATTTGAGCTCATATCATCCAACCATCTTATTATAGATTACCAACCCTCAAAACACTATGCTCAAGGTTGTAGTTTATCCCTCCTCTTAAGGGACCAATCTAGGGTTTTAAGACCTTGGAGGATGAAGCATTATATGTTCTTTCATGGTACTTCATTATTATCATAATATTCTACTTGTAATTAGTGAGTCATCTATGTGAAATTCTTCACAAAAACTTACATTATAGTGCTTTTTACATCAATGTTCCCATCTTACCATAGTGTTTAGCTTAGGGTACCAAAAACTTACACTACTTACTTAATATTATTCTTAGTGACTTTCTTCATCTCATGATGGTTCTATGAGTCAGGTGAACCCAAGGTACTAATAGTCTACTCTCTCAAGAAAGCATTCTTATTCTTAGCAAAACTCAATCAGGCCTAACTCATGCAACTTCTCTAGGATCTTTCTAGTGTGAAAATCATCTAAACCCAATATTATAGTGATCCTAGATCATTGATCCATACTATCACATATCTTTTGTCACCATATGCTTTAATCTTCCTCATGTATAACATGAAAGACTTTTAGTCACCTCTAAAAACTATCATCCCTTAATCTTAAACTAGGTTCATAACATCAATACTATTATTCTCAAGTATTTTCTTTACAACCATCATGATTAGGCATACAATTGTAT
Source organism: Alisma plantago-aquatica (assembly GCA_963693085.1). Taxonomy (NCBI): domain Eukaryota; kingdom Viridiplantae; phylum Streptophyta; class Magnoliopsida; order Alismatales; family Alismataceae; genus Alisma; species Alisma plantago-aquatica. Next base: position 267,535,321 of record OY856409.1, on the reverse strand, counting down.
TCCCTACTTGGGATGAAGGTCCCAAGGACATGAAAAGTTATCTAATTATCATCAAGTATAATAGGATAAAGAACTCATCTCCCACCACTCATTATTCTATTTTAAAGCCAAATCACTCATCTGTTTCTAAATATCTACCTTTGATATGAATTCTAAGGATCTAATAGGTATACAATTAGGTTTAGGTGACCATCTACCTCAAAATTTTTGTGTCAACTTCTTTTTTTTGTCACCTCCCATTGCATGTTGGTTGGTCATACATCTGAAAGTTCCATGTCATATCATATTTATCTCATCGGATAGTACACATGTCCCATACCATACACACTGGAAAGAGTGAGACAAACATAATAAGTTCATATTTGTGCATATAATACCCCCTATACAAAAACCCATAAGCTTGTTTCCCATACCACAAACATGTGGGAAAAACATATAGCATTATATTTACAAATCTAAAGTTGACATAAAATTTTGAAAGTAGTTAGACACTAACCCAAATACATATCTCAACTTCTATTGTCTAAGTAAATCTCTAACCTTGATTATACTATCTTTCACTCATTTCTTCGATATCTAGGATTACTAACTATCTTTTCTAAACTTGTCTAGTCTCACTTGGATTCTAATGGGGAAATCTAAACTAAGAATATGATAATTTCCTGATGGTCATCTTTACATCATTGCTCTGATACCATATTACAACACCGCAAATTTCTTATCTCATGAGCGGAAGTAATTTTTTCTCTACTTAGTGAGTTCTACTAACATGATATACATTACAATAATGATAGAAAAGTACCATTATAGACCGTGTAAAAATGCATTCTCATAAATTCTTAGGAAAGAAACTCTAATACATATTCACGTACAAAATAAACTTAATACCATGATACTACCTCATAAAAAATTTGGGACGATGTAGATGGTACCCCACCAAGCAAACCTCCTAAATTTATTGATGCATCCTCTTATCATGACTATCTCTTGAAGTTTTGTACATATGGACATATCATCCCCATCATTGCACAAAAGGAAACCTAGGTTAGAGTAAGTGGCATTGAATTTGTAATGAGATGAACATGAATATATTGTACTTGAAAGTTGAACTAATATCTGAAAGATGTGGACTTAACTTAATTGATGTGTCTTTTATTTATGTCTTTTATTTGATTCATGACCACCATTATACAGTAAGTCCTCTTGAATTGGCACATCTACACCCTAAATTGGTACAAAGTACCTTAAAATTGGCACTACATGCCTCTGAATGACACCGAGGTGTCTCTGAATTGGCATGACTATGCCCTGAATTGGTACTGTACTACATCTAAATTGGAGTAAACACTCATTTGATTTGGCAATAGATGCCTCTGAATCGTCCCAATACAAATTGAATGGGGACTTATCATATAATATCTTATGTGAAGGTTACAACTTAACTATCTTAAATTAGAACTTGCTAATTCTGAATCTAAACTTAACTTATACTGAAATTGAATACTGATAACTGAATATTTAATATATTATAAATGTAAATCTAAATATAATCTAAATGTCTTTGAAATTTTCTCTTACTTGACTAATGCATTGATATTTTTCTATTAGGAACTAAAATCTTATTCAGCTAAATGAAATTATTAAACTAAATTCGAATCCATACTCTTATATTCTTGACTAAATCTAAATGTGAATCTGAAGTATTGTATTCTTATTGTCTAATAAATCTTGATTTGAAGCTCTTATTGAATTTGGATATCATATGCATGACATATGAGTGTAAATGCTTTAAGAAAATAAATGAACTATACATTGAAATATTAAGTATCTAAAAATATCTTAAAGATAAAAATCTAAAACATGATAAATCCCCACATAACTTATTTTGAATAAAGTTTGATACTCAAAGAATCATTTAACATGAAATACTAAATATAAAAAAGTAACTTAATCTCTAAGTTACCTTGTGGAAAGGTGTAGGCTGAATCATAATAATGACATTCAATGGACATGGCCCACTTACCTTTATTGCAGATAATCAAACATCTTTATTGGGTTCCTCAGATCTGGTCTGAATCCTGAAAAGACATTACTTATCATAATAATCCATCATTATTACTTGATCATCCAACAACTAGACTCTGATTCTTTTTTTTGAATTTTCCTTATTTAGCCGTATACTTGGATATAACCTTATCTTATTATGACTCGATAAGAAACTCATAAATAACTTATGACATATAAACACATATACCCTACCTGTCATGTTACTAACTTATTATCATGCGCTTACAATATGCACGTAAAATTATAAGCATTTAGGCCTATCATATACCTTTGAAGGGTATCTATGATGATTTGGTATCTATCTCCCTATCACATTTACTCTGAATATACCCTACTTCAACCACCAACATAATGCATGGGTGTTTCCAGACAACAATATGCACCTTTAGTGATTTTCCTTGCTACCTAATTCAAGAAATGCTTATATCCTCATATTATCATGAAATATAAACTTAAATCCCAAAATAACAAGTTATTTATTTATCTTACCTTATATCTGTTCCAAAAGTATACTCATGTAGCTCAAATATGGGTTTCATCACCTCTCTTGTTGAACTAATAAAATATTAATATATCTTATATTTCTCCCAAAAAAATTAAATCATCAAATACTCACCATGGTCTGAAGTGTTTTCCAATATTTTCATCATCTCTCAAGCTTTCTAACGATCCCTTATACATGTTATTATGACAACCGATGTGATTTCTATGATTATTCTGAGAATTGAGGAATAAAAAATGATCTACCATTCTCTTACCTTAATTCTTGCTTAGGTTGATTGGGCTCTGCACCACCATGAGAGTGGCCCAACAATTGGATGGGCTTGCACATGATTGGGTTGACCCACCTTGGTCCCTCTCTTCCTTGTCTGCTCATGTACATAGAGGATGGGGTTTCCCTATTTCCACTACGAGAACAGGGCACCCAAGATTCATGCATCTGACGACGTGGTACATGTCTCTGGCTAGCATTTGACCCATCAGAGGTCTCTCAAGCCTCAGATCCTCCTCTATGTCATCTTGTTCCACAATGGTGGCCACTGAATTGAAATGGTAGTGATGCTCCTCTCCCAAGATCAGTGAGTCCATCTGTTTGTCTCCGTCGATCTCCTTCTCCAATGAACCGATCTTGGTGTAAATGTCGTTGATGACTATGCTGAGGCCTTTAATGGCTCTTGTTTAACCTTGCTTGATAAGGCGACACCCAACTCATGAAGTTTGGTCACAACAAAGATCCCAACCTACAACCCTACAATGTCTTCGTCGTCCAATCTTCTCCCTCGATTCTCCTTTTCCTTTACTCCCTTTCGAGTCAAAACCTAGTATCGGGTCCACCCAACCTATGCTTCCAAAATGCAAAGCCTAAATAGCAACTGCACTCAATATTTTGTGTGAAAATCCTCTCTTCTGAACACAATCCCCGTTTGGGGGGCACAGAGATTGCAACACACCCTTTTTCTTTATTTTTTCTTCTTCTTTTTGATAAAAGTTCAATTTACATAAATAACTATGCAGACCATGCAATGATCTCCTTCCAAATGTTGTATTAAATATATCTTGTCATTATCATTCCATGGACAAAGGACTAGATTAAAAATAATTAAATAATGAATCCAAGCTTATCTTGTAAGTAAATATTGGATAATGACTTATTTAATTTCCTTGACCACTACATTAATCATAATTATCTGAAATTTCTTCCATAACCTTATATTCTAGTTATCTATCTGCTAAAAATATTTTGAGTACTTATAATGATCACAAATCACTAGATTGCTAATTTTTTACTACAAGGACCCATATGTGAAGTATGATTGGCCCAAATGGGCTTGAAATGGTTTCTAGGGCACTTGTCCCATTCCTTGATCTTCCAAAAAGGGTCATAAGCTTAATCATAGTACCGGTTATGAAATTATTACTTGGAGTAACATAATTTCTCGATTGAATTTTCCTCATGGCACATTTGGTCATATTACATTACTTTCTTATCATGAAGACCTAAATTGGATATAGGGCTCAACTACATTCACTAGAGTCATCACATTTTCTTCATTATTCTTCTTTTATTGTCATATCATATTATCAAATTAATATGAAATTCCCAATATTTTAGGATGTTACAAGACTAACCAAATTGCACAAGAGATCCTTTGTACATGCTTTTCTCTTATATATATTGAAATGTCATGAAATTGGATGGGACCTTATTTTAATCCAAAATCAATCCTATATTGATTACATCAATAATTTATTCATGTGTTTGATAGTCCCTAAAATTAGGATATCATAGTTTCCTACACAAAAACACCCAATGAGATTGTGTGGATAAATGTTTCCCTTCTGAATGACCAATTGGTGATGGTATCCATAATGCCTGAGATGGATATGAGCTATGGTATGTTGACATTGTGAATCACATTGTGGTAGAGACTAAGAATTCATATGAAATGGGGAATTTGTAGGTAGATATCTAATGAACACTTTAATTGGGATAAACCATATCTTTTCAAGTTTTTTATTATTATATATACAAATTCAACATTCTCGAGGAGGAACTGTCTTCCATTCTAGAATAATTTTACTCAGGTGCTATGCTAGAGCACATGAGATCATATAGCTCCCAAAGTTATGCAATGAAACTTCTATTTATCACAACCTTTATAGGTTCATATTCCTTTGTGAGTTATGTGATTAGTTCTAGATAGAAAATAACATTTCCACATGGGATGAGATTCCACTTTAGTTGTGAGAAGAGGTGGACATATGTGATGTGTGGGAGTGGTCTACATGGGTCCTTTCATATAATATTATGGTTTGTATTACTTTCTTGTGGTCGTAGATATGTTTTCAATTGGGTATAGGAAATCCCCACAATTTTGGACTCAAAGATAGGAAATCCCCATAATTTTGGACTCAAAGATAGGAAATCCCCACAATGTCATCTTTCAATGCTTTTGGAGTCCCTTGCACTATCTTATTGGATAGGGCTCCCATTTATTCAATAGGATATTTAAGTATTTAAAAAAGATATACAATGTTCATTGATGAATTTGTATGTCATATATCCCACAAATGAGTTAGGAAGTGACAGTCCCCAATCGCTAAATAAAAGTATCAATAGAGAACAATGTGCAACATCCATAAGGACTGGGGGTATAAGATCAATGATGCCTTATGGGTGTACCCCACTGCATTGGAAACCTATAGGCACAACACCTTCAGATTGATCTATGAATAGTCATGCCATTTACTAATGGCTATGGAGCAACTAGAATGTTGGTATATCAAACAAGTAAATTATTAAATGATGAAGGAGGGACAACATTGACAACTCCAACTGTATGAGCTACAAGAGCTCATACAGTGAGGACAAAGGAACTATAGGACAAATTCAACTAATAAGAACCAAATTTTGCCTGATGGCTATGTGAGGACAAAGGAACTATAGGACAAAAGTAAAGTTCTATTTCACAAATCATGATGACATTATTTTCTTATAAACCTATAGATAATATGGTCCAACCATTTGTCATCAAGAAGTTATACCCAAGTGGTCCTCAATATATGGAGCACAAAGTCTTGAGATTTCAATGCCATAGAGTAATGTCTCAAACTCTACTTAACCATGGAGTAATCAAGGGAATATGCACCACTAGATCTATATAAAGACCCCATTATTACTTGAAAATGTTTTTCATCAATCCAAGAATGTTAAACTAAGGATCTTGTTAGGTCTCAACCCAACAATTCATTAGATTTTTGTGAAGCAGTAGTTGTAGTTTAGTTAAATATTAGTTTTTGCATTTTTTTCATTCATATTGCATTCTATACTAGTTAATGTTCCTTATATAAAAAACATGGTCTTTAGTAACTAAACATGCACCTTTACTTGTTTGACTAAATTAACTAATCGGTATGCTGGACACATGTGGAAGAAAAATACAACCCAAGAGCAGTCAGCTTAGTATCTAACTTGACTATATGATCAACTAATCTTGGACAAGTTTTACAGACCCCAACTAAAAATTATACTAGATAATTCTCTTTTATAGATGGATAGATAATATTGAATCCAAAGTAGAACATTTGACCTAGATAAACAATCAACTAGCCAAGCTATTCAACTGGATAGTATGATCTTTATGATAACTTCCAGCTACATGAATTATAGTCCTTACATTTGGTTTTTCATTGAGAAATTGTTCGTTTCTACCTAGAAACCTAGGTTATTTTCTAGGTTCCCTCTCGTACATATAGCAACCTCCTTCACCATTTCTCACCATTCTCCATCACCACCGCCATCTTCTCCAACATGATCATCACCCATTGATGTAATTTACTCCTGAGTCCACAATCCCCATTCTCCACTAACAAACCCTATATTTTGTAACTATGAAGAGATATAAGATTTCCATTTCTACCTCATACCATTATCCCTGAGTTATATCATCATCACTCAAGTTCTTAATCATATTTATGGAGCTTCCATCAATAATTTAACCCCCAACCTACAACAAAAGCCTAAGTTCTTGATCAATCATTCCAGAATTACATGACAACTCACATCCAAGAAATTAGCACGCGGAGAACCACATTTCACTGGGTCATTGAAGATGTTTCTTCATTTTCCAATGGCAAGTAACCACAACTACATCCTTCTCTAACCCAAGAGTTTCATACATATCTAGAGATGGAAGATGAGATTTATCGAGTCAACAAATGGATTTGCATCATAGGAATTGAGGAGGAATGGGAACATATAGAGAAAGTGTCTTGGGAGATAAGTCATTATAGTTCAAGACAATGATAACACCATAGACCTACAAATTGAATTCTTGAAAAGTATAAGGTCACTATTCTAATACATGGACATACAAACTGGTAAATATGGGAAGCATCACGATCCAAGTGTTCTTTAATGAATATGTTTCTTGTAACATCCCAAATTTCTTAAATGATTTAAATCTTTGGCGTGTTTTTCATTCTTATATTCCACTAAAGGACCAAATAAACCTGACCATTATTTAATATGTAAATGAGCTAAGAAAAGATGTATATGTCACCTTTCTCACCAATGCACACATAATCGCTTAAAAATGTAAAGTTAGTAATAGGGTGCGTACGAATATGAATGATTGTTTCATATGGACAATAATAGACATAATGTGATAATAATTGGATGTTTAACATGTGTGAAGATAACTGATGTGCTTTATGTAGCTTCATAGTGGATTGACTGACTTAATGAGTAAAATGTCATAATTGGTGTAGGATCATGTCATGTAGATTTCATGAAAGTAAGGTGCTGATAATTAGACTCAGAATCCTAAATATTGATCAATAGTGTGATGTACGGTTACCTTGCGTATGAATTTTGATATTGAGACATAGCCTATAAGAGTTTTAGTATAAATTAGTGGCATTTAAGACCTTTAGAACAATGAACCATAGAATAGAAGATTGAACCATCAGTCCATATCCAATTTGTTGGTTCATTTGTAAGTGGTTTGGTTCAGGGAAGGGCATGAGTCCAAAAAAAAAGGGAACAAAGAGCGCTTTGCGAGATGTTCTTCCAGAACAAGGACTCGGCCACAATCCCAATTGGGCGGATCTCGTGGCTAGATTAGGCAAGGATGCATGCTATAAAGCCTCATAGTTTGGATGCAAAACACTAGGCGAGATCGATTAGGGTTCTTGCCTAATAAAAGACCAAGAAGAAGAAGACTGAACGTGGGGGATGACCATTGCGGTGCTAGGGTTCCTGTGAGGCTCTATCATAGTGACCACCAAAGCAACCGAGGCAAGGAAGAAGATAAAGATGGTTAGGATTTTGATGCATATCAACCTTCCGCGAGTCTAATAGTAGTCGAGGTTGCAAGTCTGGCCGCTGGAAACACAGCGCAGCGGTGCTCTGCTCTCACGCGGGAACAGGGGAACCCCATGGCTGCTAGGCAGCATAAGGAATCCTTGTGTGAACCCTATGACTGTATGAGATATGTAAATCACTATGCAGAAGACGCGGCTCGATCGTTCTGTGGCTTGCAGTGGCCAAGGCGCAAGGAGAACTGCCTGGTAGCGCCCCCACAGACGGTGCCCTATTTTCACGGTAAAAAAGGGGCATCCCTTCCTGTTCGTGTTCCAGTAAGAGGGGAGAGGTTGCGGTGATGCCTACAGTCACCCTTTGAGCGAGCGGTGACATCTAGGTGCAAGAATGATCGTCGAAGAGCAGTTGGGCATTCAACCATGTTCTTGCCGTAGAAACAGGGAGGTCACACTCCCAGTCAGACGTGTGGGTGAGGATCCCGATTGGACCATGCATGGGTTCCATGGTTGTGCGTGCCTCATCTTAAAGTAAAGGATCAATGGCGAGTGAGCTAGATTAGTCTCAGATGACCAAAATTGGTGGAGACGAAGCAACTGGCGGCCGTGTTCTATTTCAGCAGAAGAACAAGGGCATTGCGATCTGCATCACGCCCCTGTGAGCGAGGAAGAGGGTGGATCCCTCCTTGTTGGGCCTTTGGGTCATAAGGCCCAATTAGACTTAAAGAAATCATAAAATAAGGTATTAGATAACACAATTCAAGTTTGTTTTAGATACTTTATGAGTTCACAAAAATTGATGTGGTTGTCAGAATAAGGCATATAAGGGCTCCTTGGAAAGCTTGAGAGACGATGAACACAATAATCGAGGTCTAAGCTCATGGTGTGAACCTCATCATTGAACTTCAAGGAAGTGTTACACCACAATTTTTAAAGGATTTAGACATGGCTAGAGGAATCCAAGATGAAGATTTTATTTTCTCTAATACAGGTTAGTGGCCCATGCCCATGAGTACTCATATTTTAAGTTCAGTATGTTTACATGTATCCTGATAAGACTTTTATAATTTATATGGTTCAATGTTCTAAGATTTTAATGCAAACAAGAATATTCTCATATCTCCATCATTATGTAAGTTCAAATATCCAAAACCTCAAATAGAGACATGTTGCTCAAAATAGTTATGACCCATGGACCAAGTCCATGAGAAAGTTAAAGAATCATGTTCTTTCAAGATTTCTTAGAAATGTTTGAAATTAATGAATAAGATTGTAAGATAATATATGCAAGTAATGTAGACATACTTAGTTGGTGGTTTGGGATAGCTTCGTATTGAGAATTTAAGTACACATATGTTATCAAAATTTCTCATATTTATAGGCATAACTATGTATTACGATTTCAAATAGAAACATGCCACTAAGATTTCATACATATGTATAGATATAACAACTAGATTCCTTATAATGAATAATATCTAGAATTTAATTACAATATAAGAATATAAATTTCAGAATATTAAGACATGGTCAACTTTTAGAAATAAAGGTACTTTTGGGACCACAATGTATTGTAAAAATGAGTTCATGATGGCATTATAAGATAATGACACATTAAGTTATGATTAGGTTGCAATACAATATTTTATAAGATTTCTATTTTGATATTTAAGGTTTAATATGTAAGTTCATATGCAAAGTTTTAGGGTAACATCATATTTTATAAGAAGGATTGAACCATCTTGTCAGAATTGATATTTTTAGATATGTTGCACTTATGATACTTTCATAAGCTTGCCTTAAGATACTTTGTATACTTAGTATTTCTATATTCATGTCAGATCCTTTCTCATAAGACATTAGACTCATTTATCATATATTTGGTATAATGAAGTAATCTTACCAAATAAGAGTGTCAGAATAAAGTTTACCCAGATAATGAGATATATGCTCAAATCCAGCAATGAATTTAATTTAGAACTTAAGAATAAGAAATTTAGATTCAGACTTGGACTACTCACTGTGTGAGTAACCAGATTTTGAATAAATATACATGATAAGGATTGTAGGCCCAATCTCAATTACGTAATAATTTGTGATACATATTCACATTTCAGTATTAGATTCAATTCAGAATTTAAGAGCAGAGATTCAGATTCAGTTTCAAGATTCAGTGCATGTTCAGTACTCAGTTTTAGATAAGTTCAGATTCGGAGTTTAGTAAAGATAGACTTAAGATAATTAATTCAAAACCTTCACATAATACATTATATAATAAGTCCTCACCAGAGAGTCCCGGGACGATTTAGAGGGTGTGTTGCGCCAGACACTGCGAGTGTCATAGAGGGCATGTTATGCCAACAGAGGGTGCGTTTCACCATAGAGGACACTTCAGTGTCAATAGAGGGCACGTTGTGCCAACAGAGGGTGCGTTGCACCATAGAGGACATGTCGGTATCAACAGAGGGCACATTGTGCCAACAGAGGGTGCGTTGCACCATAAAGGACACTTCAGTGTCAATACAGGAGGACTTATTATATAATGGTGGCCACAATTATCATAAATAAAAGATGTCTTAGTTCAGAGAATGTGCATAATCTCATTTATAAGTATAATGAAAGAAATTAAGATAAAAGAGACATAACTCAGGCCCAGAGTGCAGGTTATGTGACCCAGGCACCTTAGTGCATGTCACGAGACTCAGGTACCAGAGTACAGGTCTCCAGAGAAAGATAAAGTAAAAAGATAAGAGATAAGATAAATAAAGAAGATATATATATGTTTCTAATCTTATATAAAGTTTTAATGTTAGTATCATGTTTATAATGTTCAAAGATATTTGTAGCATTTTATCTCTTCAGTAATATGTATATTAGAATACTCATGCCACTTACACTAACAATAGTTTTTCTAATGCATGGCTGGGGACGAGATGTCCACAGGTGAGAGCAGGAGAAGAGTAGATCTCAGAGATTTAGAGCACAAGGACAGAGCAAGATAAGATCTGGTGGGGTGCCAACTATAAGATGATCCTTAGGTTTATAGACTCAGCTATATGTTTCAATGTTTAGAACTTTATAGTAAAGACTCATGATGTTATATAAGTTTACCATGTAATAACATCTATGTTCCTATTGTAAGAACAATCATGAGAATATTTTAATACTTCATCGTGTGTGATTGATTATATTGTTGTTATGAATGCCAGTTTTACGTAATACCCCCTTGAGTGCATGAGTTATGGATAACTCCGTGTTGCTTCTGCTATGTACATGTGTGTGCTTAGGGAGGGTGTTAAAATATGGTATCAGAGCAACATTATAGTTGGCCACCAGATGAGTTCTCATGTTCTTACTTAAGATCACACCATAAGAACTTAAGTTAGAATAGGGTACCAATTTAGAAAGGTAACTAGTAGCCATGTGTATAGAAGTTGAAGTGAAAGATATTAGAAATCTAAGTAGAGTTTTAAATAGGAGACAAAAGTTTAGATAATGATTAGGGTTATGTGCCTAGATGTTTTACACTTTTTATGTTAACACTATAGTTGTATATAACATTCTCTATCTTTTTCCCACATGTTTGTGGTATGGGACACAAGCTTATGGGGTTTTATAGAGAGAATGTTATGTGCATAATCATACTTTTCTTGTCCTTTCAAGTGCACATGGTATGGGACATGTGCGTAAGGAAGTGCCAAGATTAGTGTGATATGACATGTCACCTCTGAATATATGACCGACCGACATGTATCCAAAGGTGACAAAGAACAAAAGTGTTGGCATTAAAAGTTTGAGACATATAGTCACATAAACCTAATCATACACATAGTAAGACCAAGCATGTATATGAAGGATATATATTTTGGCATCGATAAGTGAGTTAGTTTAAAGTGAATCAGAACCCTAATGCAACCATAGAGAAGAGGCAGTCTAGAGTCCTTGCTATGATCAATGGTGAATGTATAGTTTAGATCTCAAAATTCATTAGTAGTACATGCACATATACGCTTGATGATGATAACCATGAGAAATTTTCACCATGCACATGCTAATGAGGCAGTTAGAAAATATTATAGATAATTGTATGCATAATATGTAAAACCCTAAGGTGGGTAGACTAATTAAATTTCGAGGACAAAATTTTATTTAAGGTGGGTAGAATTGTAACATCCCAAATTTCATAAATGATTTAAATCTTTGGCGTGTTTTTCATTCTTATATTCCACTAAAGGACCAAATAAACCTGACCATTGTTAATATGTAAATGAGCTCAGAAAAGATGTATATGTCACCTTGCTCACCAATGCACATATAATCACTTAAATATGTAAAGTTAGTAATAGGGTGCGTACAAATATGAATGATTGTTTCATATGGACAATAATAGACATAATGTGATAATACTTGGATGTTTGACATGTGTGAAGATAACTGATGTGCTTTATGTAGGTTCATATTGGATTGATGACTTAATTGAGTAAAATATCATAATTGGTGTAGGATCATGTCATGTAGATTTCATGAAAGTAAAGTGATGATAATTAGACTCAGAATCCTAAATATTGATCAATAGTGTGATGTACGGTTAGCTTGCGTATGAATTTTTATATTAAGACGTAGCCTATAAGAGTTTTAGTATAAATTAGTGCCATTTAATGCCTTTAGAACAATGAACCAGAGAATAGATGATTGAACCATCATTTCATATCCAATTTGCCGGTTCATTTGTAAGTGGTTTGGTTTAGAGAAGGGCATGAGTCCAAAAAAAAGAGGAATAAAGAGCGCTTTGTGAGATGTTCTTATAGAACAAGGACTCGACCACAATCCCAATTGGGCAGATCTTGTGGCTAGATTAGACAAGGATGCATGCTATAAAGCCTCACAGTTTGGATGCAAAACACTAGGCGAGATCGATTAGGGTTCTTGCCTAATAAAAGACCAAGAAGAAGAAGACTAAACGTGGGGGATGACCATTGCGGCGCTAGGGTTCCTGTGAGGCTCTATCATAGTGACCACCAAAGCAACTGGGGCAAGGAAGAAGATAAAGATGGTCAGTATTTTGATGCATAGCAACCTTCCGCGGGTCTAATAGTAGTTGAGGTTGCAAGTCTGGCCGCCGGAAATGCAGCGCAGAGGTGCTTTGCTCTCATGCGGGAACAGGGGAACCCCATGGCTGCTAGGCAGCGTGAGGAATCCTTGTGTGAGACATGTGATTGTATGAGTGATGTAAATCACCATGAGGAATACGTGGCTCAATCATTCCGTGGCTTGCAGTGGCCAAGGTGCAAGGAGAACTGCCTGGCGCCGCCCCCACAGACGCTGCCCTATTTTCACGATTAAATAGGGGTGTCCCTTCCTGTTCGTGTTCCAGTAAGAGGGGAGAGGTTACGGTGATGCATACAGTCACCCTCTGAGAGAGTGGTGGCATCTAGGTGCAAGAATGATCATCGAAGAGCAGTTGGGCATTCAGCCATGTTCCTGCCATAGAAACAGGGAGGCTACGCTCCCAGTCAGACGTGTGGGTGAGGATCCCCATTGGACCATGCATGGGTTCCATGGTTGTGCGCACCTCATCTTCAAGTAAAGGATCAACGGCGAGTGATCTAGATCAATCTCATATGACCAAAATCGGTGGAGACGAAGCAACTGGCGACCATGTTCTATTTCAGCAGAAGAACAGGGGCATCACAATCTGCATCGCGCCCCTGTGAGCGAGGAAGAGGGCGGATCCCTACTTGTTGGGCCTCTGGGTCATAAGGCCCAATTAGACTCAAGGAAATCATAAAATAAGGTATTAGATAACACAATTCAAGTTTGTTTTAGATACTTTATGAGTTCACAAAAATTGATGTGGTTGTCAGAATAAGGCATATAAGGGCTCCTTGGAAAGCTTGAGAGACGATGAACACAATGATCGAGGTCTAAGCTCATGGTGTGAACCTCATCATTTAACTTCAAGGAAGTGTTACAACAAAAGTTTTAAAGGATTTAGACCTGGCTAGAGGAATCCAAGGTGAAGATTTTATTTTCTCTAATACAGGTAAGTGGTCCATGCCCATGAGTACTCATATTTTAAGTTCAGTATGTTTACATGTATCGTGATAAGAATTTTATAATTTATATGGTTCAATGTTCTAAGATTCTAATGAAAACAAGAATATTATCATATCTCCATCATTATGTAAGTTCAGATATCCAAAACCTCAAATAGAGACATGTTGCTCAAAATAGTTGTGACCCATGGACCAAGTCCATGAGAGAGTTAAAGAATCATGTTCTTTCAAGATTTCTTAGAAATGTTTGAAATTAATGAATAAGATTGCAAGATAAGATATGCAAGTAATGTACACATACTTAGTTGGTGGTTTGGGATAACTTTGAATTGAGAATTTAAGTAACATATGTTATCAAGATTTCTCATATTTATAGGCATAACTATGTATTACGATTTCAAATAGAAACATGCCATTAAGATTTCATACATATGTATAGATATAACAACTAGATTCCTTATAATGAATAATATCTAGAATTTAATTACAATATAAGAATATAAATTTTAGAATATTAAGACATGGTCTACTTTTAGAAATAAAGGTACTTTTGGGACCACAATGTAGTGTAAAAATGAGTTCATGATGGCATTATAATATAATGACACATTAAGTTATGATTAGGTTGCAATACAATATTTTATAAGATTTCTATTTTGATATTTAAGGTTTAATATGTAAGTTCATATGCAAATTTTCAGGGTAACATCATATTTTATAAGATGGATTGAACCATCTTGTCAGAATTGATATTTTTAGATATGTTACACTTATGATACTTTCATAAGCTTGACTTAAGATACTTTGTATACTTAGTATTTCTATATTCATGTTAGATCCTTTCTCATAAGACATTAGACTCATTTATGATATAATTGGTATAATGAAGTAATCTTACCAAATAAGAGTGTCAGAATAAAGTTTACCCAGATAATAGATATATGCTCAAATCCAGCAATGAATTCAGTTTAGAACTTAAGAATAAGAAATATAGATTCAGACTTAGACTACTCACTATGTGAGTAGCCAGATTTTGAATAAAGATACATGATAAGGGTGGTAGGCCCAATCTCAATTACGTAATAATTTGTGATACATATTCACATTTCCGTAATAGATTCAATTCAGAATTTAAGAGCAGCAATTCAGATTCAGATTCAACATTCTGTACATGTTCAGTACTCAGTTTCAGATAAGTTCAGATTCAGAGTTTGGTAAAGATAGACTTAAGATAATTAATTCAAAAGCTTCACATAATACATTATATAATAAGTCCTCACCAGAGAGTCCTGGGACGATTCAGAGGGCGCGTTGCGCCAGACACTGCGAGTGTCACAGAGGGCATGTTATGCCAACAGAGGGTGTGTTGCACCATAGAGGACACTTCGGTGTCAACAGAGGGCACATTGTGCCAACAGAGAGTGTGTTGCACCATGGAGGACACGTTGTGCCAACATAGGGTGCGTTGCACCATAGAGGACACTTTGGTGTCAACATAGGAGGACTTATTGTATAATGGTGGCCACAATCAGATAAAAGTCATAAATAAAAGATGTCTTAGTTCAGAGAATGTGCATAATCTCATTTATAAGTATAATGAAAGAAATTAAGATAAAAGAGACATAACTCAGGCCCAGAGTGCAGGTTATGTGACCCAGGCACCTTAGTGCATGTCACGAGACTCAGGTACCAGAGTACAGGTCTCCAGAGAAAGATAAAGTAAAAAGATAAGAGATAAGATAAATAAAGAAGATATATATATGTTTCTAATCTTATATAAAGTTTTAATGTTAGTATCATGTTTATAATGTTCAAAGATATTTGTAGCATTTTATCTCTTCAGTAATATGTATATTAGAATACTCATGCCACTTATGCTAACAATAGTTTTTCTAATGCATGGCTGGGGACGAGATGTCTGTAGGTGAGAGCAGGAGCAGAGTAGATCTTAGAGATTTAGAGTACAAGGACAGAGCAAGATAAGATCTGGTGGGGTTCCAACTATAAGATGATCCTCAGGTTTATAAACTCAGCTATATGTTTCAATGTTTAGAGCTTTATAGTAAAGACTCATGATGTTATATATGTTTACCATGTAATAACATCTATGTTCCCGTTGTAAGAACAATCATGAGAATATTTTAATACTTTAGCCTGCGTGATTGATTATATTGTTGTTATGAATTCCAGTTTTACATAATACCCCCTTGAGTGCACGAGTTATGGATAACTCGATGTTGCTTATGCTATGTACATGTGTGTTCTTAGGGCATGTGTTACATTTCTAGTTTGTAAAAGTTAGCCATCTAAGAGAGAAATGTAAGTATGTTGCATGCCTCCATGCTGATAGAGGTTATGTAAACAATCTTCCTTGTCCTTATCCATGTTATACTAGATAATTTGAACTCGTTACTGTGATTATGTTGTCCAAATGTCCCTAACTATATTGAATTTTGAGTTTTTTTGGAAGAAGCATGTTATCATGGAGATATGAATTATGTAAATTCTTGTCAGAGATAATTAGTCTTGGATTGAAAATCATCACAAGGAGAATGAAATAGTTAATACTTTGACTACAACTTCTAGACATTTTAAGTCAATTTTCTAGTATTCATCTAAACTCCCCGAATGTTACAAAGAAAAATAACATCCAAAATCCTCTTGTGTTGATATCTACATTGCATCCTAGACCACACCAATTTCCTTTAGCGAGCCAATGATGTGGTTTCCACTTCCACTTATTTATACTAGATGTGCATGATCAACCCATAATACATCAATTGAGGATATTTCATCATTAATGATATTGATCATTACCTCGAGTTCTCTAATCTACCTTTTACATTATAGGTATCATTATGAGAATCATATTAAATCATGGACACACTCATATCTATTATGACAAGATGGAAGGGTCCCAAGTGATGACATGTTGTTTTTGAGTGATTTTGAATTAAATAGAAGATGACAAATCCCAATAAATTATTTCTAATTTTTAAATTTACTTCAGTGATGTAAAAATATCCTTTAAATTCCTAATTTTCTTTCTATAATTTAGTGTATGAACTTTATGACCTAGAAGCAAACATAGAGTGAATCTACATTGATCACCTCTATTTTGTAAGAGGATATATACCAATACCTACTTGTCGAAATGATTTGAGCGAGGTGCCTAATGTCAACAACCCCAACCATGATATAACATGAAAATTATCTTCTCATCAAACCAAGCATCATCATCTTCACAATGGATAGCCACCCTCTTTGCAAGTACATAATTTTTCCACCATCAAATTTAGTGCACTACACACCCTTCAAACCAACATTGAGGGTTTCTAGGGCCACATAAAGAAAGAGAAGTAGTGTTAAGGATGACATTTGAACCATATGATCTATATGCTTTATGGAATCATTAGTGGCATAAAAAGGCCATTATTGTATAAATCATCCTCCCGAATTTGATTACCATGAATTCTTGGCCCTTCACAAAAATTATTGACGAGTAATGATACACATAACCCACACTTCATTTGCTACTCCCATCCACCACCAGATCAGATAGGCTAGTAAGACACATCCTAGAGAGCCTACCTTCCCCTCCACATTTTATATTGGCTTGCTAGGGATATGAGAAGGTTATCAATCTTGGTGTGGAGGGTGGGTGGAACATCTCTCAATCCTTAAACACATTTTTCATTTATTTTGTAATCAAACTTTTCATTATAGCATTAAATCTAAATCATAGCATATATCTAGTCCTATTTTTTGCCCAATTGTTTTCTCCAAATTTTATGCTATTTTTGACTTGTATTTACCTTTAAAATCCATTTTCTAGTTGTCTTTATAATACATCATATGATTTTCATCATTGACTTCATCAATGCATCCTAACTTTGTCTAATAAAAACCTTGAAATAATCAAGATTTCATAAACATTATTCTGGTTAGAAATCACCCATCATGTGTTATGACCGTGATTATCATATGTGTGAAAAATATGACATGTGTGTTTAAATAAATGATAATGATCAAAGTTGGTATACCTGTGACTAAGTAATAGGAGCTTATTTAGGAAATGACCAATATCCATTCAATATAATACTACTCTCTAGGTCTAGAAATTCTTGGAGAACTCCATGTATAAATCATAAAAAAATATTAGATATCAGATACACTTCTTCAATGTCTATTATCCTCCTTCGTGTAAAAGTTACAAATGTCAAACAAATAACGAATTCTAGGCCTAGGATGAAATCCCTTACACATCTATTTTATCTTCTAGCACACCCCCAATATATGGATGGTTGTATCACTGAAATAAAGGGAAAAAGATTTAAATTACACAAGCAAGCAACGTACTGCCATAGATTCTAAAATAAAGAAAAGTTGAATGAAAATGATTAATCCAAATATAAATTAAGGGTGAGCAACAAGTCATCTGCACACCCTCTCTATTTCCATCTCAGAGTAAGTAAAGTAAAAATCCATTGACATACCCTAGTATTTGGATAGTGTGCACATCATAATCTTTATGAGAATCTTGTTCTATAAGACATCTTGGTATGGTCATTATTTTGGGATGTTTGTTAGAGTCCTAGTGCAGGGAAATGGTGTTGAAAAAGAGGACATGGATCGTCAAATTTTGTGATGTTAGGAGGTATGATTACTTGCCCATAAAGTTGGTAGGGAATCAAGTATGTTGTGAGATCTGAGGCCTATATGGTAGATTAGAAATATTGCTTTGCAGAGTTTTTATATTTTTTTAACTCAAGGATGAGTGTTGTTGAACCTTAGGGTTATCCTATGAATTTCTATACATTATTTTTAGTTGTGAGGCATTTAAAATTTTTCATAATATTGTCACATGATACTTATCATTTAAAGTGATGTTAGTTTAGGCTCATTCTATGAACGTCTATACATGTTGTTTTAGTTAAATATTAGACATGTTTTTCATATTATTCTCCAACCATAACTTACCTTTTAAACTGATGTATGTTATATTTATTTTTTCTAAAAATTAAATTTCTCTTAGTCCTACATTGTAGTGATAGTGAGGATAATGGATAGGAGGTTTTTACACCTCTGGCTCTCCCTAGATGCACTCCTTGGTGTCTAGAATTGGTTCCCATGCATCATCAAGCACAAAAGTGGGGTTGGGGAACCCATGAAATATAATTAAAAAAATTGGTCTCTAGAGCTAACTAGCTAGCTTGCTATTCCTTCACCAACTCAAGTCTAAAAGTTGATCAAGATACTAGAATACCTAGACTAGCTAGATGATTGACGAATAAATAAGTTGGCCTAATAGATTATGGTCAAGAGATATTAGTTAGGGGACTAACATAATTAGACGATTGGCTAACAATGGTCACCTAAATTGGAGAAATCTTGGAGCAACTATAAGATTGGATACAAATCTACATGACCTACTGGTCATACTTGAGGTTAGGCTAGTAGACTGACTAGACAACTAGGTAGTAAACTTCATCAGTTAAAAATATTTTTATGATCAACTATGATCATCAGATCCACTTTGTTAAAGGGGGCTAGGTAATATAAAGGAATCCCCTAATGTATTCTTTTTACTTATATTATACTAGACATCTTTGAGGGAGATCAAGAATAAAAGGAAAAACTTTTCCTTGTGGTACATGATCAGGATGAAATATTCACTAACATGCCTATTGCTCATGATTATATCTAAAAACCACAAACTTTCCTCATCTTTACTTTCTTCCACTATACAAATTCTTAGCAAGTACAATTCATTGCTAGGTTGTGATCAGAATCCCAACTGCTCATTGTCATCTTGAATATCACTTCATAGTAATTATAGGAACAACTTTAATGATAGACCGTCTATTTTTTACCAAGTTATTTGAATGGTCACCATATTGATTGCATGTTGGGATGTTTGATATCATAAAAAGTGTGAGGAATGATGACAAGTGCCAAACAATTTATGCTAGGGGGTTAGTTTGGCAACAATAGATACCTAGTGAGGTAATGAACATTGAATCTTTAAAATATTAAAAAAATTTGGTGGACTAAGGTCAAGAAGTCAATGAATAAAAGGATGCAAGTCTGTAAGAAATAATATAAAAGTGTATCTAATATGTTACATTTGTAAGATTGTTCACAAAATAGGATGTACACAAGAGGATTTCCAAATATCAAGATATCAAAGCATCCATAATTCAATGATTTATCCATTAGCATATTTATATACTATTTTGTCTTTTCCAGGGCTAGGATCCTAGTGTTCTACCCTCAATGAGAAAATGACACCTTCTCCTGTGGGGTAACCAATATTGGGGGTCCTCTATGTCCATTGTCCTTCCCACAGGTTCGAGAGACACGACCCACCAAATATAGGGTAGCTCTGGACAATATTCAAATTGTGTTGCAATATAAAAATTCAAATTTATTCAATCATTAAATAATATTCAAATTTCATATAGTTGTGGTGACCTTCAAATAGAAAGGGAAAAAACAAATAAAAAATTTGTGTTCACCACTTGCTTGGATTCTATCAATGCTATTCAAGAGGGATAAAAATAGAACAATAATTGATATAGAAAATTCAGTACCTCAAGATTCGTAATTTCACAAACCATAGTTTGAGTAACTCCACAAAGTGATGAAGACAAAGCTACAAATTAGGGAAATATATTTACTAACTGGAATATAGTCAAATGCAGTTCAATTTAATTTATTCAAGATTAGATTTCTATTTGGATTACTATTTCATATTCTCTCGATGGTTATGGTATCAATATTTGGATATTGGTTTCACACTTAATTATATAAATATATTCTCTATTTTAGGTCCTCTCTGTTGAGTACAATTCCATTTAGTCAATGTGGTCAAGGAAGTTTATTATGTAATATTTGTATGAAAATATCCTTACTAGGAATCAAGGGCTAAAGTCATAAATACACTCATATGTTGATACATGAATGACTCTTATTGTAAATATAGGTAAACCCATATGGGTAAATGTATGTGTCATCATATCACCTTAAGGTACTAGAATAAATCATTCAATACATGTTCTTGACATTTTATTTCAATTAGGTCAATTTGCATAAAATATATCCAAAAATTGATGTTGTATTCTACACACACATACACACACACACCCATATATATATATATATATATATATATATATATATATATATATATAGATATAGTTACATACGTATGTACATATATATATTTATATACATAAAAATGTATATATATACCTTAGGTTTTGAATATTGTAGTGTGATTGAAATCACCATTAGGATTTACTGGAATTACATGCTTTCTTATTGATTGATTAATTCATCCATATTTTATACATGGTAAATGTTAGGGATACTGATCTAATCATGTAAACTGTTATAGTAACTAAGTAATATGTTTCTAATGTCTTAATTATCACTATGTATATTGTTAAATAAATTAGTTTATACTTAAAATCCTATAGACTTTTGCAGTCAACCAACCGGTACTTGTATTCATTTCTATGTGTTATCCTAAGCATATTCTAATCACGATTATCATCTACTTTTGCATTTATGATACATCATTATCCGAGTTTCTTGATGCAAGAGAAAGAGTAACATGTATTAGTAATGTTTTCCAGCTTCTAAACGGATCTTCAATACTAGATTCCTTGACCATTTCCTCAATGGAGGTCAACTTCTTTATTCTTGATTCTAGAGACTCAGATTCTCTAGGGTAAGAGTTCACACAAATTTTGGTCTTGGTGGTGCATAATAGATGGCAACAATTTAATGGGTTTAAGTTCTCATTGATCAATTGAGGTGGGTGTCGTATCATTAATCTATCAAGGCACGAATGGAGAAGATGTAAACACCAAGAGGAAGTGGGTTGTCTGATTGTCAGTTTAGATCATCATGAAGATCAAAACTTCTAACCTTCATAATACTATTCACCGGTGGGTGCAAGTCTTCAAGCGTAAATATGTATGGAAGAATAACAATATTCTCTAGACTCTCAAAAGTTTACAACTTTAGTGACACCAATCAATGGATGGAGAGGCAACTACAAACTCAGAATGGGTTTGTCAGGGGTGTGTAGATGACTGCAAGTGGAAGAGCTATTGCTATTCTATTGGATTTTTTCATGGTGGGGTTATAATGTGGTGGGAAAAGGGGGAAATAAGTAGGGCTATGAGTTTTAGGATGATGGTTAGTGTTAGGATGGTTGGGTGAAGGAAGACATGATTGTTGTGTTATAGGACATCAACCTTTTGCAGTTCTATTGAGATCAGGATTACTAGGTATGCATGTATATTTGTAGAACCCTAGAAAGTAGTAAAGATTGTCGGCTTAGAAATCAACTAAGAGGAGTGTCTGGGGTGTTTAAGGGGAGAAATGTGAAGAAAATGATAGGTTCTAGAACTATGATGAAGGGTCTTAATTGACCTTTTTTATACCTCCATCAATCCTTGATTAGAAAAGGATGTGATCACTATGATTGGTATAGATATTTGAGCCATTTTTGGACATGCCGTCAAGGTCAAGGACTTAGTTGTAAAGGAAGTCATCATGGTTCCATTTCTTGACATGACCTAGCATACAGAACGACCTCAACCTTTCTCCCATGCAATCGACAAAGAGAGATTGACTTGAGAAGGAAGGTGTGGTTCTCTCCTAACTAAACCAATATTGATAGTATGACCCAATGTTTTATGATTAATTTCAATATTTAAATCTTCTAAATGGGAATTCAAACTTCATTGATATTTTAGGCATATATCCAAAATTCATTAAGGATTTTTAAACTGTTAATTCCTATATAATTATGGTCCTAAGATGTCTAGCTTAATTACTTTAATGACTAATGAAAACATTATTAAATTTTACTATGCATAATATTTTTCATTTGTTCCAATAGAGTTAGTAGTCAAATTGAGGGTGTTATATGGATACAAGGTCTAATCAAGTATTTAGGTCAAAATACTTTGATTGCAGTGAAGATGACAAATTGTCTCATTAAGTTAGATTGAGGGGCTTATTTTCAAATATTTCTATAGAGAGGAGAGTCAACTCATTTAGACATAAGAAACTCAACCAAGGACTAATTAGTATCAAATTACATGTAAATTGATTAAAAGAGCTAAACGAGTCTTTGAATCAAGGACTTATTTGTAAATGTGACCAAGTTAGGGAGTTATTATGAATTATAGATCAAAATATATTTAGTACCCAAACATAGTTATTTTTTAACATTCCACCCCTTAAATAGGATTTTATTCTCAAAATCAACGCAACCGTGTTCCAATCAGGTATTATTTTTCACCCCTTAAAAGTATTCAACTAGAAATCTAAAATGTAGTATCCTTCACATCTTTTATCCATTACCAAAACCTCTAGGTTTTTATGTGTTCATGTGACTCTCATCTATGATTTTCTAATATTTACTTGATTGTGACTTAGCTCAAGAAATCATCGATACACTTCAATAATTTTTTTTCTTGGTACATTTAATATTATAAAGAAAATAATTTCTGAATGGGAAGAATTTTTGATGCAAAATTTATAATTGCTAAATCAGTGTGAAAACTAAGTCAAAAATACATCTTACCAAAATTCTACTTACAAGTTACAACTGCTCCACCATATTAGCTACTTTATTTAATTGTGAAAATGAGATCACAGAACCTAAAGGGTCACTAGAGTACCTTCAATTATGGCATAGAGGAAAAGGAAATTGTTCTCTACTAGAGGGAAATTCACAAATGCAATCTTGAGGCTTCTGGTCTCACTGTTCACTTTCCTTCAATACAACATAATCAACTACTAGGTTGTTCAAAAGTTGTAAGATCATGTTTTATAATTTGGTTACTTTTTTCATTATTTATGAATATACCAAGTAGTAGAAGTTTCCTTGACTAGGTCAATAAGTAGACTAAGGATACTTCACCATGTAAGTGGAGTGGGAGTAATCAATCGAAAATATTCACTAAACATCCTCTAATAGACACCTCAACTAGTTCCAATTACATGGTGAGAGTTCATACTTAATTAACACATTGTTGTGTTCTGCCATTTATATGTAAGATAATTTTTTAGATTCTTTTCATGGTTTATTTTGAAATTTATCAAATCCAATGTAAGGATATAAGGATAAAAAATTGTGGTTTATACTATGTGTTAAATCTACGTTTCTATATTTCCATTAATTATCATTACTCTAAACAAGAGGGAAGCCTAGTGTGCATACATGACAACCTAGGGTTTGTTTTCAACTACTTCACTAAGTCCCACAAATCTACCTGTGTTCTCTTAACCATATTTTTCCATGAGACATGAAGGGATGTTGACTGTTACAAGGTATGATACCATGTCATAAATTCTCAATCTTTACAATATAATTTTAAAAACTATTATATCATAATTTACAAACAAATCTCTATACATTCATGCTTTACACAGAGATCGCTAAAGATTGTAAAGATGTATTAAAAAATTATAATATAAGTGTTATCTACCTTTCAATCCATAGAGGATATCTCATGCATATCTATTCTATGTGTTCTCTATATAATTTTTCCATGAATTCTAATAGGGAATATATCCACACATGGACCAAAGTAAATGTTTGGGTCAACAAAGATAGTACTAAATCTATATTATTGAGCTATTAAAAAGAGGAAGTTCAATGCATTTACAAATTAGGTAACGTGTATTTGGTAGACTAGGGTCAATAAGTTAAGGAAATCAAGGATGCAAATTTATAAGATGAAATTCACAAGAGTATTCAAAATACCAACTTGCAAGGTTGTCCACAAAAATCAATTAACTCAAGAGTATCAATAATGTCCATATATCAAGATATCAAAAGATTCAAAATTCAATGATTTATCCATTGGCACATATTATCTAATATTTTTTCTTTTCCAAGGCTAGGTGCCTAGTGGGTCTGAAGTAGCTTCTGATTACTGGGATACTCATTCCCTGGAGTCCGAACAGAGCTGGACCAAAAGGAAGAAAAAGTCAGCTAGGAAGAAATTGGTCCGAACCTGATATTCAGCCAATCTCTTCTCTCTGGCTGTTGGAAAGAATCCCTTGGAAGTTGTTGATGTATAAGGTCCTGAGAGTTGTCAGAGTGTTGGTTAATAGAGTTTGCTCTGGATTCTACTTGTTTTCTTCACAATCTCAGAGATTGATCTTAACGCCAGTGAAGATCCAAGTAGTTGATTAGTACAACGATATTAGTTGACGGTCCAGCACCTTGAAGGATTTTGTGGACTGATCTCTGCTTTTGGAGTTTGTTTTGTCTTGGTCCGGGTGAAGAGCGATGGTCCCTTGACCTTCTAGTTATGCTAGATCTCTCCAGTAGCTTTTGATACAACACCAGGCTGCCAAAAACGTCACTTCTTTGAAGGTGTGCATACTGCTATGATCAATATTGGTGGGCCTGGTTGTTTGTCTATCTAGTTGCTGTTGGATGTCTGCATAGGATTAGCTTGTTATAGGTTTCTGTCTCTTTTCTCCATTAAGGAGGTCCTTATCAGGACTCTTTTCTATTTCTCTTGGATGTTTTTTCTTTCATCCTGTACTTTGGGGGCGCAGGCTATCTTGTACCTAAAGTTTTGGACCCATCTTAATACAACAGAGTTTTTTACCGACAAAAAAAAGGCTAGGTGCCTAGTGTTCTGCCCTCAATGAGAGAATGAAACTTTCACCTATGGGGGTAACCTGTCTTGGGAAACCTTTATGTCCATTGTCCATTGTCTAGGGATGGGGGATATGAACCGCCGAATCTAGGAGTTGTAGCTTTAGCCAATATTTGGATTTTGTTACACTGTCATCATCATCATCATCATCATCATCATCATCATCATCATCATCATCATCATCATCATCTAAGCCTTACTCCCAACTATGTTGGGGTCGGCTACAAGGATCCTTCGTTTCCATTCATCTCTATCATGGGTCATATTTTGGTCAAAATTTAGATATTTAAAACCTCTCTTTATAAGCTCTTCCCATGTTAATTTAGGCCTTCCTCTTCTTCTAATAATTATGCTTGACTCAATAGCATTGCTTTGTATAGGAAAATTAGTCGATTTTTGGTGCATAAGTCCATACCATCTGAGTAGTCCCTCTTGTAAGTTGTCCTTAATGCTCGCCACCCCCACTTTATTCCTGATATAGTCATTTCTCAATGCTCGCCACCCCTATTTTTTGTTTCACTATAAAAATGTAAATTTATTCAAACATGAAAAAGTATTGAATATTCTAAATAATTGTGGCGAGCTTCAAATAGGAAGGACAAGACTAATATACAATTTGGATTCACCACTTGGCAGGATTCAATGAATGTAGTTTAAAAGGAACAAAAATAGAACAATAATTAAAATAGAAAATGGTGTACATCAAGACTTTAAAGTTTGCAAACAATTTGAGTGACTCCATGAGTTTTAATACAAATAAGCAAATTAGGATGATATTGTTATGTGTTCTCTTGGAATAAAATGTAGTTCAATTGAGTTATACGAGATAAGATTTCAATATGGGATTACTAGTCCACATTGTGTCCATCATTATGGTTTATATATTTCCATATAGGTTTCATACTCAAGTATATCATTATACTCTCTATTTTAGGTCCTCAGATGCTATCCTCTCTTGATTATAATTCCATTTAGTAACTATGGTCAAGGGCATTCATTATTTGATATTATTATCAAAATATCCTCACTAGGAATCTAGGGTTTAAGTCATACATACATTCATAGGTTGATACATAATGACCTCTTACTGCACATATGGTTAAATTATTATGGGTATATATATGTGTCATCATATCATCATAATGTACTAGAATAAATCCTACAATACCTATTAGTTCTCTCGTATATTTTTTTTTCAATTAGGACAGTCTACATAAAACATTTCTAATTTACATATAAATTCATACATTCGGTTTTAAATATTAAAGTATGAATGAAACCACCACTAGCATTGAATGGAATTACTTGATTTCTATCCATTGATTTATTCATCTATTTTTTATAGATGGTGAACATTAGGGATACTGATCCAATCATGCACACTATTATAATAAGTAATATGCTTAAAGTATGATAAATATCATCATGTCTACTGTATAAGATTTCAATATAAAGATACAATCCTACAGACTTTTACAGTCGGCCAATTAGTACTTGTGTTCACTATTATATGTTATTCTAAGTATACTCTAATCACCATTATCGTCTAATTGTGCATTTACTATATAATATTATCTGGGTATCTAGACATGAAATCAAGATTAATATGTATGAGTTGAATGGCTTACCCAACAATTTCTAATTTTTGAACATATATTTAGTATTGGACTTCTTGACCAGTTCCCTGATGGATGTTTCATTGTTCCTTCTTGATTCCTAGAGACCTCAACACCTATGGACAAGAGGTAATGGAATATGAGTCAATAAGAAATTTTGTCTTGGCGGTGTACAATAAATGGCAACAATGCTAATGGGGTGAGGTTCTTGGTGCTTTATTGAGGTGGGTGGCCCATCATCAAGCTGTCAGAGCATGATCGGAGAAGATGTAAAAACCAGGATGAAGGGGGTCATATGATTCTAGGTTTAGATCGCCATGAAGACTGATACTTTCAATATTCACAATACCACTCCCCTTCAGCTACTAGTCTTCAACCATGATGGTGTGTGGCAAAAAAATAACATTTTCTATAGTGTCACGCGTTTGCGATATGGTGACATAAATGGATGGATTCGGAGGTGTAATGACCTCAATTTTTAGCATATTCCAATTAATGGAAGACCCAAAACATTGAGAGCCATTACCTAATATTCCTAAGGATCTAGAATCAACCAAATAATGAATAATAGAAAATGGTTTCATTTAATTCAAATATTGGTTATAAGATGCTCCTCTAAGGAGTTAGATGAATCTCTATCATCAAAACTACACAATGAGAAGAAGTATCATTTATGTAACCCTCCTAGGTAAATATTTAATACCTTCATTATCTTTCATATTATTCTTCATGTCCTTCAACATGTGTATCATATACCTAAAATGTTGAAAAACAAAACAAATTCAACATATTTTTGTACTGTGTATGTGGGTGCAACCACAATGTGTGAAACTATGATAATCACATATAAAGCATCAAATGATGCAAATAATAGTTGGCATTTTCATTACATATTCTGGCCCTTAGTGTGTATATTATCTTGGGCATGATCATTGTCCCTTCCAGGGCTGGTGTGCATGACACTCGTCAACCTAGGGTTCAGAATGACATCTAAATTTTGTGATACTCATAGTGACATTATAATTGAACATAAGTTAAACAAACAATCAATAGTTTATTTAGTCAATCCTCGACAAACACTCCACTAACACTGACAAACTATTGCGAGTAGTCATAAGCATAACCATATACCTTTCTTAGAGATGATTTAATGTCCAAGCAAATAAAAAATAGATAAAATCAATCAAGAAATCACCTTGTAATACAAAACAACCAATTCTTACTATTTTGTCCACAAATTTTCATTAAGACTAACTTGGGTTAGTTAGGATTTTGGAGTCAAATTAGGGTTTCATTACAGTTTCGGCTTTCCAAACCCTAATTATCACATTTAAAGCATGTTTAACTTACAAACCCTAATTTGGAAGTTATGTTAGTCCTTAAGATCAAATAAAGTCTAAGATGTCCTTTTTATCCAAATTTTTTATATCAAATTGTTCTTATTAAAACTAATAAATTAGGGCTTCCATGATTTAAATACATTGAAGTTAGTAACATTAGGAACTTTTAGAGTTTGAGGCAGAATCCAATTTATTGGATTCCTTACATTTTTCTGACCAACTTTCATATATTACTTGCCATCATTGGATGATCCTACAATTTACTATAATTTTTATAAGTTAATATATTTTCTAGCCAATCACAGGATGCCACCTTAGAGGTGACTCAATAATGTCAGCACGACTTTGGTCCATAACCGAGCCAATTGGCTTGCTCCGTGCCATTTCCCATGCTCACAAGGCTAAGGCAAGGATAAGTGAGAAATAGAGAGGGAAAAGACAGAAAGGCCCTCACTTGAGCAAAGAGGAGTTAGGGGAATATGAGACCTTTCCCTGAAGGACATCTTCAACATTGTCTTTCTTCTTCTACATGAGTAGATCGTCAACAAGGTGGTTAAATCTAAGCTTTCTATTCTGAGGATGCCATGCAAGAGTTCCAATGCCTTCACCTTGACCTGTTGAACTTGCTGAGGGTCTCAATTACCCTGGAGGTGGTCCGACTAGTAGGAAGGAAAAGAGGAATCTCCAATGGGTATTAGAGAGACAATAGTGGTTGAGAATGGGGTTATGAGAGGAATTGAAGGCAGTGACATGATCAGGGAGTCAAGAAAAGTCTCGTGGGCAAACTTGTGGATTCACAAGAGGGTGCTATCCCCTTTTATAACCATGGGCTATGGAGGATTGTCCGATGAGGGCCACAGAAATAGGGGAGGTCATAATTGCTTACTAAATCCTATAAAACCAGTGCTTTCCTTGTTCATAGAGATCTCCCAAACTCATTGGAAAGGTTTCCAATCGTGCATATGAATCAAGGTGCAAGAAAATCCGAAGTGTAAAAACACCTTTACTGTTCTCGACTTTCCTTTCTCATCTAGGGTAGACGATGATCCCATCATCGTTGGATTTCAATTCAGTGGTTGTCAGGCCACATGAAACATCAAAAGGGCCGAATATGGTATTCCTATCAGATTAAAATTGTGACATTTAATTCATATAATTTTTAAATCATCACTTTAAGGAAAACCATTTAATTTATAATTCTCTCTCCTTTTATCCTGTGAATCTCACATTTTAAAGGAAAATCTTTAACACTTATATCTATTTACGATAAAGATTTGAGACCAAAATACACAAGTTAAAGGTGCTTTTCTTTATCTAAAAGGCTTTCTTTTATTTAATTTGTTTAAGTCCTCAAATGAATTCTTTTCTCTTCCTAACTTGTCATGATTTCTTATTTGATAACTTTTCTCATAAAATACAATATGGATGTAAAAGCAAACCATTAGTTGCCTTCAACATCCCTTTTCTAGAACAGTCCACATAATTCAATATTAAAGTACCCATAGTGAATTACTTTTAGTAATTCTTTTGTTATTGGATTTCCACTCCTTCTTTGGCCAAAAATTAATAATGCATTATTGCAAACCACAAAACATGAAATTCCTTTTATTTATTTAACTTGTTTTATAATGACTTATTTACTAACAAAATAGTCTCACGGGCCTCACCTGGATCATGGGTTGCACCCATGACACAAAGTGGTTAACCTGATTATTCCATCAATAATACCATTGTGAAAATACTTATCAATTCAAGATTTACATGATAGAGCACAATTTTATTAAAGTTTGATGATATAACATTCACCCCTCCTTAAAAGGAAATTTGTCCCCAAAATTCACACCTAGTAAGGTTAAGGTGAACAACAACTCATCTTAGTCTCAAACCTTAGGCTTAACAATCCTTCTTGGATTATCTTTAACATATTTTATTGATATGCAAATTCCTCACATTATTACCAAGATTCATATCTTAATTCAGTTCAAGGTATATTCAAATCCTTAGTATTCACATGATATCATTTCTTTATGATCACATTTTCATTTGTGATTTCCATTTCACTTGGTGATCACCCCTTTCACCTAGTTTTTCAATGTATTGTTCATTTATTTCCACCTAAGGGTGAGGTAACACATCAAACCCTAGTTCATGTCATTAATCTCAACTTAATTTATTCATGTTCATATGTCAATGTTAATCATAACATGTGTTTATCCAATCTCTCTTCCTCATAATAAGATAAAATAAGTGCTTAAATGCAACCCAAAAATAGAGTTCATCCCATTCTAAGAGAAGAGATGGTGTACACACATATTTTCCTAAAATTTAATAGTTTAGGTTGAGTCATTCTCAACATGAATCCAAACCATACATACTTTTTAATCCCAATATTCTTATATTTCATGAAGTTAAATGCATTTTTCACTCTTGAGTTTTTGCACAACTCCTCTTAAGATTTCATTATTACATGACTTCTTGTGTCTGTTATGTTTACACCACATGTCTCATTAGCCTTAGTCATTTCCTCAAGGTCTCTAGGGTTATGATACTTTTAGAGTGATCTCATCCTTATGCATCTAGGGAGTGACTCTCACATTCACCCCTTGGGCCTCATGAACTCATGAAGGTGGCCAATCTCCTAATTCATGGGCCTTGGGAAAACATGGTTGTTACCCTCGACCCTATGGTCTTATGCAGTCGTGATACAATAACCTCCTAATCTGATCGGTCTTTGGTACCTTTAATCCTCCCTACCTGACCTTAGGATTGACTTAGGGTTGTACCCTTCCAAAGGGTTTCTTAGAGATTTCATCACTCTATTCTATTTCATTACACATTTTACTTGAGGATTCTCTAATAATATCCAAGCACATCATATCCTTTAAAATTCTTTTACGTGAATTTCCTTCATCTCTTACGGAACATATACTTTAATTATGCCCCATCATTGGGTTCATGGAGACCTTCCTATTTGGGATTGGTCCCACACCTTCAATCACTTCCATAGTGACTTTTCCTCATGTCCCTTAGACATGACATACATGGGCCCAAATAATCATAATCAATATATGTTCTTCCATGCTTCCTGCACTTAATCTCTCAAATTTTAAGTGACATTTTAGCTTACCTCAAATCTCAAACTTATTGGTCAACTCACCCTCCTAGGGTGTCATCTTAACTCACAGGAGGATGTTAGTCTCTCTTAGCCACAACCTGATCCCAGGGGCTTTGGGTTTTGTCTCCTCCTTAGGTCCTTTTCCCACTCTTAGGTTGACCCACCCCAGGTCTGAACACCATCCCTAAAGGTTTCATATTTTCATTTTTATGCAACCTAATTATTCATTTATAAATATAACTTCTCAACCCTTGTTTTCTCCCACTCTACGTTACCCTCTCATAAGATTTTGTTCCTACAATGGACTTAATCCACCTTTCCAATTTTGGGCTTGGTTCCATATCATCCTTCCCAATCATGGGCTTGACCCATTGTGACCTTTCATATCTAGAGGTTTGTCCTTTACACTATGAACTCAAGACACCTTCCTAGTCATAGGCTTGGTTCCATGTCAGCCTTCCTAGTCATGGGCTTGACCCTTCTTGACCTTCCCCTCAAGTGTCTTATTATCTTGCGATCTTCCCCTCAAGGGACTTGACCTTTTGCAATCTTCCCCTCAAGGGGCTTGATCTTTTGTGACCTTCCCCTCAAGGGGCTTGATCATAGTCATCTCAATGACTTTATTTCCATATTCAAACATTCAGAGATCATGGGGCGTTCAAGATGTTATATTTATATAATGTGTTACTCATAGGGTTGTTATGTTTCTTAAACCCTTCAAATGAATGCTTTGTTACAGATACATGCATGCATTGGAGACTGGGTCACCAAAACTCATTTATACTTTATCTTTATTCTTTCCCTAATTAGGGTTCTTATGGGTAGGGTTTCTACCTTGCCCACTCCACTTATATTACCCAAGATTAGGGTTTAGGGTTCAGGTCAAAGACTACAACTTTTTCACTTAGAGTTTCCATAATCCCTTGACCCACTAGGGTTTTCCAAAACCAACCCTATCTCCCTCTAGGGTTTACATTTGCAAGGGAAAAATCCATAAACATTTTCTCTTTATTTTATCATTATCTCCACATTACATGCATATTAATTGACGGAGGATGCATTAATCCAACTTCTTCTAAAAAAATCCTAACTTGAGATGAGAGGGAAGTTCCTTTTAGGGTTTATTAAGAAAGAGGATGAGAAGTGGATGAATCAAGATGTGAAAAAAAACCTAAATGTATTTTACTTTGGGCAAATTCTTCTAACTTTGGCCAAGTGGGGTTCACAAAGGCATGGGAGTCCTCATAAGCTAACTAGTGGTACAGAGGAAAATATTTCCCACCCCTAGGTCCTGATCCTTTCTAGACACCATCATCTTGTATAATGCCCTAATAATTCTCGCATTACATGCAATTGTAAATCATTAAATATTATTTAAAAAACCTGGGTCACTGATACCGAATGTAACGACCTCACTTTTTAACATTTCCCAATTAAGGAAAGACCCAAAAAGTTGAGAGCCATTACCTAAAATTCTTAAGGATCCATACTTTGTTGGCTAAATTGGGCATTATTATAATCCCTTTGTTTCGATGATGACAAACATTTCATTCTTGTGGATCTAACGTGCTACTTGAGTGTTGCAGGAACTAGGTAGATGACACAATTTGGAAGATCTATATGCTCAAATTGCTTTAATTCATGATTGTAATCAAATACAAGTATATAATGTACAAGTACTTAGATATCATGTAAATCAAGCGTTTAGATCTTCCCTAGTCAATCACAACACTTAGATAGGTCATCCCCTACAATAGTGTCACAACTACACACTCATACACACACTTAGTAATTAGTTTAAAATATTGAAACAAAGTCATTCTCGGTCGACAAACTTCTCGACCGAGACACTCTCGGTCAACAAACTCTTCGACCGAGAATGACCCAGGTAGCCGTTAGACACAGCAGACAAGGTAGTTGGGAGTTGAAATGAACGTTGTAAACACTTGCTCCAGGATGTCCCTTGGTCGACAAATCCTTGACCAAGAAGGACTCTCGATCGACAATTTGTCGACCAAGAAGAGTTCTGTCTGCACTTTTCAGGATTAATTAACTAAGCGTTGCTAAAGCAACTAATGGATATCTAACGGCTAGTTGAGCACTTAGAACCCCCTAGAAAGTGTCTAGAACGTCCTTAAGCATTCATAGGCCATTCCTATAAATAGGACAAGCCTTAGGACACCTCACACACACTTGTGCAACACTTGAGCATAATACTTGCAATTGGCTATTCATTCTAGTAAGCAATTGAGCAACTCCATCATTGGCTATACATTTCCATTGCTCCAAATTTGTGTCCTATAGGCTAGCATCTCCTACCCACTGCACCAAAACTTCCATATACATTGGTTAGGAGATCAAAACACTTGATATAGGAAATCAAACCTTGTGCTACAATGATATTGTAATTTCTGTTTTTCCTTCTTGTTCCTTTATATCTTTTGTACTCTCCTTGCTACTCCTAGGGTTGGAGGCTGCGGATTGGAGAGGTTTTGACTTCTCATGTGGAGAAGGGTCTTCTCGGTGGAGAAGGTGGACTTTGGACTACTTCAAGAAGGCTGTCTCAACGGGAAGCTACTTCAAGAGGAAGGCTACTTCAAGGGGGAGCTTGAGGTTACTTCAAGGAAGGCCGCTTCAAGGTTTGTGAGACTACTTCTAGGTGAAGGCTGTCCGAAGGGTTTGGTGAAAGTATTTGTAATTTTATGTAACATCCTTGCGAGGTAATAAAATTAAATACTTTCAAAATCCCAGGTGGGTAAGCAACCAGGTAGTGGATTGACTGCCTTAGTATTTGCTAAGGTTAGAACCACTCTAAATCCTTGTCCCCTTGTCCAATATTTTGTGGTTGCTTGCTTTGGTTGAATTATTATTAAAACATCTATAAAACCCTATTCACCCCCCTATAGTGGTTTTTCAATTGGTATCAGAGCAGGGCTTCAAGGAACTCTAACAAAGTCTTGAAGAATGGGTGACGGGGTACTCAACAACCTCAACCTAGAAGGGACACTCGTGGCTAGACCTCCACCTTTTGATGGCACTAACTACACCTACTGGAAAAGGAAGATGCAATTCTACTTCCTAGGAATTAGCTGGGATCTATGGAGAATGGTGTCAAATCCATATGAATTCCCTCAAATAGAGTATGCAACTTGGGATGCTAATACGGTAAGACCAGCCCAAATGAATTCAAAAGCTGTAAGTATACTCTATTGTTCAATTTCTGTTAGTGAATTCAATAGAATATCAAATTGTGAAATGACATATGACATATGGCATAGACTCTCTATAACATATGAAGGAACTGTTCAAGTTAAGAATTCTAAAATCAGAATGCTTAAGCAAAAATTGAACAGTTTCGTATGGATCAAAATGAGTCTATTAGTGAAATGTATGCAAACTTTTCTTCTATTGTGAATGGTTTAAATGCTTTAGGAAAAGTAATCAGCGAAGAAGATCAAGTATCAAAAATCCTTAGGTCTCTTCCTCCCAAATACAAGCCCAAGGTGACTGCTATTGAAGAAGCAAATGATCTCACCCGACTAAAAATGGAACAACTCATTGGAAACTTAGAAGCACATGAGACAACTTTAGAAGAGGAAGAAAGACGAGAACGTGAACTTCAACGAGGGAGAAAGAAGGACATTGCATTCAAAGCATCAACTAAGATTAGTCATGACACAAGTGAATATGATAGTGAAGAAGAAACTCTCATTGTAAACGGTAAGTAGTATAAAAGCTTTAAAACTAACAAAACTTCTAGTGTTTCTTCTTCCAGGTGCTTTGAATGTGGCAAAAAGGGACACACGAAAGGTGATTGTCCAAAACTCAAGAAAGGAAAGAAATCATCTCACAAAAAGAAAGAAAGAGCATATAAGGCTTCATGGGATGATTCAAGTGATGATAGTGATGATGGAAAAGAAGAAGTAGAATGTCTTATTGCTTCAACAAATGAAAAAGAAGAAGAGGTAAGTCTTTTTGATCTACCAAAAGAAGATCTAATTGCTAGTATTCAAGATACACATGGGAAATATATTGAGTGAAAGAAGAAATTTAAGAAATCAAATAAAGTAAATGATGAGTTAAATGCTAAACTTCTTGCTCTCACATCTGAAAATGAAGATCTCAAAAAGGCTATTGAAGATTATGATATTAAGTTGAAATCTGTAGAAGCAAATTGCAATCTTCTTTCCCTAGAAAAGTTAAACTTGCAAACTCAAGTAAATGATCTTCAAAAACAACCTGTTTTCTGTACACATCTAGATTATGATATTATTGTGAAAGAAAGAGATTCTTTGGTATCTAATCTAGACCAAGCAAAGTTAGATATTAAGAAGAGATGGATGCGATTATTCAGTTGCAACAAGAAGTTAGTAGCTTGAGTAAAAATGATACTCTTGATAAAATCTTAAATGATTCTTATCGTCAAATTGGAAGGAGAGGACTGGGTTATAAGCCTAAAAGAAAATCTTATCAAAAACCTAGGACACAAGTGCTAAAGAATCAATCCATGTATGTACCTAAGAACAACTCAACTCCTAGAAAGAGAAATGAGATTGACTCTATTAGTTGTCATTATTGTTTGCGTCTTGGACACTACTCTTTTTCATGCCCATACAAGAAAAGGAATGATGATCTGGCTTGGGTTCCTAAAACTTAGAGGTTTAAATTTGACTTGTTGAGATTTGACCTAAAAAGTTATTTTGATACACAAATGTCATATCTCAACAAAATTGATCTTTAACTTTCATATTCTTGTATCTTGTTTGGAAATAATCTCTGAAAAATAGTACAGAAACATTCTCGGTCGAGAAACTGTTCGACCGAGAACACTGGCGGTCGAGAATTAGTCGACCGAGAAGGTTACTATTTTGAAGTCTGCAACAAATCTGATAAAATCTGTACAAACATCAGTATTCTCGGTCGAGAAAAATGTCGACCAAGATAAAATGCGGTCGACAAAAAGTTTGACCGAACCAAGTTCTGCTGAACCTATTTTAATTAATCTAGTTTGCTATAAATTTGTTATTAATGATTGATTTAATATGAAAATCAAGAATGAATCTTGGAGACCATTTTTTTAAGACATATTGATCTTTTGTATCATGAAATTTTTGAATAAAGGTATAACATTATGAATATGAAATATTTAAACTTATTGCAAAAATGCTATATGAAGACTGATATTGAATATACCTTATTCATTGCTTGAAAAAGTTTATTAAGCATGTTCATGGTTTGTCTTAAAGTTGAAAATTTATGAACTTTGAATGAGATTATTTTGGTTTATCCTCTACATGGTTGGATTTAAAACTGAAAACTATGAACCATGTTGGTTTAATCAAGCAAATTACTGTTTTATCAAAATCCACATGGTTTTTCCTACAAAATTCCTTGGTCTATCTATATGGAACCATGTGTATTGAAATTTAGTTTAAATGATCATAATAACCGTATTTATATGCTTCTATCTTGATCAGTGTATTGTGGATATACTTCTGCTGTTCTATCATAATTGTTGTGCCATGATCATTGTGTTTCATTGGTTTGTCTAAAATAATCTTTGATCCATATATACAAACCATGAATGGATATTGTTTTTGATCATTGAGATGCCATTTTGCATAAACAGTAAAACTTCATGGCACAAATGCATTTTTAATTGAAAATCTACAGAAATTATACTTCACATATAAGTGTTCAAATTGGAAATCTGCAGAAATTGCCTCTTGGTTGAAATCAAGTTGGACCAAGGGGCGCTATGGTCGAAGTCAAGGTCGACCTAAAATAAGCTTGACACATCATTTTACTGTACTTAACCTTAGTATCTTGATTCAAGATATGTTCATCACATTGAAAACATAAAACTCTAATAAAAGGTCAAAAACAAATCTTAAAAACCATTTCTGACCTTAGAATACTTAAATTATCTTAATTACAAGATTAAGGGGGAGCCCACAAAAAATATTTTGATTATAAGATTAAGAAGCTTACAAAACTTTGTAAACATCATTTGAAGCTTGTTATGACCTTAGTATACTTAAAAGTAATTTTGGTAATGAAAACAAAGAAATCTACAATATTCATGAATATGACATATATCTTGTTCGTAATGGAATTCTCTAAACAAATTAGGGCTTAACTTACCGTGTATTTGATTAGAGATACATTCTATAAGCTTAAAGGATTCTCATATCATTTTCAGGGCTAAACATCCCTTACAAAATGGATGAGAAATCCATATGTATCCATCATGAGCTTAAGGAATCTCATTTCATTTTCAGGGCTTAACATCCCTTGTAAAATGGATGAGAAATCAATACACATATTCCATGAACTTAAAAGGAACTCATATCATTTCAAGGCTTAACATCCTTTGCAAATGATTGAGAAATAAATTGTGGCTAAATTTAAGGGGCAGCATAGCATAAAATTAAGGGGGAGAAATAAAAAGTCATACTAAATGATTATCTTGGATATCTTTTTGAAATGACAAAGGGGGAGAAATAATATAAAATCAAAAACATAAAATAAAATGAGTTTCATAATATCTCGGCCAGCACCCACTTGGAAAACAAGAATGGCTACAAAAGGTAAACTTCAGATATGAAACTCATATGATTTATATTTTCTTATTTTATATTTAGGAAATGTTTGTCATCTTCAAAAAGGGGGAGATTATTGACTAAATTGGACATTATTATAATCCCTTTGTTTCGATGATGACAAAAATTTCATTCTTGTGGATCTAACGTGCTACTTGAGTGTTGTAGGAACTAGGTGGATGACACAACTTCGAAGATCTATATGCTCAAATTGCTTTAATTCATGATTGTAATCAAATACAAGTATATAATGTACAAGTACTTAGATATCATGTAAATCAAGCGTTTAGATCTTCCCTAGTCAATTACAACACTTAGATAGGTCATCCCCTACAATAGTGTCACAACTGCACACTCATACACACACTTAGTACTTAGTTTAAAATATTGAAACAGAGTCATTCTCGGTCGACAAACTTCTCGACCGAGACACTCTCGGTTGAAAAACTCTTCGACCGAGAATGACCCAGGTAGCCATTAGACACATCAGACAAGGTAGTTGGGAGTTGAAATGAACGTTGTAAACACTTGCTCCAGGACATCCCTCGGTCGACAAATCCTCGACCGAGAAGGACTCTCGATCGACAATTTGTCGACCGAGAAGAGTTCTGTCTCCACTTTTCAGGATTAATTAACTAGCCATTGCTAAAGCAACTAATAGATACCTAACGGCTAGTTGAGCACTTAGAACCCCCTAGAAAGTGTCTAGAACGTCCTTAAGCATTCATAGGCTATTCCTATAAATAGGATAAGCCTTAGGACACCTCACACACACTTGTGCAACACTTGAGCATAATACTTGCAATTGGCTATTCATTCTAGTGTGCAATTGAGCAACTCCATCATTGGCTATACATTTCCATTGCTCCAAATTCGTCCTATAGGCTAGCATCTCCTACCCACTACACCAACACTTCCATATACATTGGTTAGGAGATCAAAATGCTTGATATAGGAAATCAAGCCTTGTGCTACAATGATATTGTAATTTCTGTTTTTCCTTCTTGTTCCTTTATATCTTTTGTACTCTCCTTGCTACTCCTAGGGTTGGAGGCTGTTGATTGGAGAGGGTTTGACTTCTCAGGTGGAGAAGGGTCTTCTCGGTGGAGAAGGTGGACTTTGGACTACTTCAAGAAGGCTGTCTCAACGGGAAGCTACTTTAAGAGGAAGGCTACTTCAAGGGGGAGCCTAGGTTACTTCAAGAAAGGCTGCTTCGAGGTTGGTGAGACTACTTCTAGGTCAAGGCTGTCTGAAGGGTTTGGTGAAAGTATTCGTAATTTTATGTAACATCCTTGCGGGGTAATAAAATTAAATACTTTCAAAATCTCGGTTGGGTAAGCAACCGGGTAGTGGATTGACTGCCTTAGTATTTTCTAAGGTTGGAACCACTCTAAATCCTTGTCCCCTTGTCCAATATTTTGTGGTTGCTTGCTTTGGTTGAATTATTATTAAAATATCTATAAAACCCTATTCACCCCCCTCTAGTGGTTTTTCATACCTAACCAAATAAGAAATAATAGCAAATCATTTCTATTATTTCAAATATTGGTTACCAGATGTTCCTCTAAGGAGTTACATGAATCTCTATCATTATAATTGTACATATAAGAATAAATATAATCTATATAATCATCCTTGGTAAAGCTTTAATATCTTCATTATCTTTCACCATATTCTTCATGTCCTTCAACATGTGTATCATATACTTAAAATGCCAACGAATAAAACTCTGCCATCATATTGCTATATTGTATGTGTAGGGTGAAACCACTATGTTTGCAACTAAGATAATTACATATAAAATATCAAATGCTATAAATAAGAACTGGCATTTTCATTACATATTATGGCTCTTACTGGATATATTATCTTGGGCATGATTATTGTTCATTCCAGAGATCGTGTACATCACCCCTTGATACTTGTCAGCCTATGGTTTTTAACATGAGATCTAAATTTATGTGATATATAATTGAACTAAAGGTAACTAAACACTCAACATTTTATTTAGTCAATCCTTAAAAAACTTTTGGCAAACACTGACAAACTATTGTGGGTAATCATAAGTGTAACCACATACCTATCTCAGAGATGACTTAATGTACAAGCAAACCAACAACAGATGAAATAATGAAAAAATCACCCTGTGATTAAGAAAAAACAACTAAGTATTATTATTTTATCCACAAATTTTCATCAAGACTAACTTGGG
The DNA here is from genome assembly GCA_963693085.1 of Alisma plantago-aquatica. NCBI lineage: Eukaryota > Viridiplantae > Streptophyta > Magnoliopsida > Alismatales > Alismataceae > Alisma > Alisma plantago-aquatica. The sequence continues at coordinate 267,494,791 of OY856409.1, read as the reverse complement.
TTGCAAGTTAGAATTTTGGGGTCAAATTAAGGTTTCATTAGGGTTTTGGTTTTCTAAACCCTAATTATCATATTTAAAGCATTTTAACTTACAAACCCTAATTTTGATGTAATAATACTTAATCTCAAATAAAGTCCAAGATGCCATTTTTATCTGAAAAGATTAAACTTGATCCATCTAAGTCATTTTAACAAATTGTGATTACTTAAACTAAAAAATTAGGATTTCCATGCTTTTAATACATTAAAGTTAGCAACCTTAGGAACTTGTATAATTCAGAAGAGTTAGGTCTTGAATCAAATTTTAGTGGATTCCTTACATTTTCATGATTACCTTTCATATATTACTTTCCATCATTGGATAATCCTACAATTTACTATGATTTGTTGAAGTTAATTCCTTTTATAGACAATCATAGGCTGCCACCTCAACGGGTGACTCAGTAATGCCACTGTGGCATGGGGAAAGGGCCGAGCCAATTGCTTGCATTGTGTCAATGCCTGCGCTTGCATGGAGAAGGTAAGGATAATCGAGAAATAGAAGGGGAAAAGATGAAAAGGCCCTCACCTGACAGAAGAGAAGTCAGGGGCAGATGAAACCTTTCTCCAAAGGCGTCTTCAATCGCGAGTAGGTGGTCGATAGGGTGGTTCATTCCAAGATTTTGTCTCTCAAGAATCCAGGAAAGAGTTCCAATGCCTCTGTCATGACCTATCGATTTTTTTGAGGGTCTCAATTACACTGGAGGTGGTTGGGCTAGTAGGAAGGCAAAGGCAAATCTTAAACAATTTTTAGAGAGACAATAATGGTTGAGAATGGGGTTAGGAGATGAATTGATGGTAGGGATGTGATATGGGGAGTTGAGAAAAGTATCGTGGGTGAACTTGTGGTCTTGTAGAAGGGTGTTATCACCTTTTATAGCCCTGAGCTATGGAGGGTTGGTCGACGAGGGCCATATAAACAGGGGAAGTTATAATTTCTTAGTAAAGTTGATTAAATCAGGGCTTTCCCTCGATGTGGATATCTCCCGAACTCATTGGAAAGGTTTCCAAGTGTGCATATGAATTAGGGTGCAAGAAAATTCAAAGAGGAAATACACCTGTACTATTCCCAAATTTCCTTTCTTGTCTAGGGTAGACGATGATCCCATCATCATTAGATTTCAATCCAGTGGCTCTCATGCTATGTGAAACATCACTGTTGCTGAATATGGTATTCCTATCAGAATAAAATGTTGACATTTAATTCATATTCCTTTTAAATTGTCACTTTAAGGAAAATCATTTAATCCATAATTCTGTCTCCTTTTATCATTTTAATCCCCTATCATTTAAAGAGAAGTCTTTATCACTTATATCTAGCTAGGAGATATTTGAGAGAAAAATACCCAAGTTAAAGGTGCTTTTCTTTGTCTACAAGTCTCCCTTTTATTTCATATATTTAAGGCATAAAATGAATTCTTTTCTCTTCCTAACTTGGCATGATTTCTTATTTTTATAACTTTTCTCATTAAATAAAATATGGAACCAAAAACAAACCATTAGTTGCCTTCAACATCACTTTTCTAGAAAACTCTACATAATTCCATATTTGAAGTACCCATTGTGAATTACTTTTAGTAATTCTTTTAATATTGTATTTTTCCACTCTTTCTTTAGCCAACAGTTATTAATGGATTATTGCAAACCACAAAACACAAAATTCCTTTTATTTCTTTAACTTGTTCCACAAGGACTTATTTGAAAAGCAAATAGTCTTATGGGTCTCACTTGCCCATGGGTTGCACCCATTCCACAAAGTGGTTAACCTCATTGTTCCATCAATAACACCATTGGAAAAATACTTATAAATTCAAGTTTTACACGATAGAATACAAATTTACTGAAATTTGAGGATATAATAGGAGGTGACTGCACATTCAGTCTGGGTCTACCAATGGTGTTTATAAGACTGTAGGTAGAAGAGGAAAGGCTATTCTATTGGATTTAGATGAGGTGAGGTTCTAAGGTTCTAAGAAAAGGGTGAACAAGTAGGGGTATGAGTTTCATGATGATGGTTAGTGTTGTGATGGTTGGGTGAAGGAAGACAAGGCTGTTGTATTGTAGGTTGTTGGTTGTTACAAGCATGTTGAGGTCAAAATTCTTAGATATGTGGGTTTGTGTATGGAACCAAATCAAGTTCTATAGATGGGTGAGTTAAAAGATTAAATAAGAGGGGTTTCTAGGGTATTTAAGGGGATAAAGTAGAAGATAGATGCATGATTTTGGACTGTGATGAGGGGTTTTCATTGACTAGTTTTAGACCTCCATTAGTTTCAGGTCAGTAGGGGAAGTTATAACTCTTGGAGGTAAAGATGTTTGAACCATTTGCGGACATGCCGTTGAGGTTGAGGAATTTACATTGAAGGGAGCTATCCTAGTTCCATTTCCTGAGATCACCTGCCACATAGGAAGCTATTATCATTCCTCTGGAGTAAATGACAGAGTGATCCACACTTAAGGAGGAAGGCATATGTTCTCTCCTCATTAAAAAATATTGATAGTATTAATTCAATTTTGATGATTTATTCCAGTATTTGGGATTAAGATAGAAGGATTTCTCTCCTCCCCACGCTCGTGGCAGAGGCCGAACGCCGAATGCCTGGGAGGGTGATAAATCAAGGCGGCAACTAGGATTCAAACTCGGGTCCCTTTGTTAGAGGACACCGTGCTTGACCACTTGAGCCAATCCTTGTTGACAATTTATTCCAATATTTATATCTTTTAAATGGAAATTCAAATTTCTTTGATATTTTAGGCATATGTTTTAAATGAATTAAATTAAAATTTAAAAATAAAAACTCTTATAGTTACGACCCTAAGATGGATAGCTTAATACATCTAATAAATAACTCTACTATTCGTATCTTTTACTATATGTAGTATTTCTAGTTGGTTCCATAGTGAAATTTAGTGTGTTATATGGATACAAGGTCTAATCAAATATTTAGGTCCAAATACTTAGATTGCATTAATTTATGCTAAAATGAATCATTAAGTTAGATCGATGGGATTATTTGCAAATATTTTTCTAGAGAGGAGAATCAATTCATTTTGACACAAGAAACTCTACCACATACTTATTAGTATCACATTGGATGATGATTGATCAAAATAAGGATTGATATATAAACATTTTCATGTTAGGGAAATGTTATGAATTATAGCTCAAAATAGATGTTGTACCTAAAATTTGGTATGTTGCAACTAACATGAACAAATGTAAAATGGATGCCTTGAAGATAAGAAAAATTAGAAAACCTAGTCTTCTCTTATATTCAAAAGGTTTAGACAACATCTTATTTAATTAGAGAAATTGGTTAGCGCTATCAATTTCTTCTAAAAGAATTGATCAACTTGTTTGATATGACTATTATGAATATCAATATCATTCTTACAAAGAGTTTTATACATGTTGCAATTGATTAGTTGGTGACTTCTACTCTTCTTCATCTTGTACATGATCCAATCTATGTGAAGGCACTAGGATTATGTCATATGGCTTTAGAAAATCTTACTAAGTCATATATGATTTATATATGGGAAAGAGGTACTTATACTTTCTCATATTGATTTGTATGATTTTTCATCTCAGATGGCATGTTAAACTGCGGGATCAAGAGAACCCTAGGGAATGCTATGAATTGCAACCATAACTTGCGGCACCAATGCAAGATTAGGTTGTAGCACAAGAACAAGAGTATCCTTTCTAACTAGGTAGGAAACACATATGTATCTAGATATAAAACCACAATAATTTACAAGATCCAAGAACCATGACCTCTCTTGTTGTGTGGTGGGTCACATCCATTTAGAAAAACAAGTGATGAGGCAAGACCAAAACTAACTTCAATACCAAGTCAAACAACTTTAGCACTATTGTGATGTGGGATGTGAGTAGCAGAGGATCCCTTAGGCATTACCATATTAGCATGCTACCTTCTCCATGATCTTGTTCATCATGGAATTTGTATTATTTGTAGAGTTGGTACTAACAAACCACTATCAACTTTTGCACGCACCTGAGGGATTTCTTTCCCTGTCATCCTAAGCTTAGTGTCTGATTGAGGTCCACAAAATTCAAAATATTGGATCAATAGGGAGGCAAGACCTTATCTATTTCATATGATACTCTATCAAGAATATACATACACAAAGACACATACATACATATATATATATATATATATATATATATATATATATGTTCCTTGCATGTTTATAATACTTATTAAAAAAGGTTTTATCTTCACTGATACAATGAAATTTTTCCTACCTTATTGGTGTTATTGAATTTAATTTAGTTTAACTCCATCTTCTGGTTACAAATTACTATTTTTTGTTAGGTTAGTATAAACATTAATGATCTCTCCCAAATATTCAATAAGGGATTCAAATTTTTAACGTAATTATTTATTCAAACCTATTGTGGAACCTGTGTATCAAAAATGTACTTGGTGGTTGAATTGTATTTAATGCAAAGCTTGAGTGTGAATGTTTAGTATATGGTTTCAAAAACCTATTTGTATGCACAATTCTTTGCGATAATGAATCCAAATAGGATGTGATGGACTTTATTGTTTTAATATGATTTTAAGGAGCCAAAGAAGGGTGATTGTACCAGATATATTTATCTTTTTATTCCCACTTCATCGCTTCTCTACCCAAAAATTCAAAAACCAATTCTTGGCAAACTCCAAAATCTTTAGGTGACTGATACCCCCCATCTCCATTTCGTCTATTAGGAAAAAAGCCTCAAGTGACACTAAGGGCCAAATGAATACACATATCAAAAAGAAAATAGAGATGTTGTCATTTACAATAACCATATAACATAAAAGAAAATAAGGTCTTCTTGTATTGAGAATTATCTCTATGTAAACCTTTCTTCTTATTTGACTTATCAAACTTTGGAAATATACCCAAAATTTCAATTAACTTGCCTCCATTGACACATAGATCAATGGGTGTAATGCAACTCTGAAGGGAGAATTGAACAATTTTTTAGTTTCCCTGTATTGTCTTCATCACATTCCAGATTTCTATAGTGCTATGTGATGCATTTTCACTTAAGGACCCAACCAATTAAATTTGATTGGATGTGTACAAAGAACACTATCACAATCTTTCAACATTTATAAGGTGCTAAAACACACACTCACTTAGACTAACACACCAACCCACGAGCATATTGGGTTGTGTTATAGTCTATGCAAGCATCAAGGGGTCGATCAATAGGGAGATAAGGAGCACTAGAGATAAGTTACATTACTAGGTCCTATACAGGTGTCAAGGTACGCTTTTATTGGGTTTTGTATGATTACGTTATAGTTGGACAAACAAGTAATTAAAAGGAATATTCAATCAAAACCTAAGTGAACCTAGACAAGTTAATTTTAAGTATCAAGAAAACAAACTAATCAAGAAGAGAGTAATTAAGGATAAGGAAAGAAAAGAATGAGAAACACTACACTAAATAGCAATTTAGGCAACTAGGTCAATCAAAGACCTAGACTAGCACTAACTGGCTAAGATCAGCCAAAGCAAAAACTAAGAGGCACCAGCAATACCAGCAAGACCTAGCTATGAACAACAAAGCAACTACATAAGAAGGAAATTAAAGCAAATTAGTAAGAAAGTATGAACTAGAAAGAGAGCAAATTGGGGTTTTAAGAAATTAATGGAGGTGTTGGCTATTTGGGGGGACGTGACTAGAATCCAAGTTGGGGGTCATAAAATGCAAACTCTATATATTCATTCCAGATTGTTAAACCAAATAAGAAGATAAATACCATATAATTACCCCCAATATACTAGTTGACCAGGGTGGTATAAGGTATGAGCAAGGGAACTACACCCTTATACACCCTATCCAAACTTTCGAGGGTCAATTTGACTAGGGATTAGGTGAAATTCTAAAAGTATTTAGTCAGTCTAGGTTTCTAGAGAAGGTTTTCTTATGGATATTAGGAGTCAATGGTAGAAATGGAGAGTCACTCATCATCTAGCCTTTAGGGAACTTTGAGGCAATTGCACTAAGTACTCCTGCACTAGCTACTTTGATCTTCCTCATAGAAGTAAGAGATGGGATATTGTATGTGGGAAGATAGGGTGATATCTAGGGATATACTAGTTGGACCTAGGAGCAATCCCTAAGATAGTCTCATACATGTGGTTCTCTCCTAGAGTCTAAGTGGTTTCAAGCACAAACCCATAATAAATCCATGTTTTTAAGTACAAACCACGAGAAGAAATATTTTAAATAATATAATAGTAGAAGGTAATCATCATAAAACGAATTTATAGAGTTTACAAGTTATTTTCCTACAACATGGTATCAAAGTAACATTTTAGACCCCAAACAACCCACCTAAGGGGGTTAGGTACTCATGGATCTAAAAAGAACAAAAGAAGAATATGAATAAGAATAATAAATAGCCATAGAGCTCATGATATATCTCTTCTCCTTCACCTCTAGTAGAAAGAGCAGCATCTTCTCCCTCCTGGTTTAGAAGATGGCATAAAATGGGTGGTGGAAGTAACAATAACCCTAGAAAACTAAGGTTTTGAGGTAGGGGAAGGTGAAAGTGGAGTGGGAGTGATATGGATACTCAAGGAGGCCAAGGAGGAGCTAAGTGGGGCTGAGAGGAAGCAACCTTGTGCTACAACTATCACCCAAGTACTTATAGGTGGTGAGGAAGCACCATGTCAAGTAGGGTAAAAGTGGAAATGTAGTATAGACATTGCTACAGTTTTGGTGGTAGTACGACTGTGCTGGACAAAGCGGCTATGGTGGGGAAAGTGTATCATAGTCGTGTTGAGGGGGAATGACTCTGTTGGGTGGAGGTCAAAATGTCAGTAGAAAAATGGGTAAGTCGAGAAAAATAGAACAACCATGTTGGGAAACACGTCCATGGTGGAGGCTAGGTGGCACAGTCGTGATGGGAAACATGGTTGTGGTGGGTGATATCCAGCACGACCATGCTAGGTTGCACGGATTTGGTGGACTACTTGGCTTGGGGTTGTTTTGTTCAACATGCCAATTATGATCTTTGGCAGCATGGTTGTACTATCTGCCACGACTGTTCTGGGAGCTCCTTGGCACGAACCTACTAACTAGCACACCCGTGGTGCTAAGGTTGTTGTATTTTGTCCTCAACCTAGATTCTATTGTGCTTTCTTGCATTTGCAGTATGCACAATTCCGTGTCACCACAGTCGTGTTGAGGGTTTTGTTTGGACTTTGATATTTGAACTTCATGATCCATGGAACTCTTTTTTCTTTAGCTTAACCCTTGGCTACTAGCGGTAGGTTGGGGGACCTCTAGGACAATCTTTGGACTTACCATGGGTGGAGGAACCCCATAACATCTTTCTTCTCTCCCATCCATCTAAGGTGTAGTCCAAGTACCTAAAAACATTAAGGAGTGCCCATACGTGCATTTGATATAAACCGTTTGTTAGGGGATATTGCTTGCAATCTAAAATGCATCATTATGGAATACCTTTTAAGTTCGAATAGGGTTTGATACTTCAATGTGGAAATATGTGATTTACTGCATGGAAGCAACTAAAATTGCTTGTTTTATAAAGACATAGATACATAAAATGAGTAAGATAAATTTTGAGTTTGATTTGCATGAGAGAACACTTTTGAGATAATCACCATATTATTATAATATTTTATTGTAAGGAGTTTAGTGAATGCATACCCGATGACAAGTATGTTTCAAGAATTTGCTGAAGTGGATCCCTAATTTTCATCTCTATTTGTCTTAAATTTAATCATTTTTCAAATTAAAATGGTGAATTTCATATTATTCCCAATAATTTTCTGGTAGTTTTTTCATACTAGTTAATGAAAAGAGTCAAATGGAAGATCCAAATTCTCCATTGTTTCTAGGAGGAGTATAGTATTGACTCCATTCATATCAAGTGATGATTTAAAGCCTTGTTGAAACTCAAAGATGCAACATATGTCAAGGAGTACAATTTAAGATGAAACATATTCATTCTATAGGCATCACAACTATTATACCTTTACCATGTATGTGGTGATACTAATCACAGATTTAGATGTGAAGTGTAAGAATGGCCTAATTATGACAACCATTATCTTGCAAAACAATTATTTTCCCATAACCTACCACAACTATTTACATTCCCACTATCATCACATTTTACCCTTCAATGTGTAAAAAATGGATCCACCATATACAACATTTGTGTACTTCTCCATCACAAATGTTGTCATAGACCAATATGATGACAATCCCAACCCATTTCTACCTCAAATACCCTGAACTAATCATCATTTTCATAAGAACATGGGGAAAATGTGACTGTATTGGAAATCCAACACATTGATTATTCCACCACCATGACCTAGATGAAACAACCACGACTAGAATTTTCACTCAACTACCAAAGATGGCCTCTTCTCACTAAGGTTCATATACCCCCTATCATATAAACACTCAAGTGATGGCCACAACCCATTCAATCCTCATAAATACTCTCAGTTACACTTACCTACCACCACCAAAACTTAACCCTATCCTTTATCCATTTCTTCTTCCATTTCATTGAAGGTGTTATAATGTAAGTGGAGGAAAATGAATTGAAGGACCATAAATATAATATATCTTATGTTCACCATGTCTTTTTCTCTCTCTTCCTCCCATGTTGTTCTATGATAATCATGAACAACTAAACTCATTGCTGGGTAGTTTGTGGTAATGAATTGATCATATAATGCAATTTCCATGTGATCATTCTTCTCTTGGTTTGGTTTTTATTTATGCTATTTATATCCTAAAAAATTCTCTTTATACCTTTTTATTGAATAAGAATGCATGATTTTTTACATCTAAATTACTAGACTAATTTTGAATGGGTCCAAAGGGAAACCTAGCCATATAAATTCTATCTTCAAAAAGGGTAGCTGGTGATGTATACACTTGAGAAAAAGGGAAAACTCCTCCAAATTTTACTTCAACCACAGTTCGTAACAAAAACCTCAAAAAGGATGAAAAAATAGAAAACAAAAACAAAACACTAGTATCTTCGTATTAGTTAGTTTATTGAGCAAAAATCAGAAAAATGAAAACATACAAAAATTAAGGTAACATGTTCAATTAAAGTATAGGATGAATTAATATCACCACACAAGTGATTTAAAATGATTGAAACTCGAAAGCATAATAATCAATTGAGATGTTTGAGGAATAATACTACAGAAGAAAATGATACTGATAAAAAATACTTGCCATATCAAAAGTCACCACATGTTCCACAAACACATAATGAATCCATATTACATCACATAAACCATCAATAAATAGTGAAAATGCATGATAAAAGAACTATACTAATGAAATACAATAACAACAATGTCATAGATTTACACCCTACATATTAGAGTATGCCGCAAAAACAAAATCCATGTAGTTTAGAACATAAATAATTGCATATAAATGTAACATGTTGGAGACATAACCTCCTTGAAATAAATAAACAAGGAAGTTATAATAGCGTAGCACAACTATATAACAATCATGCTCAATGTAGAGGCATGGTCAACTTCTATTATATAGTAAAGAAATTAGGATATCCATCACATAATCAAACCAATTACACCACTATGATGCAATTTTGAGATATATCATCAAGATAAAAATAGATGGAGTTCCATTTGCAATTCCAATAATTCAATGATAGTATAGGATGAATCTAAGAGAATGAATTGAATTGGGTCAAATATGATGAAATATAGAGTTCAAAGTAGTTAAGCTTCTATTAGATTAATAGATAGCATATTGGTTAATTTTCCAGTATAAATCAAAATAGAATGCAACATACCTTGTCAAGAAGCCCACCTAGCTTGAATAGTCCAAATTCGTAGACAACCCACACATTATTTTTGTAGTAAGATAATTTTAGTTAATTCAATGATACTATGTAAATTCTATGATAACCTTTTACTATCACCAAATTAGGCTACAAATCATACACAAAGAAGATATTTATATATATCTAGAAAATACTTTATCATAATTTCTTGGTGCTACCAAAAACTTGTTATGAATTCTCATAAATAAATAATTTTAGTGATTTGTAAGTAAATAGTATCTATAAAAATACATATGATTCCCCCACATCATACCCCAACATCATTAGTTGTGACTAGGAAAATTGGTAATTTAAAATTGTCAAACCCATGTGAAACTCAGTATAATAATATGTTGAAAGTATTAATCTATCCTCATGCAACATGGAACATTTAGATATAACCTAGAAAATTTGTAGGAAATTTATTCCAGGGAATCTACCCACAATGCTCCCTCATGGCTCAGAGCAGGTTGAGTAGTTGTTCCTACGGAATTCATTACCAAAACATAATGATCTCCAAACCAAGACCAGAACCTATAAAACTATTTGAGATATCTCGGAAAGGATTTGCAAAGATATGAACCGAAAACACCATGAAATCACTAAGAAGGAGACCAGAAGGACATGAATGTATGAGGAATAAGCAAGGAAATTGGGATACACAATATTACTAAGAAGTATGGAAAGACAAACCCTAGAAGAGGCTTTCAGGACTCCCCACAAGCACCATAACATGTTTTTCATGGTCCGAGGAGACTAAATGACCCTAAATGGGAATGATATATTGAGAATCACTAGTGGAGTTAGGAAGGGTGAAAAGGCCCTAGATATACAAACAAATATTGTGTATAATTCCTACATTCTCTAAAGAGAGGTGTAGTCTAAAATAATTGACTCAATATGGGACATAGACAAGATCTTAGACTATGAAGGTGGGTCCACTCATAAGGTTTAATAACATGGAGGCCTAATTAACAAAGGACAAAAGTTCAATAGGGGTTTATGATGCTGAGGAAACATGGTATAATATAGGGTAGAATATGTGTATTATGTGAACCAAGGTGAAGATAGAATAGAGAGGAGTTTTAGGGATTTTATTTTTATCAAGATTTTGGGTTTGAGAAAAGTTCCATAGGTGTATATTCAAAAGATGAACTATATGGAGAAATAATCATCGACAAAGAATCTTGTGTGATATAGAGGGGAGAAAAGATCTCTGGTACTATATGAACGCTAGCCAGATGTAGAATTTAGCATGTAGATTTTCTGGTAAGGCATCTAACTATGAGGAGATAGTATGACATAATAGGGAAATTGAAATTAAGACATTAGTGTGACAACCCAAACCGAGTTAAGCCCGATTTAGTCATTTATATACATTTTACATTTATTTCCTTATATATTCTAGTTAGGTTAGCTATCATTGTCCAATTAGGGTGATCATTGTCATCTAGACTAATTATGATAACTATAATTTAAATTCACCATAAATTACTATTTTATTGAGAACTTTTATTAGGAAATCTAATATATTGGGGATTTAATGATGATATTTTAGTAAATATATCTCTCTCTAATATTTTGGGTTTTACTTCTTTTAAGGATAATATTATCTCAACTTAATCCCTTAACATCTATGTCTAGAAATTCAATAATTTCACTCAAGTTCCCTTCTTAAACTCATTTAGTGCTATTATCATCTAAATTCATATAAACTAGTTATCCACTAATGTAAATTATATCTTTCTATGCCAGTTAATATATTTCCAAGCATTCTAACTTCTATTGTACATAGAATCCAATTTTTGGAATCATAAATCTTGTTAGGTGAGCAATGTTGGTGTCCCATTACTATGTTTACATACTTGTGTCAGTCATTATAATAAAACTATGTAACTATAGGTCATGTCATATACTACTCTATCTATCACTAGTTATATATGATACCTTACTAACACATCATCCAACTTATGTGTATATAATATGTTGTGATGTATTAGTTAGAGTTACACACACAACATAAATTATTTTATACCTAGTAAATATGATTAACCATCTAAGAACTACCTTAATTAACCAATGCGCCATCCTTTTAAAATCAAGGGAGTATATTAAAAAATAAGTCAAGGGAGTACATTAGTGAAGTATATGATATAGTTCTCACCACTAGAGCCCTAATTTGCCTTTAAGTCCAAGGCATATGTTAAGATAATGTAAGCCATCTCATAACTTAATTTCATTATTTTTCTATGTGCTATAATATGTATGTGAATGCTAGGGTCAGTGTTTGTATCTATTGCCCATCATTTACACATCCACGGTTCCTCAGGATACAACCTACACCTTATCTGGTGTTTTCTTGTGAATTAAGGAAGTTAGCATCTAATCTAGGTAAGTAGAATATGATATAAGGATTTGATATGTAACATAACGTCAACCCCTAATGTGGATTTGGTAAAAAATTTATTAGTGCGTACATAAATAAATTATTAACCTCCTGTTATAACCCCAATTTTTGGGTTCAATTGATGAGAAATGCAATTTCTCATATTAAGGATAATTGAACAAATAATGATGTGATTTGTTTTGAATAATTGGATTTTGTTTAAAATAGCCTTGTTGATTGATTTGTGGGCTTTATTGGCTATTGGGCCCAATAACAAGGAAATAACAAAGAAAATTCAATTAGTGAATGAATAATTGAATTTACAAGAAAAGAAATATGTGGAAACCTCTAGAAGGCAAATCCAAAGAGGATTTCGTGCCTCTTGGATTCCTTGGGTTCCAAGGAGTCTAAAGTTGCAAAGAAAAGCAATAAGAAAAAAAAAGATTAATTATGTATTTCTTTATTAAGAAAGAAATTGAAAACATTGATTAAATGTGGATGCTTAAGTTGAAGTTGCATGTGGTGTATGGCCATGCAAGCCAAGAGGTAAAGGACGAACCCCGGTAACCCAGTGTATCGATATAGAGGACAAAAGAATCCTTGAGAGGGAATGTGAGCTCAACACTATGGATGTTGTGATAGGTCTTCCCTGGATCGAGGAAGGTCAAGATACAATGTGGGTTATGGTAGGTCGCCTTACCTAGATAAGGAAGAGTTCTGTTAAGGGACAGATCCAGTTGAACTACCCATGTGAGAGACGGTTCAACTACACCATGAAGCGAGTTCAAAGGTGATTGAGTTTGACCTAAAGGTTCACTTCCATAAAGTGGAAGTAGGTACATGAAGAACTCAATGATAGTATAGTTTATCACCCCTAACAATGGTTAGTATGATCCAGACTAAAGGGTCTGATGAGGGCAGGTGTGCTCGTTCAGGGTGATATCTAGAGACAGTTCTTGTGCTATGAAAGAAGTGACAATGACCACCATAGCCAGTATCGGGTTTTATATGAAGCTCTGTAAGGGAGGTTGTGTCGGTCACCACTTCAGTGAGGGGATGTTGGTGAAAAGGGCCACATGATGGTTAGAAAAGGACCACATGATGGTTAGAAAGAGGGACCCCAGTGTGTGTCGATAAAGTCACTTTGATTGTGCAAGGGCTGAAAGGAGCCTAGAGACGATGAGAGTCGTGAGCAGATGCAAAGTAGACTGACATACAAGTTACTGTGGGAGAAAATGTGACATAAAAATCCGACCCCTCTAAGTTATATCTAAGAGAGCTGAGTCCCCGATACCTGGGTCCATTAGAGATGGATGGATGGAGAAGGTTAGGTTTGACCCTACCCCTCAGGATAAAGTAATGTGTGATGTTTTCCATGTGTCCAGTTTAGAGCACTATGTGAGGTACCCGACCATGTGCAGAGCAATGAACCTAGTGAGCCCCAAGGGAGGCTGAAATGGCCTGAGTCACCTGTGTAGTTTATAGACGCCAGGATGAAAGAACTCAGAGAAAATAATGTGTGATGATAAAGGTTCTTTGAAAATGCCATGAGTACGGCAAAGCCACATAGGGGCCAATAATGGACATAGAGAATTCTTATCCTGAATTGTTTGTTTGCTTGTTTGAATTTTGAGGACAAAATTCCTATAAGAGGGGAAGGATGTTATAACCCCAATTTTTGGGTTCAATTGATGAGAAATGCAATTTCTCATATTAAGGATAATTGAACAAATAATGATGTGATTTGTTTTGAATAATTGGATTTTGTTTAAAATAGCCTTGTTGATTGATTTGTGGGCTTTATTGGCTATTGGGCCCAATAACAAGGAAATAACAAAGAAAATTCAATTAGTGAATGAATAATTGAATTTACAAGAAAAGAAATATGTGGAAACCTCTAGAAGGCAAATCCAAAGAGGATTTCGTGCCTCTTGGATTCCTTGGGTTCCAAGGAGTCTAAAGTTGCAAAGAAAAGCAATAAGAAAAAAAAGATTAATTATGTATTTCTTTATTAAGAAAGAAATTGAAAACATTGATTAAATGTGGAAATTAAGTAAAAAGGTGAATAATTGAGTACCCTTTTATAGAATTTCGTATCCCAAGGATTTCTTATGATAAAAGGGATGCCAATGAGGAAAATAAAAGAGAAATAAAAAGAAATCCTCAAAAAGGAATATTTAAATGAGAAATAAACAAGATAATGTGAAATAAGGCATAAAGATGCATCTAGAAGGATAATAAATATCCTTGGAAAAGGATTTCGAAATAATGAAGTAACTTGGGATCCAAGGAGTCCCAATAATGAGGAAAGAGAGAGAAAATACTAAAAAGGCAAAATAAGAGGGTAATGTGTTGCTTTATTAATGATTTTGTGAAAAAGGAAAGTATTTTCTATTAAAAGAGGAAAGACATGTTTTCGTGGCTGATATATATTGAAAGGCATGAATAAAGAGAATAAGAGAGAGAGAGATTTCGTATTTTTTTAAAATATACATGCAAAAAGGGTTATAAGGAAATAAAAGTTAGTAGAGAGAGAGATTGCTTCCAAACCAAGAAAAGTGAGTTCCTCTCGAGATGGGACTTGTGTTCTCAAGAGGCACGCTCTAGGGCTTTGTACCCCACCCTATATAAAGGGGGTAAAGCCTAGTTCGAGTCCGAGAGAGAGGGAGAAAAATCCCACGTTCTTTTCCTTCTTATTTGCGTATAAACCCTAAACAAGGGTATGAACCCGACCATGGAGCAATGTGGGAGTGCTCGGTGATCTTGCTTGAGGCAGGAGGCCTCCACGATCACCTAGGGCGGTTAAGGAACCACCCATCGACCCCCGGCTTCACGAAGCTGCAGCGACAAGGCTGCAACCACGATCGTCCTTGGAAGGGCCCTCGCTCGTGCTCCAGCCGGTTATACCGCGGCCTATGCGGTGCTTTAGGTGCGCCTAGGGCCAAGGAATCTTGGGCGGCCATCGGCGGAGGTTCTTGGGCCCTGGAGTGGAGGAGGTGAGCTCGAGAAGCCCTGCACGCGGCGGCTAGGGCGGCAGCCGTCGGGCTGCTGGAGGAAGAAGAAAGGGAAGATCCGTTGGACGGTTCTGCCCTCCACGTTCTAAACAACCAATTCACTTAACCAGGGGCAGCGTGGTCTTTTCGAAATGTTTTCCCAACCAAGTCGCGCATGGCTGAGATGACGTGGCGCAATCTCATTGGCTGTGGTAAGTGGTTTATTGCAAAAATCATATCTCATGATTCGTAGCTCGGATGACAAAAGTTTATATATGAAACTTGATCCTCAGAACGAGGGGAATTTAATAAAAATATTTTTATAAGCCAATTCCTCTTGCAATTTGTAAAGTGGTGTAATTTATCAACTTTAACATAATGATGTTTAAAGAAACCCTACTTTGATATGATTAGGGTGATTAATAGGGTTTAATGGATCATTAGGGTTGATATTAACCTGTTAAATATAAAAAGGAACATTAAGTTCAAAAAGGAAGAACTTTGCACGTGATTAGTTTAATTTAGAGTTTATGTGCTTAAATATACATGAAATTGGAAAAGTACATAAAGATATCATCTTTAATGAGTTAACCCTTAGATTTAATGATAGATGGATAATTCAAGATGATATTAACCTGTTTTTAATAAAAGAGAGAATAGGATTCAAAAAGATGATCTTTTTATAATATGGCTTAATTTAGGGTTTCGTGCACGAATATGCATTAATGAGCTTGAAAACCCTAATTTAGGTGAATATGAGTTTTAAATGTTTTAATTGTTCAAATCTGTAAATAAATAGGGATATGATGATCCTAAGTCAATTTTGGGTGTAAAAGATTATTAAAATGAATAGTTGAGCAATTAAGGTTCATATAAATGGAAAAGAGAATTCTAGGGTTTGTTAACCTAAAAAGGATAAAGTCCGAGAAATCGATCTAAGAAACCCTAATGAGTGTTAATGGAACCGTAATGCGGATTAGAAACCCTAGAAAGAGAATCCAAGTCAATGAAGTAGTTTCTTGATAAGAGTGTAATAAATAGAGTACATATTTATTTCAGGGACTATGTGATGATTGAATTGCTTGCTTGGATCTGTTGATTGACTTAATTGTATACACATGAAGTATATGTTGAATAATCTGCATGACTCACCAAATCAGGTATGTGGTTACTTATGGTTAACCGTTTAGGTTTTCCGACATTTTCCGAATGTTTAATCGCATTGGATGCAACTAAACAGTTTGGATGTTTATTTCTTCCATGCAAAATATAAAGTGACTATGACTATCACTTAATGTATATGCCATCTAATTCAATCCTTGGTTCCCTCTGTGTCGTAATGGTGGACCTGATAAAAGACTACCTAGAGGGTAGGTACATCAGGCCATGCATGACTTTGACTACCTAGAGGGTAGGGTCATGAATGACTTTAACTGCCTAGAGGGTGGGGTCATGAATGACTTTGGCTGCCTAGAGGGCAGGTCCATCAAGTCACCTTATAGAGGTACCATGTAAGTCCTAAAGGGACAACACAGAGTTGTGAAAAGAAGGATTGAGTAGTTTGGCTTAAAACGTAATCTTGGTTGTTAAATGATTAATTGAATGATTACATGGTTATCATAGTTGCACGATTATCTGTTTCCCCCACATACCAGCTTCGGCTGACCGACGTTTTGTTTGTCGGCGTTTTAGGTACAATGAAAAGAACAAACAGTAAAGTGGCACATATGATACTAAAAGAGAATTAAAGTGCAAAGGAGGATTAGATAGGTTAGTGTCGGTGTGGATAAAAGTTTAGAGATCCAAGTTTTCAAAAGGTATGTAAAGAAAAATTTTATTACCATTTTCAGTATAGTCTGTTAGAATTTGATAATTATTTATGGTTATATGTCGAACCTTTGATCCGGGATTAATGGATGCGGCTCAACCTCTTGGTCTCCCTTAATTGGGGGTTATCGGGAGGTGGGGTTGTAACACCTCCACAACATGAAAAAAATCAGACTAATAAGTTACACTAAGCAAACTAAAAAATACACAAGAGTTACACATAACCTTGATGTTATATTACTAGGTGAGGTCATGGAGTTTATTGGTGATGCTTATTATATTTAATGATCATAGATAACTAGAGGTAAGTTATCTAATAAACTTCTATCTTTACAAATAACCCTAAAGTTCACATAGCATATATAGTATTTTTTTGGGAATGATTTGCCACACCTTATAGAGATTAACTAACCACCTTAAACAACTGAATTGTGTAAAAGAGGATAGTTCTACTGGACCTTATCATTCAATTCTTTCTAGTCATGACTCCACTCTCAAGTATAGTGTTATAGTGATCTGTTCTACCCACTAATGTTACCTTCTATAGGTTGTATCCTCTAGTTACTTTGTACTCCCTCCTATAGTTCACATAGTATATCAAGTAATTTGTCAGGCATGATTTCCCACACGTTACAGAGATTAACCAACCACCATAAACAACTAAATTGTGTAAAAGGGAATAGTTCCACTAGACCTTATAAATCATTGAATTCTTTCTAGTCAAGACTGCACTCTCAAGTATAATGTTATAGTGATATGTTCTAGCCCCTAATGTCATATTCTATAGTTTTTATTTTCTAGTTACTTTGCACTCCCTCCTATATTTCATGTAGCATATCAAGTGATTTCTTGGGCACGATTTCCCACACCTCACAGAGATTAAACAACCAGCATAAACAACTGAATCGTGTAAATCCATTGGACCTTATAAATCATTCAATTATTTCTAGTTATGATTCCACTCTCAACTATAGTGTTATAGTGATCTGTCCTATCCCCCAATGTTGTCTTCTATAGCATTTATCTTCTACTTACCTTGTACTCCCTCCATTATGATTTCTCTAGAGCATGGATAAAATTTGAGAAAATTTTCTCTTCATAGATACAAGAGTAAAATGGATAGTAACTTTTGACATAAAAACTATATGAATGTATAACATGAAATGTATGCAAGATCAATTCACAAGGTTGACTTTAACATTACCTTCATATTGCATACTAGGTTCACACATAAACCTAACTTATTTTATAGGGAAAAAGCATATTTTGTCCTATCACATGAGGTTTAAATACTCAAAATCCTCATTGGAACCTCATGTAATTCTATAGTTTCCTCTCATACTTATATATGCAATGCATAAATTCTAGTGTAATAATCTCACATGAAGAGTTTTAATATAAGGCACAAGTTCTATAGGGTAACAAATTCCGTAGGAGATACAATTTAAATAGTGCCAAAATACCTACTGACATCTTATTATTTGATTGGCATGAAGGACTTGTGTTTACCATAATGGGGTCTTTCCATTGACTAGGAGTTTTATCACCTCAAGGTAGGACAAGCAACTTCTGTTGCGATCATGCAGAAAGTTTGTAAGCTTGATGTTTCTTGTGAAACAAATTATCATCATTTTCTTCACTTTTCCTTGATATCTTTGTTGTTTTAGACAATGATTTGACTTCCCTCGTAAGAGCATCCAAGATATCATGAATAGGAATATGATGATGCCATCATTTACATCTTCAAATTTTGTTGTTAAATCAATGGGGTTTGCCTTTCTGAAAGGGTTAGCTGCCCAATATTGCACTTGTGATGAATTGAATAGGCATCACTCATTACTCAATTGAATCAATAAAACCAACCCAAATGTAATTTATTAGTTAACAACTTTTTTGGCACCAAGGGTCTTTTACTCATCCTTCCCTGAGGTTGTAGGCAAAAACATTTCTCCCAATTGTTGTTGCTTGGACTAGACCGATCTCATCTTTGCACATGCTTACGATGTGATCAGGACACTGGTGCCATACCTTAACATGCAGGTCTTGGGAACTAAACCATTTAGCTAAGGCATCTGCTACTCTGTTGGCTTCTTGTTTTCAGAACTCCACTTCAAGGTTCGGCTTGAGATCCCTGAAATGTGTAATCTTCCTGCAAATGGGACGATATTTAGCCAGAGGGGTTGAGATGTTAATAACAAAGGCCCAAGCTCCTTTCCAGTCTGTTTCAATGGTGACTTTCTCCCTCCAGCCCAGAGATATCTGAGCTCCCTTGAGGATAGCAGCAAACTCAATTCCCAAAACATCTTCTTGTGAACACTTCTGAGCACCCCCTTCTAGCCAGAGTCCTTTGTGGTCCCTGACCACATAGCTAATAGATCCTTTCTTTTTCTGCTTGATGAAGGTTCCAATGACATTTATCTTGAACTCGCTTATCTGGGAAGCAGACCACGTTATCTTTTCACAATTCCCATGTTTGTCATCTCCTATCTTCCAGGCATGGAGGTTAAGATGGACATTGCTGACAATCTTCTAGACAATGGATGTTACATCTGGCCTCTTGTTATTGAAAATGAGCTCGTTTCTAGCCTTCCAGATTTGGTCAGTTGTAATGGCAAACCACACTTGGTGATTGGGGATGCCTTTCCTCCATCTGAGATTTCTCACAAACCATTCCCCACTAGTTCCTCCCTCGATGATGTCAAGGTTATACAACTCACGAAGGTTTTTCCAGACCTTACTTCTCATTTTATAGTTTCACAGTAGGTGAATAGATGATTCACAAGAAACATTGCAGATCGGACATCTATCTGAATTAGTTAGACCATGCATCTTCCTGTTCTTTTTCATCATGAGGCTTCCATGATAAGCTCTTCAGAGAAAATTCTTAACTTTTCAAGCCACTGAGATTTTCCATAGACGCTCCCAGAAACCTGGAGATTTTATTTTGTAATTCATTAGAAGTTTTTTGTAGATAGAGGCCGTACTAAACTCTCCATCTTTTCTCCTAGTAAAGTGTCGCAGGTCCTCTCCAGCTTGATCAGAAGGTGGAATCATCTCTAGAATTCTAGTACAAGTCTCCTCGTTAAACCAAATCCTGATGAACTCCTCATCCCACTCTCCATTTAGACTTTTCGTAGATGCCACCTTGAGGTCGTATAAGAAGGCTGGTATACTGAGATTATCTTTTAAGGTGGGTTTAGTTGTATAGTTAACCCAAGGGTCCTCCCACACTGACAAATTCTCTCCATTCATGATAACTTTGTCGGCAAAATTGTCTAGAATTGAGACATTCCTTATAATAAATTTCCACACTCTAGAACATGTGGTCATCCCTTCATCTTTCAAATGTGAATACTTGGCAGCCATAGATTTCCTCCACAAGGTATTCTTGTCCATTTTGAACCTCCATACCACCTTAGCTAACAAGGCCTCATTTTGAATCCTAGTCGGCTTGATATTCAAAGCTCCATCTTTAGTGTCTGTTACCACCTTCCTCCAAGCTATCCTACTCATCTTCCTCCTCTCCCAATTGTTTCTCTAGATGAATCTTCTAATAATTTGGTTCATTCATTCGCTCACTTCCATCGGCAGATGGGCAGTTTGCATAAGAAAGGTCAGACAGGAGTTCAACACAAATCACACAAGAGTAACTCTACCTACAAAGGATAGAGGCCTACTAGTCCAGGTTTCAATCTTAGACTCAAGAGCATTGAGGGCCCCCAAGTAAGTGGTTTTGTTGGCTCTAGAGTGAAGGATGGAAACTCCCAGATGCCTCCCTAAATTGTCAATAGTTGTGATCCCCAAATTTCTACTGATTCTTCTTCTCAGAACTGCTTCAGTGTTCTTTGAAAAATATACCACCGATTTCTCCTTAGCCAAGACCTGTCTAGATGCTTCCTCGAACTTCTTTATATAGTTCATAACTGAGCGAGCTTGTGTGGTGGATGCTTCATAGAAAAGAACAATGTCATCAGTGAAACAAATATGTGAGATTGAAGGCCCCTTTCTCATGATCTTGAGAGCTTTCCAATTTCCTTTCCGTTCCTCCTTAGTGATCTCTTGGCTGAATCTGTCTAGACATAAAATGAACAAGTAAGGTGATAGCGGATCGCCTTTCCTGACACCTCTGCTGGCCTTAAACACAGGTAAAATTCACCATTCTAGGTAATAGAAATGGTGCCTGACAAAATGATGTTCATAATGATTTTGATTAGTTCCTCTGGGATGTCAGTTAATTGTAATGTTTCAAGAAGAAATTCCCAGTTCATTCTGTCATACGCCTTGGAAAGATCCAACTTAATAGCCATGGCTTTCTAACCTGATGATCTCATTCTCATCGAGTGTATAGCCTCTTGAAATATGATGATATTGTTGGTTATACTTCTACCAGGTACAAAGTTGCTTTGAATGGGAGAGACCCAATCCTATAAGTATGGTTTGATTCTCTCTATAAGGATTTTTCAGAGGAGCTTAATGGTGACATTGTTGAGCGCAATGGGTCTCAACTAGTTACAAGATTCAGGAAATTTAGTTTTAGGAATGAGAACAAGATTAGAATATGCCATCTTCCCTGGTATCTCGGCACCTGCGAAACAATTGGTGATAGTTAGACACACAACTTTCTTCATCCTCTCCCAATTTGCCTTGATGAAGCCAACGTCTACCCCATCAGGGCCTAGGGCCTTTAACAGTTTCATCTTCATCAAAACTTCTAAAATCTCCTCCTCTGAAGGCACCGCCACATAAGCAACTCGTTGTGAAATTGACGGCCTAGGAAAGCATCCTAGGTAGGCGGTCCTCCTAAAATCTACCTCTATCGAAAATTGTCTTCTAAAGTAATTCAAAACTAGGTTTCATACCATCTCTGGATCCTCTACCCACTCCCCTTCATCATTCCTGAGCTTGGTAATCCTCAGTCTCTATCTTTTGGATTGAACCACCTCTTGGAAGTACTTTGTATTTAGATCACCCAACCTGATCCAGTCACACTTGGGTTTTTGATGCCACTCAGCTTCTTCCGTATGAAGGATGTCCATCATTTCTTGTTTCAGTCTTTGAATCCTCTCATCAACCGTAGCATCATACCTACTACTCAGAATGCTTTGCAAGTTTGCAATGGTGTTCGTAATGGATTCTTTTCCCTCCTTACCTTTCCTCCTTTCAGTTTTATCCCATCCATCGGCCTTTCTCATAAACCCTTCCACAGCTGTAATAAAATCCTTCTCATCATCCCAGGCATCTATGAAGAACTTTTCAAAAGATCTTCTCCCCTTCCAGGTTATGCTTGTCTTGGTAACATATTTCCTGATATGTGGTTGCCTATCTGTACGGACCAAGATAGGGGAGTGGTCCGATGAGATACGAGCTAGGACCTCCACTTTGGTCTTGGGATAGCAACAGATCCAGTCGGAGTTAGCCACAGCTCGATCCAATCTTTCCTGAAGGGTGCCCCATTTGAAGGTCATCTTTGGCCCAGACGCTCCCAAGTCACTTAAACCGCTGCTTGTTAGAGCATTTGAGAAGTCTCTACAGCTGCTAACGCTTATGCAGTTACTAGTTAACAACTATTTTGGTAAAAAGGAAATAGAATGATAAATGTATTATTTAATGGATATATTTAATGATTTATACCCTATATGTTTGAACATATAAATATTAATATATTTGTGTATCACCTCACCAAATGGATACATGAACATAGGACTAATAAAGTGTGAAACAAGCAAATAAACATACATAAGTGCGACACTAATATTGATTTTGAATAATGTCCATTGAATATGTGACCATAATTAGTATGGTTATGTATATATACATGCAAATAAATAAATGGATATTAATGAGAATATATAACAACTAAATACATATACTAGGTGCTTTATGCACGAAGGGAAAAGGGGCAAGAGAAACCTAATGACCTAAATAGCTCAAATAATTATAGTATACTTTTTGAGAAACTAGAACCCTAGTCATGGATAGAGATATAGTGGATAACTAAATGGGAAAAAATTGGATCACTAAAAACCCAATGAAGATAACCCTACTTAAAAAGAAATTTCCCATAGAATTATATCCATGAACCTTTTATTTCATAAATTAGAATCAAATGGAAAATTTCCTAAAATAATCAATGTCTTATATTAATTGAAACTATGATCAAAATTATGTTGGAAGATACGATAGACAGAGAATGTATGAGTAGGAGAATGATTTATTAAGAAAGAACACATCCACAAATGATAACACTAACACATCAATAGGTAAACTAATTTTAGAGTGGCATGTATTATCTAATCTTACATACCAATTTATAGTGCCTAACTAAATGGTGATGTATATGTAACTATGGATGATATTCATGAAAAATCAGACCTAACCTTGGAATGAATACATATAATGACTGTCATAGACATAATAGGGATCAAAACTTCATTTGATAAAAGTAGAAATCCTAGAAAGTGAATATGAATGCAACACTGACAATATAATGTTGTGGCTAGCTATATGATAATATAATTACATAAATCAACAAGTGAAATTAATATCGTAGACACATATGCGCAACCAACTAGAAAACACTAGAGAGAAAAATAATGGGAAAATTATGGCACGTAATAATCCTAAAGGGGAAGAAAACCTATAAATAGGAAAAGGGTTGAAGTGTATTTGATTCAAAGACAAATGATAAACATTTTGTACAATACTTCATATATATCTCCTCTTGGAGTTGTATCATGAATATGCAACCTTTAGTATATTGATTGAGTTACTAGATTATGTATTCCATTGTTTAGGTATTATTTCTTCTTGAATTGCATGCATGCTATCTTAGTTTTTGGTGAACCAAAACTTGTTTATAAACCTTGCTTTCCTCTTAAAGGTCACCACCTCTATTAGATACATGTTGAATATTATTGAAGATTGGAATAGCGTTGTAGTTTATCTACCAGAAGTTTCAATTCCTTGTAAACTTGGCTTGCTTTGGAATTTGGCCCCTTTAGAGGTTTAACTCACTTGAGGTTGGGTAACATCCCATCACCATATGCAATAGGTAATGGACTAGTTTTTTACACTACCATATAGTTTCTATAGAATAATAATACATGACTAATAATAGACCACCTTTTATCCTACATCATTCATTAGGGTTGAATGTTTCTTTATACATAACAATCTGCACTTTGGGTATGGTGGTCCTAGTAATGTTTAGGACGCATAATATATATTTTACATCACAAGAATGGGTCACTATCTCTCAAAGATGATTAGTTTTCCCCTAGTATACCTCATGGATATGAAAACCATAACTAGTGGTCTCTACTAGACTTCTTTTCTAGGATTTTTGTTGGTATACCTAAAAATTATATAATCATTTACCCTTCCTACTTGTTGTGCTATGCAATATGCATTGAGATTTCATATTTTCCATTCCGTAAATGAGAACAATATGGTGCATTTTTTACTCTGTCTCTATGTAGATAATAAGTTGGATTCTAACCAAAATTTGAGAGCTCATAATGGAGACTACATAATCATGCATGATATTAGGAATGAAGGATATTGGTATTGTAGATGTGCTTTTAGGGATTAAATTTGACATTTTTGCAAATGGTGCCATGCTTTCTCAATGTCACTAAGATGATAAAGTTTAAGAAAGATCTTACAATACATCATCCACACCTATCAAAATCCATGTGGTCCTGTTAAATCCTTTTAAGAGAATGAAATTAGTACTCCTATTTCTTAATAAAGGTACTTTTAGATTGTTGAAAATATAGTGTATCTTATGTATTGTACACTGTAACCCTGACGAATATAGTTAATGCACATAACATGAATAAATCAAAGGTAACCCTAACATGTATAGGCTTGAAAGCATATATATATATTACATAAAGTGATATTAAGATACATAATCATCATGAAATATCATGATACACGCACATTAACCTAATAACCCATATATGTACTGACATGTAGTTGAGTTTATGAAATATTCCACACATGCTTCATTTATTATTAATACACATTTGATGTATATAAGGTGCTTAACATACATAAAGGAAAAATAATTGGAGATATATATGTGAATGTGAAATCTAATGAGTATACATCAGTGAATTTTGAATTAGGGGACATAATTAATTCATTGATTAATCTTGTTCAAGAAATATCATGAAACTTGATTTTTAGTAAGATAATATTAATAGCTACAAGCATCGTTCTTGTGAATACAAGTTAAATAGCTAGATAAGTTGTGCAAATAGAACCAATTAGGAAGATCTAAATACAATACTTAGGTATAAATAGGAAATTATTCTATTGGGATGTATCATAAAAAATAGTATTTTGTGTTTTAAGTAAATAGTGATGCAAGTTTAATAGCGATGAACTTTGGGAGTAATGGTGAATATGGGTATGTGTTTTTTCTGGATATTGGTGTAGACAACTAGAAATCAAACAAGAAAATATATCTTGTTCTATTCCACATTTGGGACTAATGGTGTGCATGTGATATGGAAGCAAAATGGCTAGGTGGACATATGTTCATCTTACCAATGGTAATCCAACCACTTTTACAATATCAAGTGAATCTAATATCATGACAAGGGTGATTGTATTAAGTAATTTTGAGTAAATCATTAACAAGGAGACACATACAAGGAACAAGAGTGAAATAAAACTATGACAAAGTTGCATAAAAATGTTCTAGGGAGATGGTGAATATGACTGCATGTGTGACTGCCATCGGTGGCGGAAAGGGAAAAGTGCAGTCATCCCAGCCCCAACCTAGTGCGTGGAAAGATATGTTCAAGAAGAGTCATTTGGGTGATACATATTTGGAGCAGGTCAATATCAAGTTGAAGGGCTAAAATCTAATCTACCCGAGCGTAGAATCTATAAAAAGTGTTGAAAGATGGAGTTCTTTCCTGGAGGGGTACGTTGTTGGCTTTAGGCCACATTTACTAAATTTAGAGTGTTACTTGAAATAGATCTGGGTTCTCAATAATTACATTGAAGTTCTCAATCATGGTCACAAGTTTTTCTTAATATGATTCTTGGATCACTCAGATCTGGAATTAATATTGGAAGGACATGTGTGCTTCGTTAGAGATAAACCCTTGATTTTAATGATGCGGAAACCAGGACAACAACTGGCGAAGTTCATGATGGTGGAAGTTCCTATCTGGGTCGATATACACAATCTACTGTTAGATTTGTAGGAGAAGAAGATGTTTGACATAATAGGCTCTTATCTAGGAAATCTATTGAGGACTAATAGAGCCAACCATGATTTTAAAAGGTTGAAGTTTTCCAGAATGCAGTTTCTTATAGTCACGAGTTCTGATTTCCCAAAAACTCTTAAGGTCACAAGTGAAAATGGCAATCAAAATAAGATCACATTGATCTATGAATGGAAACCAAAACCGTGTTCTATCTGTAATTTATTTGGGCACCAGTGTCAAGAGGGAAAAATTCAAAAGCATAAGATGAAAGTCTGCATGTCCAAGAAGCCTATTGCAAAAAATGAAGGAAGTAATGTTAATATCACTGACCTATGTAAGGGAATCAAGGGTAGTTTAGAGTCTACAATCAAAGCACTTGAGACAATACCACATGATAACATTGATAAGAGGAGTGAACTGGAGGGGTTAGCGGAAGATCTTGAGAAGGAAATCTTTCATGGCACTAGCGACAATTTTGAAGATGAAAGTTTTTAATTCAAAGACACAGGTGGATCAAAGGTAATTGATCTTATCACACCTCTGAACTCTTCTTATGTCTCAAGATATGCTAAAACAATTCATTAGGATGGTTTTCATATGCCAAAGAAATTGAAAAAACTAAAGACTAGGAACTCAAGTCCCACTTATGATTCTCTAGCCCAAGTTTGTTCAATAATAGATTTAAGAACCTAGAGGAGGAGGAAGCTACAATGGATGTTGTAGTGCCCAATGAAGAACTGGGAGAAAGTACCCCAAATGGATGACTTGAACCTTAATATCATGTCTTGGAATGTTAAGGGCCTTAACAATAAGGCTCCTAAAGTTTAGGAGGAAATAAATAGGTTGAAGTTGCATATCATCATTCTGAATGAAATTAGTGTTAGAGAGAAGAAGGTGAAAAAATTCTTACCAGGCATTTTCCTAAATACAAGCGTATGTCTAATCATTTGTCTCACACTTTGGGAAGGGTGGTTATCAGATGGAAAGAATACCATTGTTTTATCACAAAGAGTGAAGAGTCTGATCAGTGCATTCATACTCAAGTTACTATTGATAATCAAGTTTCCCTGCTCAAGGCTGTCTATGGACATAATGAAGACAACGATAGGAGTAAATTGTGGGATAAAATTGATGAGATTAATCTAATTATTAGATTACCATGGGTGACAATGGGTGACTTCAATACTATGAGATTAGAGAGTGAGAAAATGGGGAATGACCCTCCTACAAAAAAACTGATGGAGGGTTTTAATAAATGTATTCTCGAGTGTGGTATTTTCGATCTTAGTTTAAATGGTCATGGGTTTTCTTGGGATAATCATCAGGGTGGTGAGAACTTTGTCACTTCTCAGATAGATATGATTTTATACAAAAATGATTTATGCAAGTTTATTCTAACTTGGATGGTTTCCTTGTTACTAATGTTATCAGTGATCATAAGATCTTGATATTGTCGATTGGGAAAAGAAAGATAATCAATTCTTCTTTCAAGTTTATAAATGTGTGGACCCAAAGAAGGGATTCTCTAAATATTCTGAAAGATGGCTAGGTTTTGAGTAGAGATGGTTTCCCTTTATTTAATATTTATTCTAATATGAGGAATTTGAGAAGCAAGTTGATCAAATGGAATCAAGAAAATGTTTGTAGTTTTCATGATAATGCCCGGGTTACTGAAAGTTCAGCTTACGAGGCTCAGGTTAATTAGAATGTTGATCTAGCTAACTTTGATTTGTAGTATAAAGCTGTTAGATGCGGAAAGAATGCTCATGTGGCTCTCATATTAGAAGAATCGCTTTTGAGGAATATGTTTAGAGTATAGTGGCTCAAGGAAGGTGACTCCAATACTAGATTCTTATATTCTTTGCTAAAGTTAGAATATATATTAATCACGTCAAAGTGCTTAATATGAAAGGGGTTATAAACATCAATATAGATGATATCAAATCTTACATCCTAGAGTTCTATTCAAAGTTATTCAATAATGGTCATATTGCTATTATTTCTTCTTTGGTTATCTTAACTTAATCAAGATGGACAATGTTCACAGACTTTTTGTGGATACATTGATCACTTATGTTGATATTGAGGAAGTTGTTAAGAATATCAATTTTGATAAGTGCCCTAGCCCGAATGGATTTAATGGCCTTTTCTTAAAGAGATGTTAGAGTATTTTCAACTCTGATGTCGTGGAGGGTGTTCATCATTTTTTCAAAATTGGTAGGTTGCTAAGAGAGGTGAACAAAACTTTATCACCCTTATCTCTAATTCTAAGGATTCTCATATTCTCAAGAACTGGAGGCCAATATCCTTGTGTAATATCCTATTAATAATTATTAAAAGAATAAAATATCCTAAGTAATGGGCTTCAGATGAATATCCCTTCTATTAGTATGTGCCTTGATCAAGGGAAGAAACATTTGAGATGCCATCCTCTTATCCAATGATCTAATCCATGGTTTTAATAGAAAGGAGGCAGTCATAAGATGTGTATCAATCTTGACATTTCTAAGGCGTATGACTCTGTCTCTTGGGAGGCATTATTCCATATTGTTGAACTCATTGGTTTTCCTCCTTGTTGGAAGATTTAGCTTCACGAAATCTTTTCAACTCCTACTTTTGAGATTCTTATTAATGCAGAACTTATTAGTCCTTTCAGTCCTAGTAATGGAGTTAGACAAGCCAATCTGTTGGTGCCTTATCTCTTTGTCACAATGATGCACATTTCTCACAACTTATGGATAAGTTTGTTAAAGAGACCTCTTAGGGATTCGAAGAAGTTGATGGTGTCCCATTTAATTTTTGTGGATGATTTAATGGTATTCATGCAAGCTAACGGGGATAATGGCCATGTCATAAAGAAGGTTTTGGATGATTTCTATAACGCCACTAGGTTGAGGATCAATGTTAAGAAAAGCTCAATTTTATTCAGTGTTGGTGTGAATAAAGAACCAATTTGTAATATTTTGTGCATTACTGAAGGCAAGTTGGGTTAAAATAATTTGGGCATTCCTTTGTTCATTGGGAGGATGTCAATTAAGTATTGTAGTCCGCTAATAGACAAGATCAATAGAAAGTTAGATGGTTGGAAGGATAATCATCTTTAGATGGTAGGAATATTAGAGTTGTCCCATTTTACTTTGGCTTTTATTCAACTATATTGGACAAATTGTTTTCCTCTCCCTTGTGTTGTGATTGATGATATTGAGAAGCTTGTTAGAGACTTTATTTGGCGATCTATTGATAGTCATTCTAATGTCCACATGATCAAGTGGGGCACTATGAATAAACCAAAAAAGGAAGATGGCCTAAGTATTTGTTCCATTAG
This sequence comes from Alisma plantago-aquatica, assembly GCA_963693085.1. NCBI lineage: Eukaryota > Viridiplantae > Streptophyta > Magnoliopsida > Alismatales > Alismataceae > Alisma > Alisma plantago-aquatica. The sequence continues at coordinate 267,465,108 of OY856409.1, read as the reverse complement.
GGAAATTAATACTTCTTCTATGGTTTTTAATGCATGGAACATAGCTAAAAAGTTCGATTCCTTATGGGTGAAATGGGCCCATGAAAAACATTTCAACAAAATTTTTCCTGGTTAGTTAATGATAATAATTTTTTTCCTGGCATCTGAATAGAGTCATTAAGGACAGAGATATCCTTTAGCATCATATCAACTATTCTATAGGAAATGGTAGGAATATTTGTTTCTAGGGTGAGCCTAGGGTCCTAGGAAAACATTTTGTTGTTGATATTTTGGGTAGGGAAAGTATTATGAAATTGGGTTTTCATTGATACTATAATGTTGGGAGTATGATCATCAATGGAGAATGGACTCATAATAACATTGGACTTCACAAAGAACTCAATTATCTCCTGAGTAATCTTGATAGGCCAACTGACCATGGAGATAAGCTCCTTTCCAATGTTTTTGAGGAAATCAAAATAAAAAATGTATGGAATGAAATTCACACCAAGGGTAGTTCCAATTCATTCTTTGAATGGCTTTGGAAGTTCAGATCTTCAAGTAGATTTCTTATCCATGCATGGAAGGTGGGGCATGACAAACTCCTAACTACCGACTATATTAGGAAGATGGAAAATGAAGAAGACACTAATCAATGTTTGTTTACTTGTGAGTACAATGAACTGGTCTAGAGTGAAGTTGTTAAGCTAGGCTTTCATGTATGTCCAGTTAATGCATATGATTTGGTTTATTGCAGCGGTAGTAAGACCATATTCTTGCTTGTGTATCTTATATTGGTTATGGAGAGAGAGAAATGCCAGGGTGCATATGAATAGGGTGAAGGATTGGAGGAAGACTTGGGATCTAATTTTGAAAGATTTCGTACTTCTTGAAGATGATGTAGTCTTGGATATCATTGACTCTTCTGATGTAACTTAGCTTGTTTGATGTGGTTTAGAGGAGTCTTCATATGATGAAGATCTGATCATGGTAGCTGGATGTATGGTGTTTTCCTTCTAGGAGGTGTCACTGCCTCTTCTCTGGTGATGATGTTTGGAGTTTTAGTTCTTGGCATGCCTTATGCTCTGAAGAGGAGTGCAGGAGAGTTCTATTTTTGTAATTTTCTTATATTTCTGTCATTTTTGTGGGATGCTTCCTTTCTGCTGTAAAGTTTTCCTTATACATGGACTGTTTTGTAAATCTGAAAATACAAAAATAGTAATATGAGAGCTTAGTTTACCCAAAAAAGAGACACATACAAGTCATTGTAAAGGTTATAAGGGAGTTTGCCCAATGAAGTTGTGGTTGTTTACCAAGACAATATAGTCTATAATTTTAGTGTTGGAGTTGGACTATTCATAGACCTATTTGAAAATCTAATTTTGTGATGAGACTTAACCCATGACGTATTTACAAATGGTAGCTACCAAAGTAATTGAGTTGGCTTCCCACAAATTAGTTTAAGTGCAGTAATAAAAAGCTATAAATTGATGACACTTGAACACATAGGATCTTCTGAATATGTATATACCCTCTTGAAGTATATAAGTGTCATGGGAATATAGTTAGTAGGACATTCTTATCTTACCGGATCAAGTCTTATAACATGATCTAAATACTAGATCCCTTAAGATGCTCAACTAAATTAATGGTGTTTTTGGCTAGAATATGGACACCATATTATTTTTCAAAATCAACCATGACACATGATAATATTTTTTAACTATTATTATCGTCAACTATGGGGGATATTTTCATTGTCTTTTATTATGTTATTACACTTTACACCCAATGTTTGAATTCGGAATGCATGTCCACTTATTTCCTGCAAAACCCGAAGCTACGATTTTTAAAAAATATATGATTTGACAGTGTGCACATGTTACAACAAGAATTTTTGGGGCACTTCTAGTCTTGGACCTTATATCAAGTAGAGTAGTAACGAGCATTTTGTAATGTACTGGTGTGTGTAGGGTAGCACGCGTGACTCTTAGCCCTACATTAAAACGTTCTGGTTTTTTACCACCCTTACAAACGGGAAGGCTACTGAACTTCTTTTTGCATAGTCTAGAGGAGTATGAACACTAAATACACACATGCATGTGCAATCCATTCTAGGAGTGATCGGGCTTCTTGAGATCGTGTCTTAGGTCTCGGGAATGATGTTTGGTCTTTAACTTCCTTTTACGCTATAAAGTAGCAAAAAATATTTTTCATTTTAGTTAATAAATGTGTATGGATGAATACACTTTGTATCCTATTGAATATGACTTCTATTTGTTGGCCAAGTGTTAAAGCTTTTTTGGTTGAAAAATAAGTGATATTAACTGTATATGTGTGATAGTTGAATATCTCCTACAGATTGGTGTATCTGTGTGTATGAGTTGTATCTAGTTGGATACATACCGACAAATATGATTGTATTTGATCGAGTACCACAACAATGACACACATCAATTTGACTCATACTTTAGTTTGTCACATGGAAGTAATGTGACAGAGAAAACCATTTTACATTTCTTGATATAAAAAATTTATCATGACTATGAAAAAGAATTTTTCCATATTCCTATGTGGCAGTTGACATATCTGAGCAAACTCTTTTTCTTTCGCTACTACATTCCTCTTTTGCAACTGATGCCACATTCTCTTTGATAGATCCAAGCCTTTAAGTCGTTGTCGAATCCTGGTCAAGACAAATGTGTATCTTATTTGTGTCAATGTTGCATCCTAAGGGGATGGTCAATTGGTATCTATATGTGCCTATAGAAAGATTATTCTTTCAATAATAAAGCTTATGTGAGGATGATAAAGTCATGATCCATTTTGTTAGCTTGCTGGAAGCCTCCTTGTAAACCTTTTTCTTGGACCACCAAGGAATGAAATGAATATAACTTCCCCATTTTTAAAGAAAAAATCATGATAGACAACACATTTAAATAAATTACAGTTCATGTTTTATTTATTATGATTTTGCTATTGATATCTATTTTGTATAAATGTAACATAAATGTTAAATATACATCTAAATTGATGTTGTCAATGCGCTGTTATGATGATTAGATATTGCATCAAAGATGGCATAACATATATCACATTAATGATAGAATTGGTTTATATCTCTATTGTGTGACTACATAACTCTTCTATATCATAGTAGTAAACTATTAATTTTTAATAAAATTAGACATCAATTAACAAAATAGTAGTAATTCCACCTGGCAAGGTTTGTGCATTATTGGGGTAGCTATAATAACGTCAAACTAAAAGAATTGGAATCAAGTTTCAAACTTTTGAAGTTGTAAAAGGACTTGGGTCCTTCTTTAAGGATTTGGAAGAACGCATTCCGAATGTTTCTCTAAAAAGAATTCACTCAATCTTAGGTAAAATAAGAAAAATGAAACAAATAAGGGTTAAAGAACAGAAATGGGAAGACCTATCCTGCCTTGGAATGTTTAAAGAACATCCAAGGGTTAGAGAACATCCGTGCACGGAACACCGATCCCCTCTCTGGATCCCTTCCTCTATTACAAGTCTGGTGTTTTGAAGAATAGTAAGGTTTGATAGTGAACTTCTGGTAGATATCCATATCAAGCATGTACCGTGTAATTCATCATAACTGTACAAGAAGGTCGAGTGTATTCATGGAATAAATATTTCTATTTCTTTATTAACAAATAATTTTAAATATCCAAATGATTGATTTTGTAGATATAGATCTTCAAAAGTCAAATGTAATGAAGGAAAAGGGAAAATGGCTGCAGAGTTAGATGATAGAAGACGAAAGACTGAACTGAATTATGGAAACTAGTATGAAACATTATAATATCGGGAATGATGGGAAAGGAAAGCAGAAGATTTCTACAACTATAAATATTTTACAACCTAGGTAAACAAGTATTAAGGCAAATTTTTCATAAAAACATGAAGTTTCATGTGAACTCTAAAAGTAGTACTGAAAATACACTACCAATGTTTATGTATATATTATATATCTTCTACTTAATGTGGATGAATAATTATGGGAAAAAATAAAAAAAAATTTGGAGCTTCCATGGAGTTGGAAATGGTTAGGGTTATCAAAGGTAGTGTGAACCCATGAATCTGCCTCCAACGACTTGAAAAAAGTTGGATGAATAGATTTCTAAAGGACGGGAAGTTTAATTTGTTGCCCGTGATTCTCTAAAGATGTTTTTGTGATTAGCACATGCTGTTACTTGTTGAACATGAATTTCTGCTTCTTCTCTTTAAAGCGGTCCAGTCAATATAAGGCGATTAAGAGAAAAAAAATCAACAAGAAAGAGTTATGAAGCAAAAACGGATATGTATCCTATTTTGGTACATTAGGAATTTCTCCCATTTATTGTCGCCTGTACCAGACCGATCTCATCTTTGCACATGTTTATGATGTGATCAGAACACTAGTGCCAGACCTTAACATGTAGGTCTTGGGAACTAAACCATTTAGCTAAGGAATATGCAACTCTGTTGGCTTCTCATTTTCAGAACTCCACTTCAAGGTTCGGCTTGAGCTCCCTGAAATGTGTAATCTTCTTGCAAATGGGACGATATCTAGCCGGAGGGGTTGAGAGGTTAACAACAAAGGCCCATGCTCCTTTACAGTCTGTTTCAATGTGACTTTCTCCCTCCATCCTAGAGATATTGGAGCTCCCTTGAGGATAGCAGCAAGCTCCATTCCCATAACATCTTCTTGTGAACACTTCTGAGCACCCCTTTCTAGCCAGAGTCCTCTGTGGTCCCTAACCACATAGCTAATATCTCCTTTCTTTTTCCTCTTGACGAAGGATCCATTGACATTTATCTTGAACTCTCTTGTCTAGGGAGCATACCACATTATCTTTTTGTGATTCCCATGTTTCTCATCGAAGTTAAGCTGGACATTGTTGTCAATCTTCTAGACAATGGATGTTACATTTGGCCTCTTGTTATTGAAATGAGCTCGTTTCTAGCCTTCCAGATTTCGTCAGTTGCAATGGCGAACCACAGTTGGTGTTTGGGGATGTCTTTCCTCCATCTGATATTTCTCTCAAACCATTCCCCACTAGTTCCTCCCTCAATGATGTCAAGGTTATACAACTCACGAAGGTTTTCCCAGACCTTGCTGCTCATTTTACAGTTTTGCAACAGGTGAATAGATGATTCGCAAGCAACATTGCAGATCGGACATCTATCTAAATCAGTTAGACCACGCGCCTTCCTATTCTTGTTCATCATGAGGCTTCCATGATAAGCTCTCCAGAGAAAATTGTTAACTTTTTGAGCCACTAAGATTTTGCATAGACGCTCCCAACAACCTAGAGATTTGGTTCTATAATTCATTAGAAGTTTTTTGTAGACAGAGGCCGTACTGAACTCTCCATCTTTGCTCCTAGTAAAGTGCCACAGGTCCTCTCTAGCTTGACCAGAAGGTGGAATCATCTCTAGAATTCTAGTACAACTCTCCTCGTTGAACCAAATCCTAATGAACTCCTCATCCCACTCTCCATTTAGACTTTTCATAGATTCCACATTGAGGTCGTATAAGAAGGCTGGTATACTGAGATTATCTTTTAAGGTGGGTTTAGTGGTATAGTTAACCCAAGGGTCCTCCCACACTGATGAATTCTCTCCATTCATGATAACATTGCTGGCAAAATTGTCTAGAATTGAGGTGTTCCCTCTAATAAATTTCCACAGTAAAAAAATTGTGGTCATCCCTTCATCTTTCAAATGTGAATACTTGGCAGCCATATCTTTCCTACATAAGGTATTCTTGTCAGTTTTGAACCTCCATACCACCTTAGCTAACATGGCCTCATTTTGAATCCTAGCCAGCTTGATATTCAAACCTCCGTCTTTAGTGTCTTCTACCACCTTCCTCCAAGCTATCTTGCTCATCTTCCTCTTCTCCTCATTGCCTCTCCAAATGAATCTTCTAATAATTTGGTCCATTCATTCGAACACTTCCACTGGCAGATGGGCGGTTTGTATAAGAAAGACCGGATAGGGGTTCAACACAGATCATGCATGAGTAACTCTACCTGCAAATGATAGAGTCCTTCTAGTCTAGGTTTTGATCTTAGACTCAAGAGCATTGAGGGCCCCCAAGTAAGTGGTTTCGTTGGCTCTGGAGCGAAGGATGGGAACTCCCAAATGTCTCCCTAAATTGTCAGTAGTTGCGATCCCCAACTTTCTGCTGATTCTTCCTCTCAGAACTGCTTCAACGTTCTTTAAAAATTATACCGCCGATTTCTCCTTGGCCAAGACCTGTCTAGATGCTTCCCCAAACTTCTTTGTACAGTTCATAACTGAGCAAGCTTGTGTGGTGGATGCTTCATAGAAAAGAATAATGTCATCAGCAAAACAAATATGTGAGATTGAAGTCCCCTTTCTTGTGATCTAGAGAGCTTTCCAATTTCCTTTCCATTCCTCCTTAGTGATCACTTGGATGAATCTGTCCAGACATAAAATGAACAAGTAAGGTGACAGCGGATCACCTTGCCTGACGCCTCTACTGGCCTTAAATGTGGGTAAAAGTTCACCATTCCAGGTAATAGAAATGGTTCCCAACGAAATGATGTTAATACTGATTTTGATCAGTTTCACTGGGATGTCAGTTAATTGTAAAGTGCCAAGAAGAAATTCCCAGTTCATTCTGTCATTGACCGGCCTAAATCACGCGTCCGAAAATGGAGTCAGACTTTTAAATTTATAACCCGAAACCTTCTAGGCCCCCGCAACTTTGTTTATGGGGTCGAAGTAGATATACGGGGTCGAACACAGGGACAAGGGTGGTTGTGTTGAGAACGCGGAATCGACACGTTACACTCTGATATGGGTAAGGAGATGATAAAGTTCCCCAAGGGAACAACAGGTTAAGATTGATAAAATAAAAGAAAACTATCTCCAACTGGAGCTATGAGGAAAATTAAGGTGTTAAGCATTTATCAGTTTTAAGGGTTTTCGTGCAACGGAAATAGAGAGATAACACTATTGCTTTAGTAAGGAACGAAGACGAAAACTTTGGTAAAACAAGCGGCAACAGAAACATCTCGTACCCCTCCTCTCGAAGTGGGTACCTCTAACCAAGCATCAACACCCCTCTCGAGGTTGCTAGACTTAAGTTAGAGTGGAAAGGTTACTAAAGCAACTCCGATCCTGGTCACTCTCGTAGTATTGGACCAAACACTAGAGCCATAATACCTCTCTCAAGGCTGTTGTAATGGGAAAACATAATTCGGTAGCTAATCGAAATGCAATCCAAGCGTACAAGCTAGAGTTCAGATGTTAAACATAGCCATCATCCAACAAAAGGGACCAAACATAAAGCAGCAGATAATTAAGGCTTATCTAATTCCATTAGCATAAAAGGGTCTAATTACATTGCATAAGTAAATAAAGTAAATGACTGAAATAAGTAAAGATAAATGCCGCTTTCTTGATTTAGAAGGGCGACAGGCAGTAGAAGACCCTCCAGCCTGATACCGGGCGGGATCCTCGCCCGATACGCCCGTGTCGGGCGGCACACCCTCTCGGGCGACACGCTCATGACGAGCAGACGTATCATGCGGGGTGCCCTTGCCCGATAAGGACGTGTCGAGCGGCACCCTCTTGGGCGACACACCGTGACTGGGAAAGCGTATCGGGCTTGGTTTCGTGTCGGGCCAGAGTGTTGCTTCCAGTATCGGATACTCATATCGGGTGTCCTTGTTGGCCGATATCGGCCTGCAGCGGTGCCCGGGCCGACCCTAAGTGAACCATTCCCTCCCTCTCGGGATGGGGAAGTGCTCACCTAGAATCGCCCGACACACCTCTGAGGCACGACACGCTAGCTCCAGATGCTTTCCTAAGTTGGCTTTTGAGGGATTCCGACCCGTCCCATCGGATTCCTGTAGCTGCTATTTATAGGCAGTGGTTGGGGGAAGTTATGGTGCTCCGGACGCCACGTGTTCTTCATCAGCTCTTATTATCGCGGATTTAGGGGTGCCCGATATGTGTATTGCCCGGTACAAGGATGTCGTGTTGTCGGTCATCGTGACGAGTGGCGCCTGCCGGTGGGTGGCCTGTATCGCACGACATGCTTCAGCAGCCGTGGCGAGTCCGGCTCCCTGTTGGGTAAATGGCGTATCGCTTGTCCGCTTCCTCTTACGCGGCACCCTCGTGTTGCGTGGCAGTGTATCGTGCTGCCCTATCGGGCAGTGAGTGTATCGGCTGGCTGGTTGGTAGGAAGGCCGATGCAGGTGGAACACGTTCGTGGGCCAGGACGGGCCTTTTTGCTGATAAATGAGTTGATAAAAGAGGAAAACTCTGCAAAAGATGATAAAATTGAGTTGATAGCATAGCGTGTCTTGTTTATTCAAAAACATGACAAAAGAGAGAGGAAAACAGTTAAAAAGGGTAGTTTTGATAACAAAATAAGGGCCAAAAACATCACAAAATTCGGTGTTATCAACTCCCCCAAACTTAGCAATTTGATTGTCCTCAATCAATCTTTAAACTTTGTTTTGTGATGCTTCTTCTTAACCGGTAGTTTCCAGACCATGGGTTGAGTGAGCATTGAGATGTCTTACAGAGAATATTGCCCGACCATGAACAAAAAACTTTGCATTTCCTGCTTTATTATTTCAGTAAAAATTTTCTCCACAGCTTCGGCAAGACTTGGGTGCATGATTTCGAAGTTAGCTTTCACACCAAATAGTTTTTGGGGGCAGAAAGTTGTGTGTTTGGGTAGGCTTAAGGCTTTTTGGGTTTTTCTTATTTCCCATCAGTCCATCCAGGTACGGGTCCGTTAGTGGGCGAGTGGTCCCTGTAGTCCAAGCCAGTTGGCTTTAGAGAAGTGATTTCACATCCTACGTACCACTGCCCCGGATCTACCATGCCTAAAGATGGATACTTTTGGAAAACAAGTGTGTATATATATATATATATATATATATATATATATATATATATATATATATATATATATATATATATATATTCTTTTCATTTGGCACAACTCTCATGCTTTTATTCACTCTCATAAGGCTATTCTCTCTTTTTGGGATTTTCGTTGGGTAAGGAAAAATAAGAGGAATTTTTGCTGTTTGGGCAGCTTTTTCCTTCTGCATACACGTCTCTTAGCTGTTGCGAGATTATTTTTTTTCGAAAATTTTGGCATGGAAAGTCGTAGTCTTTTGTTGTTTGAGGCTGCATTATCAGAAAGACATAACAAAACTTGCATCTCCTTAGGCACATAGAAAATAAACTGGCAAGAAGTCGTATCAGGTTTTTACTATATAGTGTCTTTGTACATGTGTGGAGACAAAATAAGCAAAATTTTTGTATGAGCATGTATATGTATATGTACACATGATATAGGAAAAGAACGAAAGAACAAAAAGGGTGGAGTTGAAGGAAATTTTTTTTATACCTCCCTCACTGGTACATGGTACCCCCCCCAAACTTACTCCACACTGTGTCCCAGAGTTGTAAAGTAGATAAGGTAGGGTAATGTTAACCCAGTGAGAGTTAGCTGGTGAGCGCGCATGCGCAAGATAGAAGCTCCCACACATATTCTCCTTGTTTGCTATGGTAGAGTATGTGGTGGAATTGGTCAGGCGTCTCTTTATTTGATATCCATTCCAGGATGAAGATGCTGCAGTCAGTTGTACCAAAAGGCAAAAGTAGGTTCAGAGTTGCAAAATTTAATGAGATCAGTCATGTGCATTTTCTGAGGAAGAAGTTCCAAAACTACTAGGCATTCCCTTAAAACAGGTAGACTTTTTAAGATACTTCTATTGTGAACATGAACAAAAGGGCTGATCATCAATCTCAGTTTCTTTAAACTTTCATCATCTATTGAACTAGCCAAAGAAGTCCACTTATCTCTTCCAATACTTTTTATTGATTTGGTAGCCCCAAGAGAGGTCCATTTCCTTATCATAGTCTGTCTTCTGCGGTGGTTTAGGACCATTTCCAAAAGAGAAAATCAGTGGAAGTCTTTCTCCAGTGGCTTCTGGATTGAATGTGGGTATTTTGGGTTCATCAGTCATGAAGCCAACTTCTTCATGGGGAGTATCTTCTTTGGATATAGTATCCACAAGTGTTTTCAAGAGCTCTCTGTCTACCATAGGTTAGTCATCATCATAATCTGCGCGAGCCTTGAGTTTCCTTCTTGAGAACTTTGCACTTGTTATGGCTGCATCCTCTGAGAAAGAAGATGGAGTCGTTATTTCTTCCATCCTTGCTCTCTTCTCAGCGGTTGATGGCCCAGCTGCCTTGGGATTCTGGAATTTCTTCCCGACCGTTGTTGCTTCAGCTGCGGCTTCACTATCGATTCTTCTGCCGTATTTGTTGACTCGAATGACGGTTTGCTTTGTACGAGCCATATCTATTATCATTAAACAAGTTCATTGATCATTTAAATGTTATGTAGGCAAGACTTAAAATTGATACCGGCGTTTAATAGAGAAACTGATTGCACGATAAAATTCGGCCCGATACAAAGTCCGGGTGTCGTCCATCAAAAGAACATCTTAGGCGATACAAAACTGGACGATACGGAGAAAACTACGCGTCATACACGTTGCCCGACTCGGGTGTGTCGGGCGATACGACCGCGTGAGACAAAGTGCCCGATAGGGTCTTCCCGATAGAAAAACAACGTGTCGCCCGACAACAAGAAAAAGTGAGGCGGTACAAGGATGGGCGACACGGTTATCGCCCGACATGGCATATTGGGCAAACGCGTGCAAAAGATGTGTCGCGCGGCACACGTGTTGGGCGACACAAGGAAAATCAACTAAATTTTGTCCACCCGATATGCTGTGCGCGATATGAAGCTCGTGTCAGGAAAGCAGGCTGTCGGGCTATACCTTTGCTATCTGAAGCTACCTTGCACGATACGAGGGAAAAAGTTAGCTGGACAACACAAGAGCAAGGGAAGAAATTACTGCATGATACAGGCAGCTAGAAGAGCAAATGAGTAGCCCGACAGGGTAAAACCTCCGTACTATATATAGCAATCCCAACCGGGGGTAAAATGGGTAAATCCGAGACGCGTGTCGGCCGTTGAGACAAGCCATTCCTGAGACAAGCGGTCCCATCCGTCTAATCAAGGGTAATTACTCATCTTGCCCGATACGTGTGATTGTCGCCCGGGCGTGTCGTCCGACACGGCTTATGTGATGCCCGATATACCGTCGCCCGATATGAGCGCATTCGGTGCGCCGGTTGAGTTGCTGCCCGATACGATCAGGAAAAGGGGATACTTGCCCGATACGCGGTTTCCAGGACAAAAATCTAGATGAAAACCAAAAACAAAGCAAAGGAAAAAGCAATTGATGGGTAAAACATCATTGGCCTAAGGTTACGTTCTCGACCTCAGATAGTATTACTCATCAATGCTCATAAAAGAGAGTGGTGGCCCATAAAATAGAAGAGTCAGCACACATGGCGCATGCACTGACTCGGGCCTTATTACAGTCCAAAAGTTCATAGTGTTTTTCTTGCAAGAGAATAAATAACACCCTATTCTAGGAAAAGTAAAAGCTCGGGCCGCCTCCCGAGGAGCGCTGTAGTTTGCGTCGCCAACTCGACCGCTCTAGGTCCTTCACTTTTTGCCTTCAGCAGTATCCATATCTTGCAAGTTGATCTCTGACCTCCTGACAAAAGCTTCATCTTCATAGTACCTTTTCACCCTGTGCCCGTTCACTTGAAAGACCTTGGTTGGATCATCTTTGTCATATAGCTCCATCATTCGGACGGGTATATCTTTGATACGGTGAACGGTCCGGACCATCTCGTTTGTAACTTTCCTAGAAAAAGATGAATGGAGGATTTAAATAATAAACTTTATCACCTTCACTTACGTCCTTCCTCCTCAGGTGGGCATCATGCCACACCCTCGTCCTCTGTTCATAGATCTTTGTGTTCTCGTAAGCATGCATCCTTAATTCTTCGAGCTCTTGCAATTGGAAATATCCCTTTTCTCCCGCCTTCTCTAGATCCATATTCAAGAATTTAATTACCCAAAGGGCCTTGTGTTTCAGCTCAAGGGGTAGATGACTGGATTTTTCGTAGATCAACTTATAGGGGGTGGTTCCAATGGGCATTTTATAAGCAGTCCTGTAGGCCCAAAGTGCGTCGTCAAGCTTCATTGACCAATCCTTTCTCATCCGGTTGACAGTCTTTTCCAGAATATGTTTTATTTGTCTATTCAAAACCTCTACCTGCCCGAAAGTTTGTGGGTGGTAGGGCTTAGCGATCTTGTGTTTAACTCCATACTTTCGTAGGAGCGCTTCAAACTGTCTTTCTCCAAAATGTGACCCACCGTCACTTATTACAGTACGGGGTACACCGAATCGAGGAAAAATCATCTTTTCGAACAACTTGATCACTGACTTAGCGTCGCACGTTTGAGTTGCAACAGCTTCTACCCATTTTGATACATAATCTACTGCCACTAGAATGTACTGATACCCCTTTGATGGGGGAAACGGTCCCATGTAGTCAATCCCCAATACATTGAAGATCTCCACTTCAACCCAGTTTGACATTGGCATCTCGTTTCTTCGTCCAATATTGCCCGTCAATTGGCACTCTTTATAGACCTTTACATACTGTGCAACATCTTTGAATAAAAAGGGCCAGTAAAAACCTGATTGTAGCACTTTGGCAGCAGTCCTTTCGCTGCCCAGATGTCCTCCATAAGGGGAGGCGTGACACTCTTTCAGAATGTTCGAGATCTCTTCTTCGGGAATGCATCTCCGGTACAAGTTATCAGCACATTTTCTGAAAAGGAGAGGATCGTTCCAATAGTAATTCTTCACATCCGTGAATAGCTTCTTCTTTTGGTTATAAGTTATGTCAGGGGGCAGTTCTCCACAGGCAAGATAGTTACAGATATCTGAGAACCAGGGTAAGTCCTCTTCCTTGGTTTCAATCATCATCAAAGCTTCATCGGCATAATTGTCATTAATGGGCGGTTCCCTCTTTCCTTCTGCAACGATCCTTGATAAATGGTCAGCGACCACATTTTCTGCACCCTTCTTATCGACTATCTTATTGTAGAACTCTTGTAACAACAAGGCCCACCTCAACATCCTGGGCTTTGTATCTTTCTTCTGCATGAGGTATCTTATAGCCCCATGATCTGTGTATACTTTGACCTTTGCTCCAATGAGGTACGATCTGAACTTATCAAAAGCGAAGACTATTGCGAGCATCTCTTTCTCTGTAGTTATATAATTTACCTGAGCTTCGTCCAACGTGTGACTAGCGTAGCAGATTACATGGTGCTTTTTATCCTTTTTCTTCCCCAGGACCGCTCGTACTGCACAGTCGCTGGCGTCGCACATAAGCTCAAAGGGTAAATCCCATTCTAGAGCTTGGAGGATAGGTGGTGAGACAAGCGCATCCTTTAAAGCCTAAAAAGTGACTAGACAATCATCATAGAAAACAAATTCAACATCCTTTACCAGAAGATTGGATAACGGTTTTGAAATCTTTGAGAAGTCCTTTATAAATCTTCGGTAGTAGCGGCGTGCCCGAGGAAGCTCCTCACTCCCGTCATGGACTTTGGTGGAGGAAGCTTGGATATGGCTTCAACCTTGCTAATGTCCACCTCGATGCCACACCTTGAAACTTTATGTCCCAGAACGATGCCTTCTTGTACCATAAAATGACACTTTTCCCAGTTTAAAACCAAACTTTTCTCCTCGCATCTTTGCAGAACCAAAGAGAGGTTTTTCAAGCAGGTATAGAAGTCTTTTCCATAGACAGAAAAATCATCCATGAAAACTTCCATGATATCCTCCAGAAAATCTGAGAACATTGATATCATGCAGTGTTGAAACGTAGCGGGAGCGTTGCACAGGCTGAAGGGCATCCTCCTGAAGGCGTAGGTGCCATAGAGGCAGGTAAAAGTTGTCTTCTCTTGGTCATCTGGCAGGATGGGGACCTGATAAAATCCTAAAAAACCATCCAAGAAACAGAAAAAGTCATGATGCGCTAATCTTTCAAGAACTTGATCAATAAAAGGTAGCGGAAAATGATCTTTTTTAGTCGCTTGGTTTAGCTTCTTGTAGTCAATGCACATTCTCCATCCTGTGATAGTCCTAACCGCCACCTCATGGCCTTTATCTCCCTTTACCACTGTTATACCACGCTTCTTGGGTACTACGTGGATCGGGCTTACCCAGTTACTATCGCTGATCGGGTAAATGATCCCAGCATCCATCAACTTGATTACCTCTTTCTTGACGACTTCTTTCAGCATCTGATTCAACTTTCTCTGGGGTTGAGCCTGAGGTTTGGCAGATTCCTCCAAATTGATGTGATGCATACACAAAGCAGGGCTAAGGCCTTTGATATCTTCTACTGAGTATCCTATAGCCCGCCTGTGGAGTCTTAACTCCTCAAGAAGTCTGTCCAATTGATCTTTTGTAAGATTGGCATTGACGATGATAGGGTTCCTTTCATCTCGATCAAGGAATTCATATTTCAACCCTTCTGGTAATGGCTTCAACTCAGGCTTGGCCTTGGGTGACCTTTCTTGCGGCGCCTCCTCGAGAGAGGCAAACTTAACAGTTTCTACCACCTCATCCTCATAGCTCAAGTCTTCATCAGATTGGTTAAGAAAGCTGAGAAACTCCACAACTTCTGGACTTTCAACGTCAGAATCTTGACTGCTTATCGCCCTCACGAGAGGGTCCACCATCAGGATGTCTTCTTCTACCTCTTCGCAGAACTGGTTGTAGCTTTCCGCAAAGCAAGTAGACTCCGACAGGGATGGTCCTCTCATCGCATCCTTCACTTTGAAGTCTAAGTGGTCGTTTCTGACCCTTAGAGTGATTATTCCCTCAGCAACATCGATCAACGCCTTTCCTGTAGCCAGGAAAGGGCGTCCAAAGATAATAGGACAGCGGGGGTCCTCCACGGTATCAATGACAACTATATCACACGGAATGAAGAAACTTCCTACCCGGATTGGTACATCTTCAACAACGCCAACAGGCCTTTTAAAGGTATGGTATGCTAATTCAATTCTCATATTGATTCTGACCATATCATTCAAACCTAATCTCTGTGCGAAGCTTAGGGGCATAAGGCTGATACTAGCCCCTAAATCGGCAAGACATTTTCATTCGACGTTATCTCTGATGGCGAAAGGAATTGTGAAAGCCCCAAGATCTTTCTTTTTGTTGGGCAAATCCGACTTTACAAAAGCAGAGGACATACTTGCTAGATGCACAGTTTCAATTCTTCCTCCTCTTCTCTTCTTAGTAATCAAGTCTTTGAGAAACTTAGCATAAGTCGACATCTCTTCTAAGGCGTCCAAAAAGGGAACTTCGAGATGAAGTTTCTTGATTGATTCCATGAACTTCTCGTGGCGCTTCTTTAGGCATGCCTTTATCAGCCTGTATGGAAAAGGCAGCTTGGGAGAGTAAGGGCTTCTCCTACCAGATAACTCCTCAAAGGATCTCTGTTCAAGTTCTCTGTCATCAGCATGTCGATTGTCATCTTCTACGGGATTTACATCCACAATCCTCGATTCAGGTTCTGGTCTGGCTTCTTCATGAAGATCCACAGTCCTTCCAGATCTCAGCACTGCCATATTGGCAGATTCGGGGCTGGAGGGTATTTTGCCCGAGGGATTCTTCATCAATTCGGCCATATGGGCCAACTGTTGATCGAGTTGGCATCGATGCGTCTGCATATTCGTCATCTGGAATTACATTGAGTTCAAAACTCCCGAATTTGAAAGCTCACTCTACGCCAGCTGGTTATTGATGGTATCTTATCTCTTTACAAAATCAAGTAACTGGCCAACCAAGTCTGGTTGGTTCGAAACCTTGTCTTGGCCTTGCTCTTTGGCTTGACTTTGACCTTAGTACTTATGGTCTGGTCTCTTGAAATTAACAAAAGAGACATTCTCAGTCTCCTCAGCCTCAGATTCAGCTTCGCTCGACTCGTCAGGTTGGGTGTAGATACAGTTATCTACCCCGTGTCCACCCTCTCCACCGGTGACACACTTCATGACCTTTTCGACTTGTTTCTTTCCCTTTCCACTTGACTCTTTCAACTGCTTTACATCAGTTTCTATCCTCTGGATCTGAGAGGTGATAGTCTCCAGAGCCTTGGATTCAAAAGAAGGTCCTTCACTAGCCTTCTTAGCTTGTCCCCTGTCTGATCTATCGTAATCAGTGTCGGCTTGCAACTCGGCCATGTTCTTGATGATCTTCTCGGATCTGCTCGGCTTCTTCCCCAGAAAGTCACTGCCTGCTACTGCATTTAGTGAAACCCTTTCCTCAGGGGTTAGACCGTTGTAGAAGGTAGTTATCAAGAAACCTTTCTTATAGTTGTGATGAGGGCAGCCCCTCTGGTATTCCTGATATCGCTCCCAGGCATCATGGAGATTCTCGTTTGGCTTTTGCATGAAAGAAGTGATCCTTTGTTTGTTCCATACGGTCTTATCGGTAGTATAGAACTTGTTTACAAAGGCATCTACCAATGCACTCCATCCGTTCAGAGCTTGGTGGGGCAGCCCCAGGTACCAGGATAGAGCCTTATCTTCTAGAGAAAAGATGAAGCCCTTGCAATAGATTACCTCTTGTAGGACTCCCCGCATCTTGATGGTGTCACAGATGTTCTTAAAAGCATCCAAGTGGTGATAGGGATTATCATTCTTAGAACTCCCTCTAAAGCTTTTGTTCTGAATCATGGAGATGACAGATGGCTTTAGCTTGAAGTTGGTGGCATTGAATCGCAGGATGACGACAGGACATCTGGAATTGTTAGCCTTTGTGGAAGCTAACTCCCTTAGAGTCTTTTCTTCTCCATTTGAGTCGTCACTGTCACTGCCTCCCTGGTGTTGTTCTTGATTATTGTGATTCCTTCTGTGCCTCCGGTGATGACGACGTCTATCCCGGCGATGGTCGTCCTCGAACTGCTCTGTTTCAGGTTCTTCAGGCTGATCATTGCTGTCATAGCGGTCGTTGTCTTCAGGCGGAGGCGAGTGGGGTCTAGCTCTCGCGTTTCGCTCGCTGTCTGAAAGGGGTGGTTCAACGTGAGGCGGCATGTCTGATGATGTCGGTGCTCAGTTGAGCAGAACACTTTCCTTCTGAGTACCTGAATAGCACGAAAAATCAAGTTAGAAACTCTGCATTAATAATACGAATTATTCATTTCAGGTTAAAAAATATATAAAAAAAAGTAAAAGGATAGTGTTGTCAAACTCATTTCTAAGCTTGAGGCACTGGAGTGTAGTTAGTGGATTCGGGTTCGTCAACATTACCGTTTTGCCTTGTCCCCGGCAACGACGCTAAAAAGTTGACCGGCCTAAATCGCGCGTCTGAAAAGTGGAGCGGATTTGAAGTAGTCAGACTTCTAAATTTATAACCCGAAACCTTCTAGGCCCCCGCAACTTTGTTTACGGGGTCAAAGTAGATATACGGGGTCGAACACAGGGACAAGGGTGGTAGTGTTGAGAACGCGGAATCGACACGTTACACTCCGGTATGGGTAAGGAGATGATAAAGTTCCCCAAGGGAACAACATGTTAAGATTGATAAAATAAAAGAAAACTATCTCCAACTAGAGCTACGAGGAAAATTAAGGTTTTAAGCATTTATCAGTGTTTAGGGGTTTTCGTGCAACGGAAATAGAGAGATAACACTATTTCTTTAGTAAGGAACGAAGGAGAAAGCTTTGGTAAAACAAGCGGCAGCAGAAACATCTTGTACCCCTCCTCTCGAAGCGGGTACCTCTAACCAAGCATCAACACCCCTCTCGAGGTTGCTGAACTTAAGTTAGAGTGGAAAGGTTACTAAAGCAACTCCGATCCTGGGCACTCTCGTAGTATCGAACCAAACACTAGAGCCACAACACCTCTCTCGAGGCTGTTGCAACGGGAAAACACGATTTGGTAGCTAATCGAAACGCGATCCAAGCGTACAAGCTAGAATTCAGATGTTAAACATAGCCATCATCCAACAAAAGGGACCAAACATAAAGAAACATATAATTAAGACTCTTCTAATTCCATTAGCATAAAAGGGTCTGATTACATTGCATAAGTAAATAAAGTAAATGAGTGAAATAAGTAAAGATAAATGCCGCCTTCTTGATTTAGAAGGGCGACAGGCAGTAGCAGACCCTCCATCCCGATACTGGGTGGGAGCCTCACCCGATACGCCCGTGTCGGGCGGCACACCCTCTCGGGCGACACGCTCATGACGAGAAGATGTATCGTGTGGGGCGCCATTGCCCGATACGTTCGTGTCGGGCGACACCCTCTCGGGCGACACACCGTGACTGGGAAAGCGTATCGGGCTTGGTTTCGTGTCGGGCCAGAGTGTTGCTTCCAGTATCGAATACTCATATCGGGTGTCCTTGTTGGCCGATATCGGCCTACAGCAGTGCCCGGGCCGACCCTAAGTGAACCATTCCCTCCCTCTCGGGATGGGGAAGTGCTCACCTAGAATCGCCCGGCACACCTCTGAGGCACGACATGCTAGCTCCAGATGCTTTCCTAAGTTGTCTTTTGAGGGATTCCGACCCGTCCCATCGGAGTCCTGTAGCTGCTATTTATAGGCAGCGGTTGGGGGAAGTTATGGTGCTTCGGACGCCACATGTTCTTCATCAACTCTTATTATCGCGGATTCAGGGGCGCCCGATATGTGTATCGCCCGACACAAGGATGTCGTGCTGTCGGTCATCGTGACGAGTGGCACTTGCCGGTGGGTGGCCTGTATTGCGCGACATGCTTCAGCAGTCGTGGCGAGTCCAGCTCCCTGTCGGGTAAATGGCATATTGCTTGTCCACTTCCTCTTGCGCGACACCCTCGTGTCATGTGGCAGTGTATCGTGCTGCCCTATCAGGCAGTGAGCGTATCGGCCGACTGGTTGGTAGGAAGGCCGATGCAGGTGGAACACGTTCGTGGGCCAGGACGAGCCTTTTTGCTGATAAATGAGTTGAAAAACGAGGAAAACTCTATAAAAGATGATAAAATTGAGTTAATAGCGTAGTGTGGCCTGTTTATTCAAAAACATGACAAAAGAGAGAGGAAACAATTAAAAAGGGTAGTTTTGATAACGAAATAAGGGCTAAAAACATCACAAAATTTGGTGTTATCAGTCATACGCCTTGGAAAGATCCAACTTAATAGCCATGGCTTTCTGACCTGATGATCTCATTCTCATCGAGTGTATAACCTCTTGAACCATGATGATATTGTCAGTTATACTTCTACCAGGTACAAAGTTGCTTTGAAGGGGAGAGACCCAGTCCGGTAAGTATGGTTTGATTCTCTCTACAAGGATTTTTGAGAGGAGCTTAACGCTGACATTGTTGAGCGCAATGGGTCTCAGCTGGTTACAATATTCAGGAAGTTTAGTTTTAGGAATGAGAATAAGATTAGAGTCTTCCATCTTCCCTGGTATCTCGACACCTGCGAAACAATTGGTGATAGTGAGACACACAACTTTCTTCATCCTCTCCCAATTTTCCTGAATGAAGAAAGTGTCTACCTCATCAGGGCCCGGGGCCTTTAATGATTTCATCTTCATTAAAACTTATAAAATCTACTCCTCTGAAGGCACTACCGCACAAGCCACTCACTATGAAATCGAAGGCCTAGGAAAGCAGCCTGGGTAGGCGGTCCTCCTCCTGAAATCTGCCTCTATTGAAAATTGTCTTCTAAAGTAATGCAGAACTAGGTTCCAGACCATCTCTGGATCCTCTACCCACTCCCCCTCATCATTCCTATGCTTGGTAATCCTCAGTCTCTATCTTTTGGATTGAACCACCTCCTAGAAGTACTTTGTATTTAGATCACCCAACCTAATCCAGTCGCACCTGGGTTTTTGCTGCCACTCAGCTTCTTTTGTATGAAGGATGTCCATCAGTTCTTGTTTCAGGCTTTGAATCCTCTCCTCAACCATAGCATCGAACCTACTACTCAGAATGCTTTGCAGGTTTGCAATGGTGTTTGTAATGGATTCCTTTCTCTCCTTACCTTTCCTCCTTTCAGTTTTATCCCATCCATCGTCCTTTCTCATAAACCCTTCCACAACTATAATAAAATCCTTCTCATCATCCCAGGCATCTGTGAAGAACTTTTCAAAAGATCTTCTCCCCTTCCAGGTTATGCTGGTCTTGGTAACATATTTCCTGATATGTGGTTTCCTATCTGTACAGACTAAGATAGGGGAGTGGTCCGATGAGATACGAGCCAGGACCTCCACTCTGGTCTCGGGATAGCAACAGATCTAGTCGGAGTTATCCACAGCTCGATCAAATCTTTCCTAAAGGGTGCCCCATTTGAAGGTCATCTTTGGCCTAGACGTTCCCAGGTCGCTTAAACTGCTGCTTTATAGAGCATATGAGAAGTCTCTACAGCTGCTAATGCTTATGCAGTTACTAGTTAACATCTATTTTGGTAAAAAGGAAATAGAATGATCGATGTATTATTTAATGGATATCTTTAATGATTTATACCCTATATGTTTGAACATATAAATATTAATATATTTGGGTATCACCTCACTAAATGGATACATGAACATAGGACTAATAAAGTGTGAAACAAGCAAATAAACAGACATAAGTGCGACACTAATCTTGATGTTGAATAATGACCGTTGAATATGTAACCATAATTAGTATGGTTATGTATATATACATGCAAATAAATAAAGTGATATTAATGAGAATATAACAACGAAAAACATATACTAGGTGCTTTATGCATGAAGGGAGAAGGGGAAAGAGAAACCTAATGACCTAAATGGCTCAAAATAATTATAGTATACTTTGTTGAGAAACTAGAACCCTAGTCATGGATAGAGATATAGTGGATAATTAAATGGAAAAAAATTGCATCACTTAAAACCCAATTTACATAACCCCACTTAAATAGAAACTTCCCATAGAATAATTTCGATGAACCTTTTATTTCATAAATTAGAATCAAATGGAAAATTTCTTGAAGTAATCAATGTCTTATATTAATTGAGTGAATAAATAACTATGATAAAAATTATGTTGGAAGATATGATAAAAAGAGAATGTACGAGTTGGAGAATCATTTATTAAGAAAGAACACAGCCACAAATGATAACACTAACACATCAATAGGTAAACTAATTTTAGAGTGACATGTATTATCGAATCTTACACACCAGTTTATAGTGCCTAACTAAATGGTGATGTATATGTAACTATGCATGATATTCATGACAAATCAGACCTATCCTTGGAATGAATACATATAATGACTATCATAGACATAATAGGGATCAAAAATTCATTTGATAAAAGTAGAAATCCTAGAAAGTGAATATGAATGTAGCACTGACAATGTAATTTTGTGGCTGGCTATATGATAATATCATTACATACATAAACAAGTGAAATTAATATTGTAGACACATATGTGCAACCAACTAGAAAAGACTAGAAATAATGGGAAAATTATGGCATGTAATAATCCTAAAGGGGAAGAAAAGATCTAAATAGGAAAAGGGTTGAAGAGTAATTGATTCGAAGACAAATGATCAACATTTTGTATAATACTTCGTATATATCTCCTCTTGGAGTTGTATCATGAATATGCAACCTTTAGTATATTGATTGAGGTACTTGATTCTATATTCCATTTTTTAGGTATTATTTCTTCTTGAATTGCATGCATGATATCTTAGTTTATAGTGAATGAAAACTTGTTTATAAACCTTGCTTGCCTCTTAAAGGTCACCACCTCCATTACATACATGTTGAATATTATTGAATATCAGAATAGCATTGTAGTTTATCTACTGGGAGTTTCAATTCCTTGTGAACTTGGTTCACTTTGGAATTTGGCCCCTTTAGAGGTTTAACTCACTTGAGGTTGGGTAACATCCCATCACCATATGCAATAGGTAATGGATTAGTTTTTTATACTAGCATATAGTTTCTATAAAATAATAATACATGACTAATGATAGCCCACCTTTTATCCTACATCATTCTTTAGGGTTGAATGTTTCTTTATACATAACAATCTGCACTTTGGGTTTGGTGGTCCTAGTAATGTTTGGGATGCATAATATATTTGCAACACAAGAATGGGTCACTATCTCTCAAAGATGATTAGTTTTCCGCTAGTATACCTCATGGATATGAAAACCATAACTAGTGGTCTCTACAAGAAATCTTTTCTAGGATTTTTGTTGGGATACCTAAAAATTATATAATCTTTTACCCTTCCTACTTGTTGTGCTATGCAATATGCATTGAGAATTCATTTTTTCCATTATATACATGAGAAAAATATGGTGCGTATTTTACTCTGTCTCTATGTAGATAATGAGTTGGTTTCTAACCAAAATTTGAGAGCTCATAATGGAGACTACATAATCGTGCATGATGTTAGGAATGAAGGATATTGGTATTGCAGATGTGCTTTTAGGGATTAAAATTGCATTTATGCAAATGGTGCTATGATTTTTCAATGTCACTATGATGATAAAGTTTAAAAAAAAGCTTACAATACATCATCTTCACCTATAAAAATTCATGTGGTCCTTCTAAGTCCTTTTAAGAGAAGGAAATTAGTACTCCAATTTCTTAATAAATGTATTTTTAGATTGTTGAAAATATAGTGTATCTTATGTATTGTACATAACCTACAAGCATCGTGCTTGTGAATACAAGTTAAATAGATAACAAGTTGTGCAAATAGAACCAGTTAGGAAGATCTAAATACAATACTTAGGTATAAATAGGAAATTATTCTATTGGGATGTATCATAAAAAATAGTCTTTTGTGTTTGAAGTAAATAGTGATGCAAGTTTAACAACGATGAACTTTGAGAGCAATGTTTTTTTTTTTGGATATTGGTGTAGACAACCAGAAATTAAACAAGAAAATGTATCTTGTTCTATTCCACATTTGGGACTATTGGCGTGCATGTGGTATGGAAGCAAAATGGCTAGGTGGACATATGTTCATCTTACCAATGGTAATCCAACCATTTTTACAATATCAAGTGAATCTAATATCATGACAAGGGTGATTGCATTAAGTAATTTTGAGTAAATCATTAACAAGGATACACGTACAAGGAACAAGAGTGAAATAAAACTATGAAAAAGTTGCATAAAAATGTTCTAGGGAGATGGTGAATACGACTGCTTGTGTGATTGCCATTGGTGGTGGAAAGGGAAAAGTGCAGCCATCCCAACCCCAACCTAGTGCATGGAAAGATCTATTCAAGAAGAGTCATTAGGGTGATACATATTTGGAGAAGGTCAGTATCAAGTTGAAGGGCTAAACTCTAATCTACCCGAGCAAAGAATCTATAAAAAGTGTTGAAAGATGGAGTTCTTGCCTGGAGGGGTACGTTGTTGGCTTTAGGCCACATTTACCAACTATAGAGTGTTACTTGAAATAGATCCGGGTTCTCAATAATTACATTGAAGTTCTCAATCATGGTCACACGTTTTTCTTAATACGATTCTTGGACCGCTCAGATTTGGAATCAATATTGGAAGGAGATGTGTGCTTCGTTAGAGATAAACCCTTGATTTTAATGAAGTGGAAATTAGGACAACAACTGGTGAAGTTCATGATGATGGAAGTTCTTATCGGGGTCGATATACACAATCTACTGTTAGAGTTGTTGGAGAAGAAGATGTTTGACATAATAGACTCTTATCTAGGAAATCTGTTGAGGACTGATAGAGCCAACCATGATTTTAAAATGTTGAAGTTTGCCAAAATGCAGTTTCTTATAGTCACGAGTTCTGATTTCCCAAAAACTCTTGAGGTCACAAGTGAAAATGGCAATCAAAAGAAGATCACATTTATCTATAAATGGAAACCAAAACCGTGTTCTATCTATAATTTTTTTGGGTATTAGTGTCAAGAGGGCGAAATTCAAAAGCATAAGATGAAAGTCTACATGTCCAAGAAGCCTGTTCCAAAAAATGAAGGAAGTAATGTTAATATCACTGACCTATCTAAGGGCATCAAGGGTAGTTTAGAGTCTGTAATAAAAGCACTTGAGACAATACCACATGATAACATTGACGAGAGGAGTGAACTGAAGGGTTCAGTGGTCGTGTCACTAGTGACAGTTTTGAAGATGAAAGTTTTGAATTAGAAGACATAGGTGGATCAAAGGTAATTGATCTTATCACACCTCTGAACTCTTCGTATGTCTCAAGATATGCTAAAACAATTCAAGATTAGGATGGTTTTCAAATGCCAAAGAAATTGAAAAAACTAAAGACTAGGAACTCAAGTCCCACTTATGATTCTCCTAGCCCCAATTCGTTCAATAATAGATTTAAGAACCTAGAGGAGGAGGAAGATACAATGGATGTTGTAGTGCCCAATGAAGAACTGGGAGAAAGTACCCCAAATGGATGACTTGAACCTTAATATCATGTCTTGGAATGTTAAGGGCCTTAACAATAAGGCTCCTAAAGTTTAGGAGGAAATAAATAGGTTGAAGCCACATATCATCTTTCTGAATGAAATTAGTGTTAGAGAGAAAAAGGTGAAAAAATTTCTTACTAGGCATTTTCCTAAATACAAGTGTATTTCTAATCATTTGTCTCATGCTTTGGGAAGGGTGGTTATCAGATGGAAAGAATATTGTTGTCTTATCACCAAGAGTGAAGAGTCTGATCAGTGCATTCATACTCAAGTTACTATTGATAATCGAATCTCCCTTCTCAAGGCTATCTATGGACATAATGAAGACAACGATAGGAGTAAATTGTGGGATACAATTGATGAGATTCATCTAATTATTAGATTACCATGAGTGATAATGGGTGACTTCAATACTATGAGATTGGAGAGTGAGAAAATGGGGAAGGACCCTCCTACAAAAAAAACGATGGAGGATTTTAAGAAGTGTCTTCTCGAGTGTGGTATTTTCGATCTTAGTTTAAATGGTCATGGGTTTTCCTGGGATAATCATCAGGGTGTTGCAACTTTGTCACTTCTCAGATAGATATGATTTTATACAAAAATGATTTATGCAAGCTTATTCTAACTTGGATGGTTTCCTTGTTACTAATGTTATTAATGATCATAAGATCTTGATATTGTCGATTGGGTAAAGAGAGAAAATAAATTCTTCTTTCAGGTTTATAAATGTGTGGACCCAAAGAAGGGATTTTCTAAATATTGTGAAAGATGGTTGGGTTTTGAGTAGAGATTGTTTCCCTTTATTCAATGTTTATTCTAATATGAGGAATTTGTGAAGTTGATCAAATGGAATCAAGAAAATGTAGGTAGTTTTCATGATAATGCCAGGGTTGCTGAAAGTTTAGCTTATGAGGCTCAGGTTAATTTGGATGTTGATATATCTAACTTTGATTTGTAGTATGAAGCTGTTAGATGCAAAATGAATGCTCATGTAGATCTCTATTTGAAGAATCTCTTTTGAGGAAGATGTTTAGAGTATATTCGATCGAGGAAGCTGACTCCAATACTAGATTCTTCTATTCTTTGCTAAGGTTAGAATATATATTAATCACGTTAAAGTGCTTAATATGAATGGGGTTCTAAACATCAATATTAATGATATCAAATCTTACATCCTAGAGTTCTATTCAAAGTTATTCAATAATGGTCATATTGCTACTGTTTCTTCTCTGGATATCTTAACTTATTCAAGATGGACGATGTTCACAAACTTTTTGTGGATAGATTGATCACTTATGTTGAGATTGAGGAAGTTGTTAGGAATATCAATTCTGATAAGTGCCCTAGCATGGATGGATTTAATGGCCTTTTCTTAAAGAGATGTTGGAGTATTATCAACTTTGATGTCGTGGAGGGTGTTTGTCATTTTTTTCAAAACTGGTAGGTTGCTGAGAGAGGCAAACAAAACTTTTATCACTCTTATATCTAATTCTAAGGATTCTCATATTCTCAAGAACTGGAGGCCAATAGCCTTTTGTAATATCCTATTAATAATTATTAAAAGAATAAAATATCCTAAGTAATGGGCTTCGGATGGTTATCCCTTCTATCAGTATGTGCCTTGATCAAGGGAAGAAACATTTGAGATGCCATCCTCTTATCCAATGACATAATCTATGATTTTAATAGAAAGGAGGAAATCATAAGATGTGTATCAATCTTGACATTTCTAAGGCGTATGACTCAGTCTCTTGGGAAGCATTATTCCATATTGTTGAACTCATTAGTTTTCCTCCTTGTTGGAAGATTTAGCTTCAAGAAATCTTTTCAACTCCTACTTCTAAGATTCTTGTTAATGGAGAACTTATTAGTCCTTTCAGTCGTAGTAATGGAGTTAGACAAGACAATATGTTGGTGCATTATCTCCTTGTCACACTGATGCAAATTTCTCACAACTTATGGATAAGGTTGTTAAAGAGGGAGACCTCTTAGGGCTTTGAGGAAGTTGACGGTGTCCCATTTAATTTTTGTGGATGATTTTATGGTATTCATGGAAGCTAACGAGGATAATGCCCATGTTGTAAAGAAGGTTTTGGATGATTTCTATAACGCTACTAGGTTGAGGTTCAATGTAGAGAAAAGCTCAATTTTATTCAGTGTTGGTGTCAATAAAGAACCTATTTGTAATATTTTGGGCATTACTGAAGGCAAGTTGGGTTAAAATAATTTGGGCATTCCTTTATTCATTGGGAAGATGTCAAGGAAGTATTGTAGTCTGCTAATAGAAAAGATCAATAGAAAGTTAGATGGTTGGAAGGATAATCATCTTTAGATGGTAGGCAAATTGGAGTTGTCACATATCTACTTTGGATTTTATTCATCTATATTGGACAAATTGTTTTCCTCTCCCTTGTGTTGTGATTGTTGATATTGAGAAGCTTGTTAGATACTTTATTTGGGGATCTATTGATCGTCATTCTAATGTCCACATGATCAAGTGGGGCACTATAACTAAACCAAAAAAGGAATATGACCTAAGTATATTAGGGAAATTAATACTTCTTCTATGGTTTTTTATGCATGGAACATAGCTAAAAAGTTCAATTTCTTATGGGTGAAATGGGCCATGAAAAACATTTCAACAAAATTTCTTCCTAGTTGGTTAATGAGAATAATTTTTTTCTTGGCATCTGAATAGAGTCATTAAGGAGAGAGATATCCTTTAGCATCATATCAACTATTCTATTGGAAATGGTAGTAATATTTCTTTCTAGAGTGAGCCCAGGGCCCCAGTCAAATGTTTTGTTGTTGATATTTTGGGTAGGGAAAGTATTATGAAATTGGGTTTTCATTGATACTACAATGTTGGGAGTATGATCATCAATGGAGAATGGACTCATGATAACACTAGACTTAAAAAAGAACTCAATTATCTCCTGAGTAATCTTGACAGGCCAACTGACCATGGAGATAAGCTCCTTTCCAAAGTTTTTGAGGAAATCAAAATAAAAAATGTATGGAATGAAATTCACACCAAGGGTAGTTCCAATTCATTCTTGGAATGGATTTGGAAGTTCAGATCTTCAAGTAGATTTCTTATCCATGCATGGAAGGTGGGGCATGACAAACTCCTAAATACTGACTATATTAGGAAGATGGATATTATCACACAGTCTTACTATTTCCTATGCAAGAAAAATGAAGAAGACACTAATCATTGTTTGTTTACTTGTGAGTACTCTGAACTGGTCTAGAGTAAAGTTTTTAAGCAAGGCTTTCATGTATGTCCAGTTAATGCATATGATTTGGTTTGTTGCAGCAGTAGTAAAGACCATCTTCTTGCTTGTGTATCTTATATTGGTTATGGAGAGAGAGAAATACCAGGGTGCATATGAATAGGGTAAAGGATTGGAGGAAGACTTGGGATTTCAGAAAGATTTCTTACTTCTTGAAGATGATGTAGTCTTAGATATCATTGACTCTTCTGATGTGACTTAGCTTGTTTGATGTGGTTTAGAGGAGTATTCATATGATGAAGATCTGATCCTGGTAGCTGGATGTATGGTGTTTTCCTTCTAGGACGTGTCACTACCTCTTCTCTGGTGATGATGTCTGGAGTTCTTTATGTGCCTTATGCTCTGAAGAGGAGTGTAGGAGAGTTCTATTTTTGTAAATTTTCTTATATTTTGTCTTTTTTGTGGGGATGCTTCCTTTCTGGCTGTAAAGTTTTCCTTATACATGGACTGTTTTGTAAATCTAAAAATACAAAATTAGTAATATGAGAGCTTAGTTTACCCAAAAAAGAGATACATATAAGTCATTGTAAAGGTTATAAGGGAGTTTTCCCAATGAAGTTTTGGTTATTTACCAAGACAATACAGTCTATACTTTTAGTGTTGGAGTTGGACTATTCATAGACCTATTTGAAAATCTAATTTTGTGATGAGACTGAACCCATGATTACAAATGGTAGCTACCAAAGTAATTGAGTTGGCTTCCCACAAATTAGTTTAAGTGCAGTAATAAAAAGCTATATATTGATGACACTTGAACACATAGGTTCTTCTGAATATCTATATACCCTCTTGAAGTATATAAGTGTCATGGGAATATAGTTAGTCGAACATTCTTATCTTACCGGATCAAGTCTTATAACATGATCTAAATACTATATCCCTTAAGATGCTCAACTAAATGGTTTTTTTGGCTAGAATATGGACACCATATTATTTTTCAGAATCAATCATGACACATGATTATATTTTTTAACCATTATTCTCATCAACTATGGAGGCTATTTTCATAGTCTTTTATTATGTCATTACACTTTACACCGAATGTTTGAATTCAGAATGCATGTCCACTTATTTCTTGCAAAACCCGAAGCTATGATTTTTAAAAAATATAGATTTGACAGTGCGCACATGTTACAATAAGAATGTTTGGGGCACTGCTAGTCTTGGACCTTATATCAAGTAAAGTAGTAACGAGCATTTTGTAATGTACTGGTCTGTGTAGGGTAGTACGTGTGACTCTTAGCCCAACATTAAAACGTTCTTGTTTTTTACCACCCTTACAAACGGGAAGGCTACTGGACTTCTTTTTGCATAGTGTAGAGGAGTATGAACACTAAATACACACATGCATGTGCAATCCATTCTAGGAGTGATCGGGCTTCTTGAGATCGTGTCTTAGGTCTCGGGAATGATGTTTGGTCTTTAACTTCCTTTTACGCTATAAAGTAGCAAAAAATATTTTTCATTTTAGTTGATAAATGTGTATGGCTGAATACGCTTTGTATCCTACTGAATATGACTTCTATTTGTTGGCCAAGTGTTAAAGCTTTTTTGGTTGAAAAATAAGTGATATTAACGTATATGTGTGATAGTTGAATATGTCCTACATATTGGTGTATCTGTGTGTATGAGTTGTATCTAGTTGGATACATACCGACAAATATGATTGTATTTGATCGAGTACCACAACAGTGACACACATCAATTTGGCTCATACTTTAGTTTTTCAAATGGGAGTAATGTGACAGAGAAAACCATTTTACATTTCTTGATATAAAAAATTTATCGTGACTATGAAAAATAATTTTTCCATATTCCTATGTGGCGGTTGACATATCTGAGCAAACTCTTTTTCTTTCGTTACTACATTCCTCTTTTGCAACTGATGCCACATACTCTTTGATAGATTCAAGCGTCTAAGTCGTTGTCAAATCCTGGTCAAGACAAATGTGTATCTTATTTGTGTCAATGTTGCATCCTAAGGGGATGGTCAGTTGGTATCTATATGTGCCTATAGCAAAATTATTCTTTCAATAATAAAGCTTATGTGAGGATGATAAAGTCATGATCCATTTTGTTAGCTAGCTGGAAGCCTCCTTGTAAATCTTTTTCTTGGACCACCAAGGAATGAGATGAATAGAATTTCCCCATTTTTAAAGAAAAAATCATGATAGACAGCACATTTAAATAAATTACCGTTCATGTTTTATTTATTATGATTTTTCTACTGATATCTATTTTGTATAAATGTAGCATAAACGTTAAATATACATCTAAATTGATGTTGTCAATGAGTGTTATGATGATTAGATATTGCATCAAAGATGGCATAACGTATATCACATTTATTATAGAATTGGTTTATATCTCCAGTGTGTGACTGCATAACTCTTCTATATTATAGTGGTAAACTATTAATTTTTAATAAAATTAGACATCAATTCACAAAATAGTAGTAATTCCACCTGGCAAGGTTTGTGCGTTATTGGGGTAGCTGTAATAACGTAAAAATAAAAGAATTGGAATCAAGTTTCAAATTTTTGAAGTTGTAAAAGGACTTGGGTCCTTCTTTAAGGATTTGGAAGAACGCATTCCGAATGTTTCTCTAAAAAGAATTCACCCAATCTTAGGTAAAATAAGAAAAATGAAACAACTAAGGGTTAAAGAACAGAAATGGGAAGACCTATCCTGCCTTGGAATGTTTAAAGAACATCCAAGGGTTAGAGAACATCCGTGCACGGAACACTGATCCCCTCTCTGAATCCCTTCCTCTGTCTGGTGTTTCGAAGAATAGTAAGGTGTGAAAGTGAACTTCTGGTAGATATCCATATCAAGCATGTACCGTGTAATTCAGCATAACTGTACAAGAAGGTCGAGTGTATACATGGAAGAAATATTTCTATTTCTTTATTAACAAATAATTTTAAATATCCAAATGATTGATTTTGCAGATATATATCTTCAAAAGTCAAATGTAATGAAGGAAACGGGAAAATGGCTACAGAGTTAGATGATAGAAGACGAGTGACTGAACTGAATTATGGAAATGAGTATGAAACGTATTAATATCGTGAACGACGGGAAAGGAAAGCAGAAGATTTCTACAGCTATAAATATTGTACAACCTAGGTAAACGAGTATTAAGGCAACTTTTTCATAAAAACATGAAGTTTCATGTGAACTCTAAAAGTAATACTGAAAATACACTACCAATGTTTATGTATATATTATATATCTTCTACTTAATGTGGCTGAATAGTTCTGGGAAAAAATAAAAAAATTGAGGAGCTTCGATGCAGTTGGAAATGGTTAGGGTTATCAAAGGTAGTGTGAACCCATGAATCTGCCTCCAAAGACTTGAAAAAAGCTGGATGAATAGATTTCTAAAGGACGGGAAGTTTAATTTGTTGCCCGCGATTCTCTAAAGATGTTTTTGTGATTAGCACACGCTGTTACTTGTTGAACAGGAATTTCTGCTTCTTCTCTTTAAAGCGGTCCGGTCAATATAAGGCGATTAAGAGAAAAAAATCAACAAGAAAGAGTTATGAAGCAAAAACGGATATGTATCCTATTTTGGTACGTTAGTAAAATTTAGTGTGAAGAAAGGGAGTAAAATAAAGAGGGACATTTACATACATATACAATAATTGCTCTACCGTTATAAGTAAATCCTTACAAAAGTTTTGCAATGCTTGAGGATATTTGTAATATAGCTTTTGGTAATCTCTATGGAAAAATGGAATTTGGCACATTGTGACTCCTCAATGTCTCCTATTTGGCAACTACTAGAAATTTTTTCTTCTTTTCTTTTCTTGCCGGATTCTACTTGTTCCTTGTTTATATCTGTTATTAAATAAACTAGTTGTGTATTTTCACATGTGTTACAAATGGAATGCCTTTAACAAATGTCTCTGCCTCGTTCGAAATGTATATTAGTTACTAGGCAAAAAAACCAAAATGGCACATTTGCCAATTTTTATTACCTAAATGGCACGTTCTTGAACTTATTGCCCAAAATGGCACATTTTTGGAGCAATGCGTCCCCTGCTGGGACACATTGCTCTCACGCGAGGCAATGCGTCCCGGCGGCGGATGCATTGGTCCCACAGGAGGGCAATGCGTCACGGTTCGGGACGCATTGCCCTCCCGTGGGACCAATGCGTCCGCCGCCGGGACGCATTGCCTACAGGAGGGCAATGCGTCCCGAAGCGGGACGCATTACCCTACAGGAGGGCAGGGGACGCATTGACCCTACAGGAGGGCAATGCGTCCCGAAGCGGGACGCATTACCCTTTGTGGGGCCAATGCGTCGCACGCGGAGACGCCCCCAACGGCTAGAAATTGCCACGCGGGCAATGCGTCTGGGACGGGGACGCATTGCTCCCTGGACAACGGCTATTTTGCCGTTGGGGCCGCGGCGCGGCGCGTGGCGGTGCCACGTGGGTGCAATGCGTCCCCAACCGCGACGCATTGCTCCCCTATATATATATTGGCCGAAATCAACCCCCCAAACTCACACCATTCTTTATTTCCTTACTCTTTCTCTATACTCCCATTGCTCTGGAGCTTTTTCTCGGATTTCTATTGCTTGGAGGCGATTTCTAGCTTATTTCGGGCAATCTTGGAGCTGATATCTTCTACTGCTCGGAGACGATCTTGGAGCTTCTTCTTTCTCTTCTTGTATTCTTCGATTGTCAACACATAACTCTCCATTTGAGGTATTTATTCAACCAAAATTTTAATTTTCAAAACTTGAACTTAACATTAGTACGAAATATTACAACTGAAATAATTGTATTGTTACTCCTTAATTCCACATTACTGAAATAATGATGTAGAAAATGACAATTGAAGGCTAATTAATACCTGAAAAATTATTGTTTGAAATTGCAAAATTGTTGTTATTAAATGTTAGTGTCACTAAAAAATTAGCAAAATTGTTGTTATGAAATGTTAGTTAATTTTACTGAAAAAAATAGCAAAATTGTTGTTCACTGTTAATGTTATAGAAAAAGTAGTAAAATAAATTTAATTCCAAATTCAAAATTATTGTTCTAAAATCTTAACTATTATTTTAAAAATGATGTCACTGCTCTAAAATATTAATTCATGTTAATATAATGTTATAAAATATGAATTTCTTTCTGATGTTAATATAATATTCTAAAATATAGGAACATGGCATCTAGTTCAAATTCACGAATTGTGAAGATGCCATATGATGGGCAATTTCTCTCTGATGGGTCTTATTCTAGTCGATCTGTTAGATCCATAAACATTTCACTTATTAATACCCTATCTGAACTAAAATCATATATCTATACAACACTTGACATCAATCCCAACCACTTCTCTATCAAAATATCCTATCTTTTCCCTGGAGAAAATCATATGCTCGTACAAGTTGATGATGATGATGCATACAGAACCTTGTTATCACTTTCAACTGATGCCTATATTGATGTGTTTCTTGAAAAAACATCTATCCACCAACAACCTTGTTTAATGAGTCTATTGAATCGATTTCGATCTCAATTCCCTCAAAGTCATTTAACTACTGAATGGAGTCAACCACCTCAATTCAGTCTTAGCAATTTAACTACTGAGTGGAGTCAACCACCTGAATTTTCTCAAAATCTTACTACTGAGAATATTGGTGTTGAGGTTGAGGAGGGAGATAATGATATTGATCATGAAGGTGATAATGATAGTGATCATGAAGGTGATAACAATAGTGATATTGAAGGTGGTAATAACAGTGAACCACCTGAGGATGAGTCATTGACGGAAACTGATGATGAGCACACACATCCATTCCCTGACTCTATTGCAGCATTGAGTTCTATTCCATCCATATTTGACAACCAATGGCCCCAACATGAACACATTGATTCCAACTATGAAGCTTTTCAAGATGATGACTGGGTGGAAGATTGTTGTCATGAATTTCGTCTCAATTACAATCCTTCCAGTGTTTTTATATATGAGGGTGCTTTATTTGCATCTAAAGTTGTACTGGTTGAGACGCTCCAAAAATGGTCAGTACAAAAGAATGTCCAGTACCGTACATTACACTCAAATAATCGTCATCTTAAACTTGTTTGTATCCATGATCAATGATGTCCTTGGAGATTGACCGCTTGCCAGTCCAAAAGAGAAGGTGGCATGTGGAAGATAAAACGTTGTAAAGCAGGCCACAATTGTGAATTAACTGTTATGAATCATGATCATCACCAAGTCAAAGCATCTTATATTGCTCGAATGATAATGCCAATCCTAGTATCACGATTGGATATGTCGACATGAGAAATTCGTGACAAGGTGAATGTTGAACTAAGGCTCAATATATCTTACAAGAAGGCATATCTAGCGAGGAGGAAGGTTGTTTGTAAAATATTTGGAGACTGGGAATCATCATATCATAGTTTGTTGTCATTCTTGATTTCTCTGACACAATATATTCCAAGAACTATATATGCCCACCTTATTGATGATTATACCATTCAAATTGAAGGCACTCGTAGATTCAAGCGGGTGTTTTGGGCATTTGGTCCAGCTGTGAGGGGTTGGGCCTATTGTAGGCCTGTTCTTACTGTTGATGACACATTTTTAACAGGAAAATATATTGGCATACTTTTCATCGCATATGGCATAGATGCTGATAATGGTCTATTTCCACTTGCTTTTGCTTTTGTCGAGAAAGAAAATAAGGACTCCTGGGAGTGGTTCTTTGGTTGTCTACAAACTTGTATTCCAATCATTCCACGACGTACAGACTTGTGTATTATTTCTGATCGAATGAGTGGGATTTTTCCAGCACTTGAATCAAAATTTGATTGGGCTCAACATCGTTATTGTCTTCGAAATCTTCGGGAGAACTTCCATAAGAAGTTCAAGTCCAAGGAGTTGAGGGAGCTTTTGTGGAAGGTAGGATCCACAACTGATACACATGAATTTGATCGTCATATGACTGTTATAGAAACCATAGAACCAGCAGCGAAGGCATATTTATTAGGCCAAAATCCAGTACTTTGGGCTCTCACATATGATAGAGGTTGCAGGTATGGGTCATTGACTACCAATCATATTGAAGGGTGTAATGGAGTCTTAAAAGGTGTTAGAGGTTTGCCAATACAAGCGTTAATTGTTGCCACATACTATCGCTCTGTGACCATGTGGCTGCATAGGCGTAATCTCGCAAATAAACGTGCACAAGATGGACTGAAATGGCCCTTTAGGGTTCATGATAAGCTTTATAATGTTCGAGAGGATGCAAAAAATTGACAATACACATCCGTGTGAACAATGATGAATGGCTTGTTGGTGACATGGATGGATATAGATTTCAAGTAATAGTGCGTCCAAATGG
Organism: Alisma plantago-aquatica; assembly: GCA_963693085.1. Classification (NCBI taxonomy): domain Eukaryota; kingdom Viridiplantae; phylum Streptophyta; class Magnoliopsida; order Alismatales; family Alismataceae; genus Alisma; species Alisma plantago-aquatica. The sequence goes on along the minus strand of OY856409.1, from coordinate 267,430,055 downwards.
TGGCAGTTAATGCAGTTGTGGTTTTCCACAACAATGGCATTATCCATGCTCTCATGTTTGGGTAGCTGCAGACTCTGTCAATTGGGATCATGATGCACTTGTGAGTGCATATTATACAAATGAGGCTTATCTAAATGCATACAGAACTAAATTTCATGGTATTCCCGACAAGAGGTATTGGCCTCAATTTGATGAAAGTAGAGGTATTTATCCCTTATTACCCCCTATGAAATGAAGGCAAGCTGGAAGACCAAAGAAAAAGAGAAGGCATTCAACTATGGATGTTGATCCAAATCAGTATACATATCACTGTCATAAGTGTGGCAGAAAGGGCCATAATAGACGCACTTGTCCTAATGTCATATGATGTTTGGTCATGTAATGTTTGCAATTTCAATTTACTCAAGTCATGTAATGTTTGAAATTTTAATTTACTCAAGTCATGTAATGTTTGAAATTTTAATTTACTCAAGCCATGTAACATTTGCAATTTCAATAAAACAATGAATTTATAATGGTTTTTTTATAGATGGCTCATCGAAGGACATGGACATTTCACATGTCCGTAGAGTTAATCCAAATAATAGCTACGAAGTGCCTACAAGGAAAAATGGCTCATCAAACTCTATTAGATGATGACTGGAATGCCGTACCAGATTTTTTGTACAACAAGTTAGGATTTATAGTGACAAAAGAACAAGCAAAATTCCATTGGCAATTTTTAAAGCAAATGTTTCACATGTAAGAAGAACTTCTTGAGCTACCTGGTTGGTATTGGGATCACACGAAACAGAAAGCAATGCCAATCAATGAACAAGTTAAGAACCAGTTAGCTGTATCACATCCAAAGATACATCGAGTTGTACATCACATGTGGCCATTTTATGAACCTCTAGATGAGATATTGAATCAAATGCAGTAACTAATTGTTGTAGTATTTCTCTTTTAGTAGTTCATGTTGTATTTTTATATTGTTTGGTGGTTCATGTATTTGAATTAATTTCATCTTATCTAATGAAGAATCTTGACAAACTTAAATGTTGTACAATATTTGTACTTTTCATTTAATGTAATATTTGCACTTTTCATAGATATGGCTCCTAGACAAGCAACCTACTGACTATCCCAACACCACATCATGTTGGCACAATGGCCTATTACTGACCAGGATGTTTTAGAAAATATTTCCATGGCTGGTTTTGGACTTGTTCATAGGCTATCCTGTATCCACCTTGACCCTACTTTAATCACTGCATTAGTTAACAGGTGGGACAACTCTAGCAATACTTTTAGGTTTCCCCCTTTTGAGATGAGTTTTATTCTTCAGGATGTTGCAGTTCTTTTAGGCCTGAGGATTGATGGCCCACCGGTTATAGCTCCATATCCTTTAGGTGTAGATGAGGGGCAATTTTCTTCATGGACTCACCTTTGTGAGAATTTCTTAGGAGATGCACCAGATGGGATGTCTAATGGGTATATCTCCTTGATTTGGTTACGTGAGACCTTCAAGGATATGGATCTGACCGCGGGTGATGAAGAACAACAAATAGAATTGAGGACAAGGTATACTAGGGCATATCTCTTATATTTCTTAGGTAGTTACCTTATCCCAGATAGTACAGGGGATATAGTTCATGTTAGGTACCTCCCTCTTGTGTCCGATTTTGCACGTTGTGGCACTCTATCTTGGGATGCTGCAACTCTAGCTTTCTTATATAGGGAGTTGTATAAGGCAACCACCCGGTCCAGGAGAACTGCCCATCTATCAGGTTGTGTGTGCCTATTACAACTGTGGTGTTGGGAGAGGTTGGGAGTTGGACGTCTAGGTACAATTGCAATGCACTGAGATGATTGGCCAGAAGATGTTCCCTTGGGTTACAGGTTAAAGATCTACACAATTAATTTTTATATTTGTCCAAACATTATGTAGTGTTTATCTAAATTTAGTTTGTCAATTTAATAGGTGGCCTACCTTTGTCCAAAGGAGTCAAACTATCAGGTGAATAATTCAATTTTATGATTCAGCATTTGACCAGATTTTGCCCTCACAGGTATAACTTACTTACCTCTGTTGTATGGTATATGCTTTATTTATTTACAATTTACTCCGTTTTATATGATACACGTTGTCTATATGAATAACATATAGAGTTGACTCCTTACACTACTGATATTCTCGAGAGATTGTCTGCCATTTGTAGAGATGGTAGTGATATTTGTTTGGCACGAGTGCCTCTGTTGTACTACACAATAGTGGAGTGGCACTTTCCCGACAGAATACTTGGATAGTTCGGCTTTGTTCAAGTACAACCTACTCTTGAGTTGCCGCAGCTTAGCCGAATAGATGGGAGGGGTCATGTGGCTGAGGATTGGATGCTTCATTATAGGCAGGAGGTGCAGGTGTGGAACAACAGACGTGAGAGCTTAGTTCCCGCTCCACCAGCTGATACAGTCTTCAGTCAACAGGTTCACTATGCATGGTATCATCCACAATACATCGTGCCCCCTCCAGCTATGCCTCCAAGCACATACTACCCGCAAAGTTATCGCCAGTAGGAATTTGTGAGTATCATTATTATTTCTTTTACAAATTATTATTATTTATCTTTGTTATTTGTAATATATGTAATTTGTCTTTATTATGTGTACATACTTTGTTTTACAGGTACAAACACAGGTGGCGATCCGAGCGGCATTAGAGCACTCCCCTGCACAGATCAGAGACGACTCTACAACATCCAGGGGAGTTACTTTGATAGTCTTCCCGACTATGCTCGGCCGTGGGATCCCGTACCCACTCATACCACAACCCCTGAGCCCACTCCTACTCCTACTCCTACTCCTACTCCTACTGTTGAGCCCACTCCCACTCCCACTTCTTAGTTCATGTCATGGGGACCGATAGGGCCATATTTTTCAGGAGCTGCTTCATATTCCTCATTCATCACCCCACCTCAACCACCATCATACTATGGAGCAAGTTCTTCTTCTGTTCCATACACTCGATTCCCACCACCAATTATTTCCGAGAGCCGACCACCATCTTATGTCACATATTCACCTACTCTGTTTGATTTCTCAGGATGCACCCCACCTGATGCATCCTATCCTGGTTTTCAGAGACCCCTCACCCCACCTCCACCTTTTCATTTCTTCCCTGATGCTCGCCAGCAGCCTCCTACGCAGTTCTCCCCAGTTCAGCCGTCTCCAGATGACATCGGTACAGAGGATCTTGATGTAAAGGGAGGTGGGTGAGGACGTCATGGGCGAGGACGACGTACTTAGTTTTTTATATATTGTACAATTTTGTATATATGCCTTTGTGAGGACATCTATTGTATGTGGATCTATCATATTATGATATCACATTGGTTCATTTTGGATCTATTATATTGTTCTGTTGTGTATGCATGCCTTTGTGAAGACATCTATTGTATATGGATCTATCATATTATGATATCACATTGGTTCATTTTGGATCTATCATATTGTTCTGTTGTGTATTATTTTCTCGTCATGTTGGTTCATATTTTAACCTTGTTTTTAATTGCTATCTCATTTTTTTGGATTAAGTTCTTATTATATAATCAATTAGGAACCAACTGATGTTGGTTGCAATACACTTATATATTCCATATGCATGTTACGAGCTATTGAAATTGAAAAATTTATAATAATTGGGTATATTATAGACATCCAAATATAAGTGAACGAATTATAAATGTACAAATATAATCAATATTGTTAATATACATATCAATAACCATGAAACAATATCAGTGACTGCAAAAAAGTGATTAAAAAACGCAATGCGTCCTGCATGGGGACGCATTGAGCAATGCGTCCCCGCCGGGGACGCATTGAGCAATGCGTCCCCGCCGGGGACGCATTGGTCCCACAGGAGTGCAATGCGTCCCGGTTCGAGACGCATTGCACTGTTGTGGGACCAATGCGTCCTCTGTTGGGACGCATTGGTCCCACAACAGAGCAATGCTTCCCGAACCGGGACGCATTGTCCTCGTGTGGGACCAATGCGTCCCCCGCTGTGATGCATTGCTCAATGTCCCAGCAGGGGACGCATTGCTCCGGAAATGTGTCATTTTGGGCAATAAGTTCAAGAACGTGCCATTTAGGTAATAAAAATTGGCAAATGTGCCATTTAAGTTTTTTTTCCTAATTACTATATACAACTTATACCCTTTAGGAATATACACAGAAATCGTTACTGTTAACGTTTTTGGAAAAAAGGCTATTGACCAATGTAAACTCGTGCGTTGGGACTCTTTCACCGTCTCTTTGACGGCACTTGAATCTTTTTTTACTTTTTGGTTTGTCTTTAAGAAGAAACTTACAGTTGTCTATTTCCTCATGTGTTGCCTGAGAATACCGTGATCAAATGTCTATGCCTCTGTCCGAACTGTGTACAGGCCACTATATATATAGCCAATACCCACACTTTTCAACCAGCATCGATCATTACAGTCTTCACTTGAACAAAGTTAGTATCGAAAGAGACGCCCAAACGTAACTCGTACCTGTAGTTAGCAACATGGCGTGGACTTCTGGGCTGATGGCATTCGCCACTGCTGCGATGCTGCTGGCGTGCGGAGCAGAAGGGCGAATGAGTAAGTCAATTGAAATGGGAAATCAAGGCGTTTAGATATTAGAGTGCCTGTGTGATGATAACTATCTCCCTACTAGAACTCTTTCACTTACTACGTGGTTATCATGTATACAGCGATGACTGCCGAGGAGCCAGCGGCAGCTACCACCGAGAAACCATGGACGGAGCTGGCCGGCGACAACCACTGGTCAGGGCTACTGGATCCTTTAGACTTCGACCTCCGCAAGACGATCCTGTCCTATGGCGATTTAGCAGAGGTAACCTACGAACAACTTCAAAATCCAGCACGACTTACCTTACGAGGGAACCACCCTCTTCGACCTCGGCAGTCTGTTCCAGGACTGCGGCCTTGTGGGTCGCGAGAAAGGACCCTACGCCTATACTGCGACCAAGTACATCTACGCCACCTCGGCCGTGGTCGTGCCGGGCTGCTTCGCGGTTCCCATGCAGTCCAACTGGATGGGGTTTGTTGCGGTGGCCACTGACGAGGGTGCACAAAGGCTAGGTAGGAGGGACATTGTTGTGGCCTGGAGGGGTACCCGTCAGGCTGTTGAATGGGTTAAGGACTTCGATTGGGCTCCAACTCCAGCTACCGTGCTCGTTGGAGGTGGGCTGACTGCACCCATGGTGCACCATGGTTTCTTGTCCATCTATACCACTGCCAACCCGTCGTCTGAGAATAACAAGCAGAGCGCCAGAGACCAGGTATCGAGTTGCTTTCTTCTAAATTCATGCAAAAGGTGTACGTATACATTGATCGCGTGTTATTAATCCGTCTTTGCATAAGCAGGTTTCCGACGAGATCCGTCGTCTGCTTGACCAGTACAAGAACGAAACAATAAGCATTACCGTCGTGGGACACAGCCTTGGAGCCGCCTTAACCACCCTCTCCGCCTGGGACATCGCCCAGAGCGGTCTGGCCGGCAACATCTCCGTCACAGGTTACGCCTTCGCGAGTCCCCTTGTTGGCAACCCAAGCTTCCAGAGCGCCTTCAGCTCCATCCCCAACCTCCGCCTCCTCCGCATCACCAACCGCATGGACGTGGTACCCCAGCTACCTCCACCTTTCCTCGGCTTCGCCAAGGTCGGAGAAATGCTTCAAATCGACACCTCTAAGTCGCCGTATCTTGTTCAGCCCGGTGACCTCGACACATGGCACGACCTTGAGTGCTACCAGCACGTCATCGCCGGAACGCAAGGTAGCAACGGTGGGTTCAATCTTGTGGTCCAAAGGGACATTTCACTCGTTAACAAGTTCTCCAATGCGCTGCTGCCAAAGTTCGGAGTTGCGCCTTTCTGGTGGATCACGAAGTACGGAGGCGCGATGCCGTGATCCGACAGTACACTAGGACAATGCCTAATCGGAATACCCATGAAGATCGATGATTTCGTAGCTTAATCAAAATTAGGCTTAGATTAAGCAACAAGGAATTTTTTTATCATGTAATTTCTTTTTTAAGCGTAAAGTTCGTAACGTCATGTTTTCAGGTTGTTAAGAGAAGCATTTAAGCTGTCCCGAGACCTCATTATGATATGATTACGGCTCAATATCATTGCATTGGTTTGAAAATTTCCTTGACTTCTTTTTTATTTGCATCACGAATTTGCCACGTCGCGAAACAATCAAAATAATGAGCAAATTAATAAATCTTTCAGCAAAGACGCTGTTGCATTCGATGGGACCGACAGATATTTACCTGTCTGAATTACCTGGGTACTCCGTGTAGTACCATCGGTTATTAATTTTTTTGGTCTCCTCCATCGGTTATTATATGGAAAGAGTAATGATATAGAGCACACCGCTTCCACTAAGACTTACATCTAGATCTCGATTAGTGCAAACACATAATACGAAGCGACCGTCTCATAGTGTATAAAGAAAATGTTAGCATAGTGCCAGAAGTCGAAGAGTTTCGAGACGACTGAGGGGATAAAAACTATACAAGGAATTGTTATTAGTGATAAAAGTTACCGATTCTAAATCAAAATTGTACCAATATAAATACTAAACAGTACTATATATATATAATTGTGTACATCATGTTTTATAAGTTATATATATATTTTCTATAATATTTATGCAGTTTCATATTTATACATACTAAAGTGAGCATTTTTTGAAACAAATATTACTTATAAACAAGTACTATAAATACTATACATATTTTTAAATTAAACAAAGATATGATTACGGCTCATTATGATATGATATGATTACTTAAGCTGTCCCGAGACCTCATTATGATATGATTACGGCTCAATATCATTGCATTGGTTTGAAAATTTCCTTGACTTCTTTTTTATTTGCATCATGAATTTGCCACGTAGCGAAACAATCAAAATAATGAGCAAATTAATAAATCTTTCAGCAAAGACGCTGTTGCATTCGATGGGATGCCATCAGACCGACATATATTTACCTGTCTGAGTTACCTGGGTACTCCGTGTAGTACCCTCGGTTATTGATTTTTTGGTCTCCTCCCTCGGTTATTATATGGAAACAGCTTCATCTTTTTTTCCTTTATATGACGGAAGTTTGATAAAGTCGGCGCAACAAATTGGGAATTTAATATCAACTTTCTTCCGGTTCTTTTAAATTAAAAAGACACATTTATGTACGGAAAACGTTATCCATCGTGAATAGTTCACCCTAATGTATACGGACGCTTTTATTATAGATCATGTCCCAGGTTCTAATTAATTTTTATTATAGTGCATAATAATGTTTGTTTCTCTCCTTATTTCTTAGGAGTGAGATGTTGCATTCTTATTGGTTAGTCTATACAAATATAAGATGTGTCCTATACTACATATTAATGTGTACGCATTGCATCTCCAGAGTAGGATTAGTATAAGTGTTTATATATAATTAAGAAAAGAGTTTAATACATAAGAGGAAGACACAAACGATATTGGGAGTGTGAAAATAATAAAATATATAACCAACACTTAAAATGATATACACAATTACTTCCAATCACATGTTTCAGGGTTTGTGTCGTTATTTGGCAGAAGGGGGTTCTCCGTTACTATTGTTTCCAAAAAATACAAAATTGCTTCGCATCTATCAAAAATACTTGACACATATGGAGATAAAGTTCTTCATGTCATATCAAAATTACCGTAAAGTAAGAAAATAGTAGCTCATTCACCTGTATAGTCTTGGGTTAATATAAACTTTTGAAAAGATCTTCATCATTATCCACCATATGGATATTAGTATGAAAATATGAACAATTTACGCCCAATTTCATTAAAATACATGACATTTACTTTTTTTCCCACAAGTTTATCTTGATGTTTTACAAATAAAAAGCTAATACATGATTTTGAATGTCACAAATACAAACAATTTTAACTTACAAATGGTAACATTTAATTCATATCTATACAATAGGGAACGAAACAATTGAAACATGTTTAATTAGAAATATTAAGTATGAAAATGTCAATAACTTGTAAATCATGTATACTTTAGTTCATGAATTTAATGAAATATTGTGGTTCACATTTCCATGTATGTATATTTTGCATGCACAATTGTTACGTGATAGTTTGTTTCACACTTACTACTAGTGTAATATCAACTAGGACGAGTATATATTTGATTGATAATTATATCTTGTCAAGATTTTGTAGTGTCATCATACATTTATTACACTACCATATAAATGAGCAACAACAGTGGGAAGAACACAACAAGCCAAGTGTTGTAGTTAGCATATTTAATACAATACAACCACTTAAAATTATTTTTTGTAGACTTTATACAATACAAGTTATTTACAACTAGTGATAACACCAAATTTTGTGATGTTTTTGGCCATTATTTCGTTATCAAATCTGTCCTTTTAAACTATTTTCCTCTCCTTTTTGTCATGTTTTTACATAAACAGGCCACGCTACGCTATTAACTCAATATTATCATATTTTGCAGAGTTTTCCTCATTTTTCAACTCATTTATCAGAAAAAAGGCCCATCTTGGTCCACCAACGTGTTCCACCTGCATCGGCCTTCTTACCAACCAGCCGGCCGATACACTCGCTGCCCGACACAGGTGCGCGATACACTACCGCACGACACGAGGGTGACGCGCAAGAAGGAGCAGACGAGCGATACGCTATTTACCTAACAGGGAGCCAGACTCGCCACGACTGCTGAAGCGTGTCGTGCGATACATGCCACCCACTGACAGGCGCCACTCGTTACGATGACCGACACACTTACAACCCGACATCCTTGTGTCGGGCGACACGCATATCGAGCACCCCCGAATCCACGATGATAGAGCTGATGAAGGACACGTGGCGTCCGGAGAACCATAACTTCCCCCAACCGCTGCCCATAAATAGCAGCTACAGGACTCTGATGGGACGGGTCAGAATCTCTCAAAAGCCAACTTGGGAAAGCATCTGGAGCTAGCGTGTCGTGCCTCAGAGGTGTACCGGGCGATACTAAGTGAGCACTTCCCCGACCCAAGAGGGAGGGAATGGTTCACTTAGGATCGGCCCTGGGCACCGCTGCAGACCGATATCGGCCAATAAGGACGCCCGATATGAGTACCCGATACCCTAAGCAAAACTCTGGCCCGACACGATACCAAGCCCGATAAGCATCACCAGTCACGGCGTGTCGCCCGAGAAGGTACCGCCCGAAACGATCGCATCGGGCATGAGCGCCCCACACGATACGTCTGCCCATCATAAGCGTGTCGGGTGTGCCTCCTGACACGGCGTATCGGGAAAGGCTCCCGCCTGGTATCAGGCTGGAGGGATCTTGGGGATCTGCTACTGCCTGTCGCCCTTCTAAATCAAGAAGGCGACATTTATCTTTACTTATTTTAGTCACTTACTTTATTTACTTATGCAATGTAATCAGACCCTTTTATTCTAATGGAATTAGAAGAGTTTTAATTATCTGCTGCTTTATGTTTGGTCTCTTTTGTTGGATGATTGTTTTGTTTAGCATCTGAACTCTAGCTTGTACGCTTGGATCGCGTTTTGACTAGCTACCGAATCGTGTTTTCCCGTTGCAGCAGCCTCGAGAGAGGTGTTGTGGCTCTAGTGTTTGGTCCGATACGGGAGTACGAGAGTGCCCAGGATCGGAGTTGCTTTAGTAACCTTTCTACTCTAATTTAAGACCAGCAACCTCGAGAGAGGTGTTGATGTTTAGTTAGAGGCACCCGCTTCGAAAGAAGGGGTACAGGATGTTTCTGCTGCCGCTTGTTTTACCGAAGCTTTCTCCTTCATTCCTTACTAAAAGCAATAGTATTATCCCCTTTGTTTCCGTTGCGTGAAAACCCTAAAAACTGATAAACCTTTGAAACATTAATTTTCCTCGTAGCTCCAGTTGGAGATAGTTTTTTTTATTTTATCGATCTTAGCCTGTTGTTCCCTTGGGAAACTTTATCATCTCCTCACCCATACCGGAGTGTAACGTGTCGATTCCACGTTCCCAACACTACCACCCTTGTCCCTGTGTTCGACGCCGTATATCTACTTCGACCCCGTAAATAAAGTTGCAGGGGCCTAGAAGGTTTTGGGTTATAAATTTAAAAGTCCGACTACTTCAAATCTGCTCCCTTTTCGGATGCGTGATTTAGGCCGGTCAAATTTTTGGCGTCGTTGCCGGAGACAAGACAAAATGGTATTGTTGACGAATCTGAATCCACTAACCACACTCCAGTGCCTCAAGCTTAGAAATGAGCTTGGCAACACTCTCTTTTTCCTTTTTTTTATATATTTTAAACTGAAACGAGTAGTTCATATTATTAATATAGGTTTTCTAACTTGATTTTTACGTACTATTCAGGTACTCAGAAGGGAGGCATTCTGCTCAATTAAGCACCGACATCACCAGACATGTTGCCTCGCATTGAACCACCTCTTTCAGATGGTGAGCGACACGCGAGGGCTAGACCTCACTCGCCTCCGCCTGAAGACAATGACCGCTATGACGACGATCATTAACATGAAGATCCTGAAACAGAACAGTTCGATGATGACCATCACCGGGAGAGATGTCGTCATCACTGGAGGCGCATAAGGAATCAAAATAATCAAGATCAGAACCAGGGAGACAGTGACAGTGACGATCCCAACGAAGAAGAAAAGACCCTTAGGGAGTTAGCTGCCACCAAGGATAACAATTCCAGATGTCCTGTTGTCATCCCGAGGTTCAACGCAACCAACTTTGAGCTAAAACTGTCAGTCATCTCTTTGATCCAGAACAAGAGCTTTAGAGGGAGTTTGAAGCATGATAATCCCTATCACCATTTAGATGCCTTTAAAAACATCTGTGACACCATCAAAATGAGGGGAGTCCCACAGGAGGTGATCTATTGCAAGGGTTTCATCTTTTCTTTAGAAGATAAGGCTCTATCCTGGTATCTGGGGCTACCACACCAAGCTCTTAACGGATGGAATGCACTGGCGGATGCCTTTGTAAACAAGTTTTATCCTACCGAGAAAACTGTTCGGAATAGACAGAGGATCACATCTTTCATACAGAAGCCAAACAAGAATCTACATGATGCATGGGAACGATATCAAAAATATCAGAGGGACTTCCCTCATCACAACTATAAGAAGGGTTTCTTGATAACTACCTTCTACAATGGTCTAACCCCTGACGAAAGGGTTTTGTTGAATGTAGCAACAGGCAGTGACTTTCTGGGAAAGAAGCCTAGTAGATCTGAAAAGATCATCAAGAATATGGCTGAGTTGCAAGTCGGCACCGACTACGATAGATAAGACAGGGGACATGCTAAGAAGGCTAGTGAAGGACCTTCAATTGAATCCAAGGCTCTGGAAACTATCACGTCTCAGATCCAGAGGATAGCCACCGATGTCAAACAGCTAAAAGAATCAAGTGGAAAGGGGAAGAAACAAGTCGAAAAGGTCATGAAATGTGTCACCTGTGGAGAAGGTGGACACGGGGTAGACAATTGTATCTACACCCGACTTGACAAGTCAAGCGAAAGTGAATCTGAGGCTGAGGAGACTGAGAACGTCTCTTTCGTTAATTTCAAGAGGCCAGATCATCCTGGTTTTAATTATGGCAACAAAGATGCGGCTGAAAACTCGCATCAGCTGCTTAACCCCACCAAGCAACCCCAAGTTTTTGAGAAAAGAGGAGGACAAAGTCAGTTCACCAGAACCACTTCTTTCCAGTCAAACAAGGCTAATTTCCAAGGACAAGGAAAGTACCAAGGTCGCCAAGCGGCAAACACCAGTCAAGGTCAAAATCAAGCCAAGGAGCAAGGTCAAGACAAGGTCTCGAACCAACCAGACTTGGTTGTCCAGTTGTTCAATTTTTTAAAAAGACAAGATACCATCAATAACCAGCTGGCGCACAGTGCACTTTCAAACTCAGGAGTTCTAAGCACAATGCAAGTCCAGATGGCGGACATGCAGACGCATCAATGCCAAATCGATCAGCAGTTGGCCCAGATGGCCGAATTGATAAAGAATCCCTCGGGTAAGATACCCTCCAACGCCGAATCTGCCAAAATGGCAGTGCTGAGATCTGGAAGGACAGTGGAACGTCATGAAGAAGCCAGACCACATGAACCTGAATCGAGGACTGCGGCTGATAATCCCGCAGAAGAAGACAATCGACAAGATCATGACAGAGAACCTGAACCAAGATCCTTTGAGGAGTTATCTGGTAAGAGAAGCCCTTACTCTCCCAAGCTGCCTTTTCCTTACAAGTTGATAAAGGCACACCTTAAGAAGCGCCACGAGAAGTTCATGGAATCAATAAAGAGACTTCATCTCGAAATACCTTTTTTGGATGCTTTAGAAGAGATGCCGACTTATGCTAAAGTTTTCAAAGATTTGATTACCAAGAAGAGAAGAGGAGGAAGAATCAAAACCGTGCATCTAGCAAGTATGTCCTTTGCTTTTGTTAAATCAGATTTGCCCAGCAAAAAGAAAGATCCAGGGGCTTTCACCATTCCTTTCGCCATTAGAGATAATGTTGAATGAAAAGGTCTTGCCGATTTAGGGGCTAGTATCAGCCTTATGCCCTTAAGCTTCGCACAGAGATTAGGTTTGACTGATATGGTCAAAACCAATATGAGAATTGAATTAGCAGATCATACCTTTAAAAGGCCTGTTGGCGTTGTTGAAGATGTACCTACCCGGGTAGGAAGTTTCTTCATTCTGTGTGATATCGTTGCCATTGACACCGTGGAGGACCCTGGCTGTCCTATCATCTTTGGATGTCCTTTCCTGGCTACAGGAAGGGCGTTGATCGATGTTGCTGAGGGAATAATAACTCTAAGGGTTGAAAACGACCACTTAGACTTCAAGGTAAAGGATGCGATGAGAGGACCATCCCTGTTAGAGTCTGCTTGCTTTGCGGAAAGCTACAACCAGTTCTATGAAGAGGTAGAAGAAGATATCTTAATGGTAGACCCTCTTGTGAGGGCGATAAGCAGTCAAGATTCTGACTCTGAAAATCCAAAAGTTGTGGAGTTTCTCAGCTATCTTAACCAGTCTGATGAAGACCTGAGCAACGAGGATGAGGTAGTGGAAACTGTTAAGTTTGCCTCTCTTGAGGAGGTGCCGGAAGAAAGGTCACCCAAGGCCATGCCTGAGTTGAAGCAGTTACCAGAAGGGTTGAAATATGAATTCCTAGATCGAGAAGAGAGGAATCCTATCATCGTCAATGCCCATCTTACAAAAGATCAGTTGGACAAACTTCTTGAGGAGTTAAGACTCCACAGGCGGGCTATAGGATACTCATTAGAAGACATCAAAGGCCTTAGCCCTACATTGTGTATGCATCACATCAATTTGGAGGAATCCGCCAAACCTCTGGCTCAACCCCAGAGAAAATTGAATCAGATGCTGAAAGAAGTCGTAAAGAAAGAAGTAATCAAGTTGAGGGATGCTGGGATCATTTACCTGATCAGTGATAGTAACTGGGTAAGCCCGATCCACGTACTACCCAAGAAGGGTGGTATAACAGTAGTTAAAGGGAGATAAAGGCGATGAAGTGGCGGTTAGGACCGTCATAGGATGGAGAATGTGTATCGACTATCAGAAGCTAAACCAAGCTACTAAAAAAGATCATTATCCGCTTCCTTTGATTGATCAAGTTCTTGAAAGATTAGCGCATCATGACTATTTCTGTTTCTTGGATGGTTTTTCAGGATTTTATCAGGTCCCAATCCTGCCAGATGACCAAGAGGAAACAACTTTTACCTGTCTCTATGGAACCTACGCCTTCAGGAGGATGCCTTTCGGCCTGTGCAATGCCCCCGCTACGTTTCAACGCTGCATGATATCAATGTTCTCAGATTTCTTGGAGGATATCATGGAAGTTTTCATGGACGATTTTTCTATCTATGGAAAAGACTTCGATACCTACCTGAAAAACCTCTCTTTGGTTCTGCAACAATGCGAGGAATAGAGTTTGGTTTTAAACTGGGAGAAGTGCCTTTTTATGGTACAAGAAGGCATCGTACTGGGACATAAAGTTTCGAGGCGTGGCATCGAGGTCGACGTTAGCAAGGTTGAAGCCATATCTAAGCTTCCTCCACCAAAGTCTGTGACAGGAGTAAAGAGCTTCCTCGGGCACGCCGACTACTACCAAAGATTTATAAAAGACTTCTCAAAGATTTCGAAGCCGTTGTCCAACCTTCTGGTAAAAGATGTTGAATTCAATTTCTCTGATGATTATCTAATCACTTTTCAGGCTTTAAAGGATGCTCTTATCTCACCGCCTATCCTCCAAGCTCCAGACTGGGATTTACCTTTCGAGCTTATGTGTAATGCCAACGACTATGCAGTAGGAGCGGTCCTGGGGCAGAAAAAGGATAAAAAGCACCATGTAATCTACTACGCTAGTCGCACCCTGGATGAAGCTCAGGTAAATTATACAACCACCGAGAAAGAGATGCTCGCACTAGTCTTCACTTTCGATAAGTTTAGTTCTTACCTCATTGGAGCAAAGGTTAAAGTCTACACAGATCATGGGGCTATAAGATACCTCATGCAGAAGAAAGATACAAAACCCAGGCTGTTGAGGTGGGCCTTGTTACTACAAGAGTTCGACCATGAAATAGTCGATAAGACGGGTGTAGAGAATTTGGTCGCCGACCACTTATGAAGGATCATTGTGGAAGGATAGAGGGAACCACCTATTAATGATAATTATTCCGACAAAGCTTTGATGATGATTGAAACCAAGGAAGAGAGTTTACCTTGGTTTGCAGATATCTGTAATTATCTTTCCTGTGGAGAACTGCCCCCTGACAAAACCTATAACCAAAGGAAGAAGCTCTTCACGGATGTGAAGAATTACTACTGGGACGATCCTCTCCTTTTTAGAAGATGTGCAGATAACTTGTACCGAAGATGTATTCCCGAAGAAGAGATCTCGAACATTCTGAAAGAGTGTCACGCCTCCCCTTATGGAGGACATCTGGGCAGCGAAAGGACCGCTGCCAAAGTACTATAATCAGGTTTTTACTAGCCCTCTTTATTCAAAGACGCTGCAAAGTATGTAAAAATCTGTAAAGAGTGCCAATTGACGGGAAATATTGGACAAAGAAACGAGATGCCAATGGCAAATTGGGTTGAAGTGGAGATCTTTGATGTATGGGGGATTGACTACATGGGACCGTTTCCCCCATCAAAGGGAAAGCAGTACATTCAAGTGGCAATGGTTTATGTATCCAAATGGGTAGAAGTTGTTGCAACTCAAACGTGCGATGCTAAGTCAGTGATCAAGTTGTTCAAAAAGATGATTTTCCCTCGTTTCGGTGTACCACGTACTGTAATAAGCGATGGTGAATCACATTTCGAAGAAAGACAGTTTGAAGCGCTCCTACGAAAGTATGGAGTTAAACACAAGGTCGCTACCACCCACAAACTTCACCCACAAACTTTTGGGTAGGTAGAGGTTTCGAATAGACAAATCAAGCAGATTCTGGAGAAGACTGTCAACCAGACGAGGAAAGATTAATCAATGAAGCTTGACGACGCACTTTGGGCCTACAGGACTGCCTATAAAGCACCCATTGGAACCACTCCTTATAAGCTGATCTATGGGAAGTCCTTTCATCTACCCCTTGAGTTGGAACACAAGGCCCTTTGGGCAATTAAGTTCTTGAACATTGAACTAGAGAAGGCAGGAAAGAAGAGATATTTGCAGTTGCAAGTGTGGGTTTTAGGGGAGGCAGAGAAGGCAGCGGAAACAAAAAAAATTTCTCCCCAAACCCGGAACAAGGAAATGCGTCAACATCTATATAATAGGAAAGGATGGTTTGTGGAATCATACCTTGTCCCGAGGCTTGCTCGGCGACAATACCTCACGGCTTGCGTAGTCTTCACCTCCAGTCTTGGATGGTGTCTATGCAGTTCCTGGTCACACCGGGACTGAAGACTCCTCCTCTCACCGGGACTGTCGGGATTGACAGTTGTCCTCCTGAGCGGCAGAAACCTCCCTCCTCTGAAGTAGTCCACACGGACCACCTGGAACTCCACACTCCTTGTCCCACAAGGAAGTGGAAGGAGTCGCACCCTCCTATTGACGTACTAGTCGCTAACACACTCTCTTGCTGCCAGTTGCAACTGCAGTTGCCCTTCCCTTGCTGCACCTCCCTTTGCGGGAAGCACTTGCTCGGGCTCTCTCTCGGTTACCAAAACCAGAGAGAACGACAACTTTGCAGAGCAACTGGTTGCACTGAGTTGTACTTTGAGAATCCACCAATACCCCTATATATAGGAGGGTCATGGGACAGGGTTCTCTGTCCCCGACAATATGGGACTAAAAGCAGGAGTAGAAGGGTTCAAGATTTTCCACAAAAGCAACCAACTCGCAACCTGAACCGATCGGTTCACAAGTGAACCGGTCGGTTGGAGCACCAATCGATCGGTTGGGACCCATGAGCCGATCGGTTCGTGGTCCTGGTCGGTTCCCGATTGACTTTCCTTCTTTCGTTTCTAATTGGTATCGAATACCAATCCTTGTTCCAATCAAATTGGGCAAGTGAAATGCAAGGAAAATTCTCACCGACCTGACTTTCCCAACTTGCTCGGTTGCACCAGTTGAACCGATCGGTTCAACACTTGAACCGATCGGTTCAACACTTGAACCGATCGGTTCAACAACCTCAGCCGACCGGTTCGACTCTTGAGCCGATTAGTTGGGAGTGCAGGTTGTGCAAAATCAGTCAATTGCGATTTCAATCAATCTGATACTCCAATCAATGCGTCCAACACCTTGAACAACATGATATTGAGCTATCAATTGATTGAGTGTTTAATTGAACTACTAAACTCCTTTAGTAATCAATCTAAACATTGCTTGTGGACAAAACTCCTCTTCCAGGTTAAATCCTGTGTATGTGACCCTGCAGGTCTATTTCACGTTGGCAATGAAAGTCCATAACACTTATGACTTCACAAGCAAAGAGCGGTGCCTAATCACACATCAGTGCTACCCAAGTGAAAGTAGAAAGTTGGAGAACAACTTTCAATCCTACAATCCGTGAATGGTGTTACAACGAATGTATAATTCCTTTGTCACTGATATCCCGAATGAACTCGAGGCATGAAACAGTCATCCTGTCAACGTTCATTCACTTTCTTGATCTCAGAGTAGATTGAACGAGATATGTATGACATCAATATCACATACTGATTCACACATGCGTGTGCACGCCTATCTCAATCCTACTCATCAAGTGGCCTTGGATATCAAACTCCCTCAGGAGGGACAAATCCCATATCTATCACTCACCCCTCAAAAGCCCCATGTGTCAAAGCCACCCAATCATCACCTTTATAACAACCCATGTTTCAGGACTGCGTTTGATGATGTCAAAGTGTGCCCAATGACATGTGTTGAGTGCAGTGATTTTAGGTCTAAGAATCACACTCACCACCATCACTGTGAGTACTGACTGTGACTACCATGTCATGGTTCCATGTGTCAAACTCACGGTGGGTCTGTCCGGTACACTTATACTCTAACAAGTACCTATGTGTTTGGTTTGATATCTCTATATCATGACTAATGAGATTCTGTCATCAACCAACACCACAATCTAGTCTTGTGTGTCATTGCTGTCTATCTACCTTCCACAATGACATCCGACTAGGGACATAAAAAGAATGTACAAAATCTTAGCATCCGTAAGATCTCATCATTCAGGTCCTCAACCTGAAAGCATACGTCATTGAGTACTATCATTCTCTAGACATTCAATCTGTTCTATCACTATCTCATATGACTGAACCAGAAAGAATTGGAAGCTTGCCTTTGATGTTTATCAAATCAATCTTAATGTATCCCATCAATCATCCCATGATTGGCTCTCAGGACATACATACCAACAGACTCCCACTTGCACTGTGAGCCAATCACCCTTGAATCATATTCATAGTGATCTTCAAACATGTCCCACATGTTACTATGCTCTTGTGCCAACATAGTGAGTAATGGCAACACCTTGCCAAAGTCAGTATTAATTGCATGTCTCTCATCTCTTCGTTGTATGTCACACGTATGAGATGGAGTTCCCGTAATATGCGATCTAGTATTCCTTTGCTAACTTTTAGCCACATTGCATGATCAAGGATTCCATACTTGTCATCAATGAGAGGAATATTTATAAGTTCATCTCATGAACTTCTGGATCCATATAGTATCCACTGTTGTTCTCCAACACATAGATACTCGGCATTTCCTTTTAAATGGTTTTATTGGAACACTTCCAATTATCAACAAACTTTCACTTTTATATATCCTATATATATTTTGCGATTAATTTTCTGTCCTTTTAGAAGTTTGCATCAATGTAAATCTTTACATCGAACTCTTCCTTATCTCCATAGAACTAGTACTTCACAAGTACTTATCAAGTTCTCATGGTATTCCAGTAACCCTTACTGGAAGTAGACAGACATCCACTCATCATGCCCCACATACGAGTCATTAGGATGAGCACATCATATTGCCATATCATACATACAAGATGATGAATGCATTTTGTTCTTGCCATGTCGATACATGCAAGATAATGGGATGATTACATACATGATAGATCCATATCTATTCTTAGTGTTCCCATTCTTCATAAGAATTGGACACTCGGCCTTGGGATACTAACTCCATGTAGCATGGACAAGTTTTCTCCCACTGAATCTGTGCATATTGAACACTTCAGTACAGATTGCCAATGTATGCTTTCTCTTTTCAAGTCAAGAGGTTTTCGAGAACTATCTCTATAGATCTCTATTCCTATCACATAGGAAACATCTCTATCTTCCTTAAAGATAATTTCCACTGTTGGATTTCCATTTTAGAACATTTCCATTTCACATCAACATGTGAAATGTGAATACGCTCCCACTAAATCACAGATCCCTTCTTTGTCTTTGACATATCATGTAACATCCCTGACCTGGGTTATAACCTAACCCTAGAAGTTTTTCCTAAATATGTAATTAAACACTTGTAATTATCTTTTAGCAGGTAATAAAAGCTCCTAAGGAACATATGTTTCCATTCCTGTCCCCTAGGAACAATGTTGTAGTATTGTTTTACAATGCAGGGACCTATGTGCAATTATCCAGTTAAGAGGTTTAACTTACAGAGTTCACAGTTTAAGATGTACCCTTGATGATGAAACATCATAAGAGTGAATCTGATGAGGCATGATGGATTTTTCAAGCTTGGGCATTCAGATGCAGCTTGTGGAATGATCCTGGTGCTTAAAAACCCTAATTTGGAGTAAAGTGCAATTTACCCAAATTATGGGTGAAACTTGTAAAGTACACCATCTAGAGCATCTTATATGACTCTTGGCATCATTTAGAGTAGAAATGATGAAAGAGATGCATCAATAAATAATCAGATAAGAAAAGTAATCTTTGTGCATAAAATTCACCATGTATGTGTATGAAGACCTTCATATGTGCACCCTAGTTGAAAGTTGATCTTTTCTACCTTTAAATCTTGAGCTTTGATGAACTTGGTCTAAGTTTAGATGTCTTGGACGTGCCTACGAAGCAAGGAGGGACTTAGATGAAAATCCCATGCTTTAGAGGTCCTTATGGTGTAAAATGGCCTAAAGTATATAAGCCCTTTTCCTTGTAAACCAAGTGGACGATCCTTCTTTTCTCTTCACTTCTCTTCTTTCTCAAAACGTCTAAGGCAAGCTCTGGAGCTCAGGGAGGTGACCATGTAGTTCTAAGGTGAGAAGAACCATCTTCAAGCTCGGATTCTTGGGTGAATTCATCATGCAAGCTTGGTTTTGTGGATAACTCACTTAGTTTTCTTGTTCTAGCCATCCATTCCTACCTTTCTTTGGAGGAATCACCCTTTACCAAGTTGTGGATTTCAAGACGCCATTAGAGGCTTGAAGCTTGGAAGCTTGGAGCTCCAAGAACATCATTTAAGGTGGGTTTTATAATTCTAAACTCTACACTTTATATGCATGTTTTGTTCTTGCAATTCTAGTACTTAGTTCTTCTTCTACCTCCCTTCTTCCTTGCACTTTTGCAAGTAAAACGGTGTAATAACTGACTTTGACAGAGGTTGAAGAAGATGGGCATGATTACCAAAGTTACTTTATCAAACGGTCTTGTTTCCCCCCCCCCTCTGACCAAACCGTTTGAAGGGCAAACAGGTTCACAAGGTCGGTTGGAGCAAACGGGTTCAACCCGTTTGAGGACATTGCCCAAGCGTTGACCGTTTGGGATTCCTGTTCATATTCATGTAGGCTAATGACCCAACAAATTTGAGGGGTTAACTCCAAAGGAATCGTTGGTTGAAGGCCAATCAATTAGGCAATCGAATTGAATTAAGTGCTGATTTTTCCAACTGATTAACTTGAACTTTTTGGGCAAACAGGTTCAACCCATTTGAGTGAGTTGACCAAGCGTTGACCGTTTGAGATTCATGTTAATAATTTGTTGAATTTCGTTTCTACAAAGAATCATAATCTGATTCCTAACCAATTGAGAGTTGAAGGCACTTCAACACCCTAACCCTAATCGGGTTAAAATTGTTGTCTTCAAGTATAGATCTTGTTGAGTTTTGGGTTGAAGGACCCAAACAGGTTCAAAACCGTTTGGGGGTTCACCCAAACGGGTTCACACTCGTTTAGTGACACCCCAAGACCCTTTGGAGGTCTAAGGTTAAGGAAATATAATGGTTTGAGGGTTTAATTTCAATAGGTTGTCGATTTGATAAAAATGCTGATTTTAGACCTATTTAGGGTTCAACCCTTATCCAACAAACTTGGTTTTTGGTCAAACTTTGGGCAAACGGTCTCAAGATCGTTTGGAGGTCATCCAAACGATCTCAAGACCGTTTGGGCCAAGTTTGGGCCCAATTGGAGTTCAATTGATAGGTTCAACCTTGATTTGATTCACATTGTTGAAAATTGATGATTAGCCGATTGGAAACCTTAATTGAGTTAGATTTAACTCTAATTGGCTTTCAATTGAAGGTCAAATTGGTGTCCAATTGTTTGAGGCTCATCCTAATTGACTCATTTTGTAAGTGGTTAACATGGCTTGGGCCAATTGAAGGCTTCAACATAGGATATCCTATTCTATCATAACCTTTATATCACCTTTCATGTCCACACTCGTTTCAATCCAAATGGGTTCACACCCGTTTCAACTCAAACGGGTTCACACCCGTTTCAACTCAAATGGGTTCACACCCGTTTCAACTCAAATGAGTTCACACCCATTTCAACTCAAATGAGTCCACACCCGTTTCAACTCAAACGAGTTCACACCCGTTTCAACTCAAACGAGTCCACACCCATTTCAATCCAAATGGGTTCACACCCATTTCAACTCAAATGGGTTCACACCCATTTCAATTCAAATGGGTTCACACTCGTTTCAACTTAAATGGGTTCTATTGAGTGATACCTTGTTTTAATCAAACCCTAATCACATGATGGTGATGTGTTGACTTGTGTTAGTCAATGAGGACTTAACCCAACCTAATCTAGAGTGGTGTAATCACCGTCTACTAGTTAGAGGAGAGAGGAAGTACCAATTATGGTGGAAACTCAAGTAAAATACCTTCAATATACATGAATGTGCATGAATAGGGTATGATCCACTATGTGAAATCATGGAAACCCTAATTATGATAATTGATGAATCTTAATCTTATCTGAGTCTTTAATGATGATGTTTCTCATACATGGTGATGTTATGAGATCAATTCACCATGAGGTGAATAGTAAACCCTAATTCTAGGGTGATGACATGTATGATGAATAGTAAACCCTAATTCTAGGGTGATGACATGTATTGTGAATAGTAAACCCTAATTGATGAAAATCAGGGAAACCTAGCTCTCGTATGAGTAGGGAGATACAACTTCTTTAAATGAGTTATTTACTGTTATCAGTTGAATTGACCGTGCAGGTTCCTATATGAGGATGATCATATCCAGGTATGGATAATGATGCTATATTCATTGAAAGCATATTGTTAGCTTTATGAATAGTGATATATCCTAGTGCCTTGTTAGTGGCATCTTATGAGATTGATGGGCTGTGAGAGCCATGAGTACCATCAAGGTCATGCTTAACAGATGACTTGTGATGAGAGAATTGAGAAATGATAATTGATGTAAGTTAGACTTGTTACATTTAGTATCCTTCTTTCTTAGCTTCTATGCTAATGTTTAATATTCAAGAACATGTATGTTATCTGATAAGTGATAACTTATGAGTTTGATAGGTTGAATGAGTCATGAGTAATATGCACTGATGATCATCAAAGGTCATATTATTTAGATGACCAGATAAAATAATATGTTATTGGTAATAAATGTTATAATTAGTCCAGGGGTTTGGACTCTCACTTTCCGGATTCTTAGTGATAAGATGTTTAGGGATTGATATCCCTATGTTAATTTATGAAATGTGATCCTAATATAGAGTATTATTATGTGAAATTCTATTACAAGATAATCCTATGAAAGGCTTAACTGCAGACTTATGGGTGATGAATGTAAATAACCCTTGTGTCACTTGAGTATGGTTAAGTATGATTTCATGTGTACTAATCATACAGTTATGTTGTGGATTTGGAATCCTAACACCTCGTAGGAAAGGGTATGGCTACAGGCCATGATATCCCTTATTATAATGCCAGGTGATGGATATATGGTCTAAGCCTGAAGAGAGCCAGTGTGGTGATGATGGATTTATAATAAATAGATGTTATACATGTCCTTTTATTTCTAAAAGAAAAGAGTTATGTGGGTTTATCTTAGAGATGCTTTGCTTCTAGTAGGAGGAATATATTACAATATGTGAAACATTGTTCTAACTACTCCTAAAATATATATGATTTCTTTGTGTGCTGTTATTCTCTTATTCTGTAATAATCATGTTTCTAGCGAAGAGTTATAACTCCCGCTAGGACAATTATTTAAAATTGTCTCACCCCGTAGATTTCAACTTTTTAGGTGGTCACCAAGGACGAAGGGACCAATCTCCAGGTGACCAGTATCAGCAGCAGCAGTACCCGGAGCAGTAGTAAATCTCAGGTGGAGATTCAGACTACTGAGTTATATAGATAGATAGTCAGTCCTATGCGTCCTCTGTACTCTCAGGTCCTTGGAGTCATGGTCTGAGTTTTGATTCGTCTCTTGAGATTTTGTAGCATGCTGTGTATAATTACTCAAGAAGTAATTAATAGAGATGTAAACAGTTTATCTTGAATCTATGAAAGGAGTTTTTATGGTTTCAATGTTTTATCTCAAAAAGTTTTAATTTCCACTGATTTTTGGTATTCCGCTGCTAAACGAATCGCTTCCTCTATGTTTACTTCGAAGTTCATGTGTTCATCTCGGACTTTGGAGATCAGAGCCCAAAATTAGTGGTATCAGAGCTCTAGGTTCGCTGAGTCTACAGAGACATAGGACTTAGGATGTCGAGTCTATCCTTAGTGTTCCTTCGTTATCTAATAGAACCTTCTGCTCCTCAGGAGAAGAAGATATATAAGGATGTTTGAGCCACATGAAGAGTACATGGCGGAAAGTAGCGTTGCTGCACCACAGGGAGGTGCAAGGCACCCAGAAATGGAGCAACCCTTACCTGAGCAACCCAGGGAGCCACCCCAGTTTGACCCAGCTGAGATAGAAAACCCAGCTGTCCATGCCTTATTTGATAAGTTTCTGACAGCCATAACACACATAGCAGATAGGGTGCCACCATCTGCATCTAGGGTACCAGCCCATCAGGAAGGTTATGGAGCTGGCAAGACTTTCGAGAGACTTCGCCGGGTGGGAACCATAGACTATGCTGGTACATCTGACCCAGTAGATGCTGATCTATGGTTGACAGAGCTGGAAAAGGCTTTCAGGATCCTTGATATTCCTGAAGCTGAAAAGGTAAAACATGCGGTATACCTCCTAAAAGGGAGTGCTGGTAATTGGTGGATGATAGAGGAGGATAAGAGACCAGGCGAAGAAATAGGATGGGAGGTTTTCCGACGAGAATTCGTCAATGGATACTTCCCTAGGACATATCTAGATGAGAAGATCTCTCAATTTGAGAAGATCACACAAGGACTCATGAACGTTAGTGAGTATGAAGCTAAGTTCATGAAGTTACTACGGTTTTGTCCACAAATGGCAGTTACCGATGAAGAAAGAATTCGACATTTTGAAAAGGGTTTGAACTCTGAACTAGCCACTCCTGTGTCTGCTCTAGAGAATAGAGAAAGGTTTGCCACTTTTGTGGAGTCAGTAAGAAGGATAGAGAGGTCAGAAACTATGAAACAATAGACAAGTAGTAAGAAGATGTACACCCAGCCTCAAGAACAAGGGCTTGAAAGTTTTAAGAAACCAAGATTTTCTACACCATCAGCTTTGTCAGGACTTCCTACCCAGACAAAATGGGTGTCAAGTGGAAGTAGGGATCATAGTAGTATTCCAAGAGGACCCTCCGACATAGCATCAACATCGGTAACTGGATCGTATAGACACTTTGCACCCAGGATCTGTTACCTATGTAGACAGCCGGGACACCTGGCAAGGGATTGTCCAGACAGGAATACAATAATGACTCAGCCCCAAGGACAGAGTCTGCAAGGCTCACAAGGGAGGCTCTATAATAATAGAGGACGTGGACAAACGTCCCATACAGGTCAGATGAAATAAGTTTTGTTTTAATATTACATATCAGTATTCTATGTGTAAAAGATATGTAAATTTGCTGCTTTTGATTTCCTTGTCTAAGTCCCTGAAGAACACAAGGGAAATAAGAACTTGTATCTTACTCAGTATTCTTTAAAACAATTTATAATCTCCGTTAAACTATGTATGAAAAGGATGAAATATAGATGTGATACCTGAAGAATAATCTAGTATGGTAACTTCTGTGTGTATAATGATGTGAAGAACGAGGAATATGATGATAAGAAAAATACATACTACCTAATCTCAATGCTCATATACCCTGGCCAGGTATATGGTTATTGTAGATAAGGCAAGTATGAAACTCCTAAATTGTTATCTTTTGATTACTCTGATCAGGTAATTATTCTAAAACAATCTAGAGAGTATAGGGAAAATTAAATGAGAAAAGCTGAGTGAATCTTTTAAGTGAATATACTTGGTGAACATGCTTAGTGAATATACTCAGTGAACATACTCAGTGAATACTTAGTGAATATACTCAGTGAACATACTCAGTGAATACTTAGTGAATATACTCAGTGAACATACTCAGTGAATACTTAGTGAATATACTCAGTGAACATACTCAGTGAATACTTAGTGAATATACTCAGTGAACATACTCAGTGAATACTTAGTGAATATACTCAGTGAACATACTTAGTGAATACTTAGTGAATATACTCAGTGAACATACTCAGTGAATACTTAGTGAATATACTCAGTGAATACTTAGTGAATATACTCAGTGAACATACTCAGTGAATACTTAGTGGATATACTCAGTGAACATACTCAGTGTATACTTAGTGAATATACTCAGTGAACATACTCAGTGAATACTTAGTGAATATACTCAGTGAACATACTCAGTGAATACTTAGTGAATATACTCAGTGAACATACTCAGTGAATACTTAGTGAATATACTCAGTGAACATACTCAGTGAATACTTAGTGAATATACTCAGTGAACATACTCAGTGAATACTTAGTGAATATACTCAGTGAACATACTCAATGAATACTTAGTGAATATACTCAGTGAACATACTCAGTGAATACTTAGTGAATATACTCAGTGAACATACTCAGTGAATACTTAGTGAATATACTCAGTGAACATACTCAGTGAATACTTAGTGAATATACTCAGTGAACATACTCAGTGAATACTTAGTGGATATACTCAGTGAACATACTCAGTGTATACTTAGTGAATATACTCAGTGAACATACTCAGTGAATACTTAGTGAATATACTCAGTGAACATACTCAGTGAATACTTAGTGAATATACTCAGTGAACATACTCAGTGAATACTTAATGAATATACTCAGTGAACATACTCAGTGAATACTTAGTGAATATACTCAGTGAACATACTCAGTGAATACTTAGTGAATATACTCAGTGAACATACTCAGTGAATACTTAGTGAATATATTCAGTGAAAACTTAGTGAATATACTTAGTGAACAAACTTAGTGAATATACTCGATGAATTTCCTCAGTAACTACTTAGTAAGCATACTCAATGAACTCCTTCAGTGAAGCCTTTGAGACAATATACTGAGTAAAATATCTGTGTCAAGGTATGTATGTTCCTTTGATGGTAAGCATTCTTGAGTAATTTTGGAAGAATGTTCTTTTATGCTTTTTCCTTTCAAAAAGTATGGACATCTTATGTTAGGGGTTTATGCTTTACACAAGCATAAATAGTGATAAGAAGTAATTAACAAAAGGGACTTTGTACGAATTACAAACCCATAATATCATCATAATGATCAATTTGTTCTTCCTTTCCCTGGGATTTTGAGGACGAAATCCTTGTTAGGGGTTTATAATTTGTAACATCCCTGACCTGGGTTATAACCTAACCCTAGAATTTTTTCCTAAATATGTAATTAAACACTTGTAATTATCTTTTAGCAGGTAATAAAAGCTCCTAAGGAACATATGTTTCAATTCCTGTCCCCTAGGAACAATGTTGTAGTATTGTTTTGCAATGCAGGGACCTATGTACAATTATCCAGCTAAGAGGTTTAACTTGCAGAGTTCATAGGTTAAGATGTACCCTTGATGATGAAACATCATAAGAGTGAATCTGATGAGGCATGATGGATTTTTCAAGCTTGGGCATTCAGATGCAGCTTGTGGAATGATCCTGGTGCTTAAAAACCCTAATTTGGAGTAAAGTGCAATTTACCCAAATTATGGGTGAAACTTGTAAAGTACACCTTCTAGATCATCTTATATGACTCTTGGCATCATTTAGAGTAGAAATGATGAAAGAGATGCATCAATAAATAATCAGATAAGAAAAGTAATCTTTGTGCATAAAATTCACCATGTATGTGTATGAAGACCTTCATATGTGTACCCTGGTTGAAAGTTGATCTTTTCTACCCTTAAATCTTGAGCTTTGATGAACTTGGTCTAAGTTTAGATGGCTTGGACGTGCCTAAGAAGCAAGGAGTGACGTAGATGAAAATCCCATGCTGTAGAGGTCCTTATGGTGTAAAATGGCCTAAAGTATATAAGCCCTTTTCCTTGTAAACCAAGTGAACGATCCTTCTTTTCTCTTCACTTCTCTTCTTTCTCAAAACGTCTAAGGCAAGCTCTGGAGCTCAGGGAGGTGACCAAGTAGTTCTAAGGTGAGAAGAACCATCTTCAAGCTCGGATTCTTAGGTGAACTCATCATGCAAGCTTGGTTTTGTGGATAACTCACTTAGTTTTCTTGTTCTAGCCATCCATTCCTACCTTTCTTTGGAGGAATCACCCTTGACCAAGTTGTGGAGTTCAAGATTCCATTAGAGGCTTGAATCTTGGAAGCTTGGAGCTCCAAGAACATCGTTTAAGGCGGGTTTTATAATTCTAAACTCTACACTTTATATGCATGTTTTGTTCTTGCAATTCTAGTACTTAGTTCTTCTTCTACCTCCCTTCTTCCTTGCACTTTTGCAAGTAAAATGGTGGAATAACCGACCTTGATAGAGGTTGAAGAAGATGGGCGTGATTACCAAAGTTACTTTATCAAACGGTCCTGTTTCCCCCCCCCCTCTGACCAAACCGTTTGAAGGGCGAACGGGTTCACAAGGTCGGTTGGAGCAAATGGGTTCAACCCATTTGAGGGCGTTGACAAAGCGTTGACTGTTTGGGATTCCTGTTCATAATCATGTATTCTAATGACCCACCAAATTTGAGGGGTTAACTCCAAAGGAATCGTAGGTTGAAGGCCAATCAATTAGGCAATCGAATTGAATTAAGTGCTGATTTTTCCAACTGATTAACTTGAACTTTTTGGGCAAACGGGTTCAACCCGTTTGAGTGAGTTGACCAAGCATTGACCGTTTGAGATTCCTGTTCATAATATGTTGAATTTCTTTTCTACAAAGAATCATAATATAATTCCTAACTAATTTTGAGTTGAAGGCACTTCAACACCCTAACCCTAATCGGGTTAAAATTGTTGTCTTCAAGTATAGATCTTGTTGAGTTTTGGGTTGAAGGACCCAAACGGGTTCAAAACCGTTTGGGGGTTCACCCAAATGGGTTCACACTCGTTTAGTGACACCCCAATACCCATTGGAGGTCTAAGGTTAAGGAAATTTAATGGTTTGAGGGTTTAATTTCAATAGGTTGTCGATTTGATAAAAATGCTGATTTTAGACCTATTTAGGGTTCAACCCTTATCCAACCAACTTGGTTTTTGGTCAAACTTTGGGCAAACGGTCTCACGATCGTTTGGAGGTCATCCAAACGATCTCAAGACCGTTTGGGCCAAGTTTGGGCCCAATTGGAGTTCAATTGATAGGTTCAACCTTGATTTGATTCACATTGTTGAAAATTGATGATTAGCCGATTGGAAACCTTAATTGAGTTAGATTTAACTCTAATTGGCTTTCAATTGAAGGTCAAATTGGTGTCCAATTGTTTGAGGCTCATCCTAATTGACTCATTTTGTAATTGGTTAACATGGTTTGGGCCAATTGAAGGCTTCAACATAGGATATCCTATTCTATCATAACCTTTATATCACCTTTCATGTCCACACTCGTTTCAATCCAAATGGGTTCACACCCGTTTCAACTCAAACGGGTTCACACCTATTTCAACTCAAACGAGTTCACACCGGTTTCAACTCAAACGAGTCCACACCAATTTCAACTCAAACGAGTTCACACCCGTTTCAACTCAAACGAGTCCACACCCGTTTCAATCCAAATGGGTTCACACCCGTTTCAACTCAAATGGGTTCACACCCGTTTCAATTCAAATGGGTTCACACTCGTTTCAACTTAAATGGGTTCTATTGAGTGATACCTTGTTTTAATCAAACCCTAATCACATGATGGTGATGTGTTGACTTGTGTTAGTCAATGAGGACTTAACCCAACCTAATCTAGAGTGGTGTAATCACCATCTACTAGTTAGAGGAGAGATGAAGTACCAATTATGGTGGAAACTCAAGTAAAATACCTTCAATATACATGAATGTGCATGAATAGGGTATGATCCACTATGTGAAATCATGGAAACCCTAATTATGATAATTGATGAATCTTAATCTTATCTGAGTCTTTAATGATGATGTTTCTCATACATGGTGATGTTATGAGATCAATTCACCATGAGGTGAATAGTAAACCCTAATTCTAGGGTGATGACATGTATGATGAATAGTAAACCCTAATTCTAGGGTGATGACATGTATTGTGAATAGTAAACCCTAATTGATGAAAATCAGGGAAACCTAGCTCTCGTATGAGTAGGGAGATACAACTTCTTTAAATGAGTTATTTACTGTTATCAGTTGAATTGACCGTGCAGGTTCCTATATGAGGATGATCATATCCAGGTATGGATAATGATGCTATATTCATTGAAAGCATATTGTTAGCTTTATGAATAGTGATATATCCTAGTGCCTTGTTAGTGGCATCTTATGAGATTGATGGGCTGTGAGAGCCATGAGTACCATCAAGGTCATGCTTAACAGATGACTTGTGATGAGAGAATTGAGAAATGGTAATTGATGTAAGTTAGACTTGTTACATTTAGTATCCTTCTTTCTTAGCTGCTATGCTAATGTTTAATATTCAAGAACATGTATGTTATCTGATAAGTGATAACTTATGAGTTTGATAGGTTGAATGAGTCATGAGTAATATGCACTGATGATCATCAAAGGTCATATTATTTAGATGACCAGATAAAATAATATGTTATTGGTAATAAATGTTATAATTAGTACAGGGGTTTGGACTCTCACTTTCCGGATTCTTAGTGATAAGATGTTTAGGGATTGATATCCCTATGTTAAATTATGAAATGTGATCCTAATATAGAGTGTTATTATGTGAAATTCTATTACAAGATAATCCTATGAAGGGCTTAACTGTAGACTTATGGGTGATGAATGTAAATAACCCTTGTGTCACTTGAGTATGGTTATGTATGATTTCATGTGTACTAATCATACAATTATGTTGTGGATTTGGAATCCTAACACCTCGTAGGAAAGGGTATGGATACAGGCCATGATATCCCTTATTATAATGCCAGGTGATGGATATATGGTCTAAGCCTGAAGAGAGCCAGTGTGGTGATGATGGATTTATAATAAATAGATGTTATACATGTCCTTTTATTTCTAAAAGAAAAGAGATATGTGGGTTTATCTTAGAGATGCTTTGCTTCTAGTAGGAGGAATAGATTACAATCTGTGAAACATTGTTCTAACTACTCCTAAAATATATATGATTTCTTTGTGTACTGTTATTCTCTTATTCTGTAATAATCATGTTTCTGGCGAAGAGTTATAACTCCCGCTGGGACAATTATTTAAAATTGTCTCACCCCGTAGATTTCAAGTTTTTAGGTGGTCACCAAGGACGAAGGGACCAATCTCCAGGTGACCAGTATCAGCAGCAACAGTACCCGGAGCAGTAGTAAATCTCAGGTGGAGATTCAGACTGCTGAGTTATATAGATAGATAGTCAGTCCTATGCGTCCTATGTACTCTCAGGTCCTTGGAGTCATGGTCTGAGTTTTGATTCGTCTCTTGAGATTTTGTAGCATGCTGTGTATAATTACTCAAGAAGTAATTAACAGAGATGTAAACAGTTTATCTTGAATCTATTAAAGGAGTTTTATGGTTTCAATGTTTTATCTCAAAAAGTTTTAATTTCCGCTGATTTTTGGTATTCCGCTGCTAAACGAATCGCTTCCGCTATGTTTACTTCGAAGTTCATGTGTTCATCTCGGACTTTGGAGATCAGAGCCCACATATTAGTCAAACCCTTTGACTATATCATCAAAGCAAAGATCCAACTCTTGAGTTGCTTGTACTCAATCAATCACATTGATTAGTCCATTCTAACTTATAGACTTCATTTGCATTAGTGGATTCATAAACTTTATAGGTTGTGTCACGTACACATCCTTGTTTTATTCCTTATAGTAATGCGGTTTTAGTATCCCTATGCCAAATGCCTTAGTCATTAAGTTGCAATCAACAAGCATCATCCTTCTCAAAATGTTATCCATGTGTCTTAACACTTAAGACTCATTTGCACTTATGGATTTCATCCAATGAGTGCTACCATCAAGGTCATACCTTATGGTTCACATGGATGTCATTTAGGATTTAATGGTCATAAACCATAACTCAAAATTCGGTTCCTCATATTCATCTAGATAGTTGACTCATCACATGAATAACTCATCATATAGATAAACGAGGTGTATCTGTCAAGGATATAAGAACTTACAACTCCTTGTGATTCTTAATGTCCTTTATTAGTGTGGGGTATTCTTTTATTAAGAAGAATTCAGTTATTTGATAATCATTCTCTAACTCCTTAGAGTATGATTCCTTCTTGATTTAGACATCGCCATGCCTTAATCATGAGTTCACTATGATACACTATCATAATCACTCATAAGGATCTCAAACATTTGGTACAAGTATTTCATTCATTGATCTCATCAAGAATCAACACTTTACCAAATTTGTACTTCATCTATGATAATATTGAGCACTTCAAGATATTCATATTGGTATTTCTCTAAACACCATTTGAAGTATTAGCATTTTCTCCAATAGGTATGTAAATACATCACATGTATTATACCTAACAGGATAATCATTCTCCCACAACCTTTAGTGAAGATTGATTAATCATGTCCAAGATATTCATATCTTTTACTGGTTCTCTAACCAAAAGAGTCTAGATTTATCCATCACATGGAAACTAGAAATGAATTTCTCATGATTGATGCTAATTTGATTGTTTGAGTTATCAATAACTTTAGGTATCATTTTATCTTATGCATACCATGTATCACAAGATAAACAAGGCATTGCCACAAAGATCATATCTTTAAGATTGAAACTTCAACTTTATTAATTGCCATCATTGTCAAACAATATGCAAAAATAAAGTGTTTCTATCTATTGGCAATATATGAAATAGCAGTTATCAACTCTATTTCGTGCCCTTTAGGCTGAAATAAACTGAAAGATACTCCTATCTATGGCAGCAACACTTGCTCCAATGATGGGTACTTCTTTCTTGGTCCTTTCACAAAGGCCATCACTTCTTTGCGGATATTGCATATCATATATGATAGATCCATATCTTGGTATCATATACCTCAGATAAAGAAGTGGTTCATTTCATGATACCTTAGGTGGAGATCTCCATCCCCTCCTTCATCTTCTTTTGTTCTTCCAGATATAGAGGGCAATCCCTCATACACTCTTTCCCCATGTGCCTTGAGGTTGAAGATGGCTTGGATTGCTGGCTAGCATCAAAACACTTCTTTGCTTTGCCCTTGTCCTTGCCCTTAAGATTTACCTTTTCTTTGATCACATCAAAGATTATGGTTTGTCTTACTTCATCTTTGCCTCTAATGTCCTCAACATGTCCAACAACTCTGTCAACGCTTGTCAAAGTTGTTCATGTTGTGGCTTATCATGAATTGTATGATCCTTGCAACATTTACAGTATCATACCAATAGCCAACTCTTGGCTCAGAGGGAATCCTCCTTAGTCAGTTTTTCCACATACTCAATCACATTGAGTGTGTGAATACCTTACTGGATCTCCTTCTGTCATGACATACTAGGACAGTGTCTTAGAGACATCATATGTCTCATGTTGTCTCTGCAACTCATAGTTCAGAGAACACGACATCCAGCACTCCTCATCAATGTCATCCTCAGTATGCTTCCATAAGCATACTTTCATCCATTGATGTGGTGGGATCGAGTTCATCTGGTTCTGGTATAACTAGGACTTAGAGCTTTCACTCTTTGAGAACACTTCTCATCATCCTAACCAGTCATGGAATTATTCCCATTTAATTTGTTGGTCTCAAAGACCGATCGCAAATAAAGTGATTTGTTGATTAACCATTTATTTTAACAAAAGGAAATATGCAATTTTAGTCCAAAACTCTTTTGACTTGTTTGATTGATTTGAAAAGTTGACGATAAAATTAGGCCTTTAATTAATTATTGCTCCCACTATTTTAGTTCAAATTGATATCCCTCACCATCAATTCGGAATATTGCAGCGTACAACCTTCTAGTGGGCAAGATCCTATAATCCTCTAAGTCATGAGTCAGGTTTGGCTGATCGCCCACAACTTAGATCTCTCAGGTAGGCAACCCTTTCCAATTGCATCATATGCAACTCTTGTTGAATGAACATGCAAAACACCTTGCCATGAACATTCCTTGCCTCTGGGCATAGACGCTCTAAGAATCACCAATGAAGTCTAACCCAAAAGCCGACACGGTAAACATGCACCCTGCTTTGGCAGAACCTACATGTCTACCCTTCACACTTTCACAAGATAGACGGCGCACCACGCTTTGGCGTAACCTACGCTTGGTCGATTGAGTTTTTCATGTGTGCCGCTAATGGAAGGCATATAAGACTTAATATTTTAATGAGGGATTTGGTTTTTAAATACATGTACATATCCAATCACCACAATACATAGTACATATCATATACATGCTATATCCCACAAAAACATGCAAAACGATAAAAGTGATGATTATGGCCATCCTAATGTGATTCCTCGAGCCAAGAGGAATCACGGTCATCTAGGTCTACATCACATGCAACTTGTACAAGATGAACTCTGTGCTTTGCCTTCTGAGTAGATCAACTCATCACATGAAGGACTTGCTCGTTCTGACCCGGTCGTCTGGGTGCCACCAGCCGATCAGTTGGCTCCTCCAACCGATCGGTTTGCCTGGTCGTCGTGCATCTCGTCATGGCCACCACCCGCTCGTCTCACTCCTCGAACCGACCATCAACCGAGCGGTTCACTCCTTGAACCGATTGTCTGGAACGTCAACTGATCGGTTCACGCCTTGAACCGATCGTCTCAGATGTCGTCTTGATGTCCTCCGTTCTTTGACATAACAGGAAATAAAATCTATCCTAATATTACATTTCTTAAAAGGGAAACCCCGAGTTACATTCGGGGGGATCAAAGGTAGGAAAGAATCTCGAATTATTTCGAGTTACATCAGGAATAGGAGATAGGGAAGATCGATGCACAGACCGAGATGCAAGCAACCACACACAACCAATCACATATAGGGTTTATTGGCCATAACCACACTATACATCCACCATAAAACTCGATTAAGGGCGACGCGTATCGAGTGCATTAATAATACATATCATATATGTAATATGGGATTTATGGATTTAGGATTGGACATGCATAAAGCCAATTTTATTCGCATCGTATGCAATAAATAAAGGTGAAAAACCAAAATCGATCATATCGAGATTCCTAAAATATAGAACAGTTGACGTGGCTCTGATACCACTGTTGGTTTTAGGGGAGGCAGAGAAGGCAGCGGAAACAAAAAAAATTTCTCCCCAAACCCAGAACAAGGAAACGTGTCAGCGTCTATATAATAGGAAAGGATGGTTTGTGGAATCATACCTTGTCCCGAGGCTTGCTCGGAGACAATACCTCGCGGCTTGCGCGGTCTTCACCTCCGGTCTTGGACGGTGTCTGTGCAGCTCCTGGTCACACTGGGACTAAAGACTCCTCCTCTCACCGGGACTGTCGGGATTGACAGTTGTCCTCCTGAGCGGCAGAAACCTCCCGCCTCTGAAGTAGTCCACACGAACCACCTGGAACTCCACACTCCTTGTCCCACAAGGAAGTGGAAGGAGTCACACCCTCCTGTTGACGTACTAGTCGCCAATACACTCTCATGCTGCCAGTTGCAACTACAGTTGCCCTTCCCTTGCTGCACCTCCCTTTGCGGGAAGCACTTGCTCGGGCTCTCTCTCGGTTACCAAAACCAGAGAGAACGACAACTTTGCAAAGCAACTGTTTGCACTGAGTTGTACTTTGAGAAGCCCCTAATACTCCTATATATATAGGAGGTTCATGGGATAGGGTTCTCTGTCCCCGACAATATGGGACTAAAAGCAGGAGTAGAAGGGTTCGAGATTTTCCACAAAAGCAACCAACTCGCAACCTGAACCGATCGGTTCACAAGTGAACCGCTCAGTTGGAGACCTAAACCGGTCGGTTGGAGCACCAACCGATCGGTTGGGACCCATGAGCCGATCGGTTCACTTTTGAACTGGTCAGTTTGTGGTCCTGGTCGGTTCTCGATTGACTTTTCTTCTTTCGTTTCTAATTCGTATCGAATACCAATCCTTGTTCCAATCAAATTGGGCAAGTGAAACGCAAGGAAAATTCTCACCGACCTGACTTTCCCAACTTGCTCGGTTGCACCAGTTGAACCGCTCGTTTCACTCTGTACATGAGCCGATCGGTTCAACACTTGATCCGACCGGTTCAGCAACCTCAGCCGACCGGTTCAACTCTTGAGCCGATCGGTTGGGAGTGCAGGCTGTGCAGAATCAGTCAATTGCGATTTCAATCAATCTGATACTCCAATCAGTGCGTCCAACACCTTGAACAACATGATATTGAGCTATCAATTGATTGAGTGTTTAATTGAACTACTAAACTCCTTTAGTAATCAATCTAAACATTGCTTGTGGACAAAACTCCTCTTCCAGGTTAAATCCTATGTGTGTGACCCTGCAGGTCCATTTCACGTCTGCAGTGAAAGTCCATAACACTTATGACTTCACAAGCAAAGAGCGGTGCCTAGTCACACATCAGTGCTACCCAAGTGAAAGTAGAAAGTTGGAGAACAACTTTCAATCCTACAATCCGTGAATGGTGTTACAGTGAATGTATAATTCCTTTGTCACTGATATCCCGAATGAACTCGAGGCATGGAACAGTCATCCTGTCAACGTTCATTCACTTTCTTGATCTCAGAGTAGATTGAACGAGATATGTATGACATCAATATCACATACTGATTCACACATGCGTGCACACACCTATCTCAATCCTACTCATCAAGTGGCCTTGGATATCAAACTCCCTCAGGAGGGACAAATCCCATATCTATCACTCACCCCTCAAAATCCCCATGTGTCAAAGCCACCCAATCATCACCTTTATAACAACCCATGTTTCAGGACTGCGTTTGATGATGTCAAAGTGTGCCCAACGACATGTGTTGAGTGCAGTGATTTCAGGTCTAAGAATCACACTCACCACCATCACTGTGAGTACTGACTGTGACTACCATGCCATGGTTCCATGTGTCAAACTCACGGTGGGTCTGTCCGGTACACTTGTACTCTAACAAGTATCTATGTGTTTGGTTTGATATCTCTATATCATGACTAATGAGATTCTGTCATCAACCAACACCACAATCTAGTCTTGTGTGTCATTGCTGTCTATCTACCTTCCACAATGACATCCGACTAGAGACATAACAAGAATGTACAAACTCTTAGCATCTGTATGATCTCATCGTTTAGGTCCTCAACCTGAAAGCATACGTCATTGAGTACTGTCATTCTCTAGACATTCAATCTATTCTATCACTATCTCATATGACTGAACCAGAAAGAATTGGAAGCTTTCCTTTGATGTTTATCAAATCAATCTTAATGTATCCCATCAATCATCCGATGATTGGCTCTCAGGACATACATACCAACAACAAGAACTCGAATAATTGAGGATGCATGCTTACGAGAATGCGAAGATCTATAAACAGAGGACGAAGGTGTGGCATGATGCCCACTTGAGGAGGAAGGACGTAAGTGAAGGTGACAAAGTTTTATTATTTAAATCTTCCATTCGTCTTTTTCCAGGTGAGTTGCAAACAAGGTGGTCCGAACTTTTCACTGTATCAAAGATATACCCGTCCAGAATGATGGAGCTACATGACAAAGATGATCCATCCAAGGTGTTTCAAGTAAACGGGCACAGGGTGAAAAGGTTCTATGAAGACGAAGCTTTTGTTAGAAGGAAAGAGATCAACTTGCAAGACATAGATATTGCTGAAGGCGAAAAGTGAAGGCCTGGACCTGTCGAGCTGGCGACGCAAACTACATCGCTCCTCGGGAGGCAGCCTGAGCTTTTACTTTTCTTAGAATAGGATGTTATTTACTTTCTTGCAAGAAAAACACTATGAACATTTGGACTGTAATAAGGCCCGAGTCAGTGCATGCGCCACGTGCGCTGACTCTTCTGTTTTATGGGCCATCGCTCTGTTTTATGAGCATTGATGAGTAATACTATCTGAGGCTGGGAACTTAACCTTAGGACAATGATGTTTTACCCATCAATCACTTTTTCTTTCACTTTGTTTTTGGTTTTTCATCTAGAATTTTGTTCTGAAGACCTTGTATCGGGCAAGTATCCCCTTTTCCTGATCGTATTGGGTAGCAACTCAGCCGGCACGCAGAACGCGCTTGTATCAGGCGACGATATATCGGGCATCGCATAAACTGTGTTGGAGGACACACCCGGGTGGCGAGCACCCGTATCGGTCAAGATGAGTGATTACCCCTTGATTAGACGGATGGGACTGCTCATCTCGGGAATGACTTGTCTCAACGGCCGACACGCGTCCCGGATTTACCCGTTTTACCCCCGGTTGGGATTGCTATATATAGTACGGAGGTTTTACCGTGTCGGGCTACTGCCTTTACTCTTCTGACTACTCGTATCGTGCAATAATTTCTCTTTTTTTCTCGTGTGTCATCCAGCTAACTTTTGCTCTTGTGTCATGCAAGATAGCTTCAGATAGCAAAGGTATAGCCCGACAGCCGTGTCGTCTTGCTTGCCTGACATGAACTTCATATCGCGCACAGCGTATCGGGATGACGACTTTGGTTGATTTCCTTTGTATCGCCCGACACGTGTCTTGCTTGCTTGACATGAACTTCATATCGCTTCACTACCAGCACCAATTTCAATACTCTGCGAGGCTTTCTTACTAGGTATTGTACCTTTCATACACTCACCTTGACTGTGACCAAACGTACCACACTTCTTGCAAACATCCGGGACCCATTCATACTCCAGACGAATAGAGTCCTTAACTCCATCATTGCTAACCAGCTGCATATCTTACGGAAAACTCGAGGAAGAAGGAACTAGAACCTGAATCCACACGTAGTCCAAACGATGTTGATGCTTAGTAAGGAAATCAGGCCTCAAAGGAGTCCCGAGAAAGCTGCCGACTAACTGAAGACTTCATCATCCCACAGCTCAAGGGGTATATCATAAATCCAAATCCACACTGGTATTTCAGCGAGCTTCAACTTTTCAAGCGGTTCCCCCCTTTGCCATTTCTTCAGGACCAACGGTTTGCCTCCCACAAACCAGGGGCCTTGTTCCACAGCAGTCCTCAGATCCTCCGAGTTAGAGAATCTGATAATGAAGAAATTGTTTCCTCGAGATAGAATTTCGAAGTCACCCTTTGTCTTCCAATTCATCTTCAGGTGTCGATGCAGCGTAGGCCAGTGAGGTTTCAGACCAATAATGTATCCTGCTACCGTATTATCCCATTTCGATATATTCCTATCAGGAATAGATCTCGAGTACTTCACAGCACCTTCGACCATTTCAAGTTCGCACCTCTTCAGGTTATGGTCTACATCAACCTTTTGGGCGAACAGATCAGCCCAATTGCTAGTCGTCGACGCAACAGGAATCACCTCCGCCGCTTTCTTTAGGCTTCTGGCTTGATTAGGAGGTTGTTGAGGACCTGCATTTTGGTTCTGTGTGGCATCAACATGAAGATAAGAATGAAGGTCGCGCGAGCTCGATGACAGAGGCGGTGGCTTCCCGATGTCGCCCGAATCGCCCACCCTATCGCTCCCTCCGTCCATCGCTCCCCGCTCCCTCCACTTTCTTCATGAAAACCATAGCAAAGGAGAATTTTCAAGTTAGATCCTTGCTTTTAGAATAAAGCAAATTGAGTTTCTAATATATCCTTATTATAAAAATATTTGCATTTCAAATACGTAATTCATGTGAAAAACCATGTTATAGAACCCTTCATCACATCCAACTGTTCCAGATCGATTGTGTGATATTAATAGGCCTTATGAGAGGGTAAGAAAGATGGGTGCCTATGACTTCTATGGAACTACCAATCCTAAAAAGCTGATGCTTGGCTATTTGAAACTGAAAAAGTGTTTAAATAGCTCATGTATGTGATGTAGAGAAGAAAAACCATCCTAATAATCTTCTATGAGGCAGTTGAAGACATTAGTGGAGCATGGAAGAGACATACCTCGCTGAGCCAAGTTAGCCATGGGGTGAATTTAGGAAGAGGTTTTAGTCCCGCTATTGTCCTTCCTCATACATAGGTGAAAAGATCCATCAGTTTGAAACTCTAACATAGAGACATATGACAATGAAATAATATTAATTTCTATATGTAGATTCTCTTAGTTTTTCATCAACTATGAGTCACAAATGAGGATAAGATCAAGCATTTTGAACAAGGTTTGAATTATGATCTGCAAAAGAGGATAGCTATGATAGAATCCATGTTAGCTTTTCTTAGCTTTGTTTATGCAGTCAGGAGTGTGGAGCCTGTCATCTAGTAGAGGAGGGAGTTTGAGAACCACAAGAGGGAAGGTGGTGAGTTGAGTAGGCTAGGACCTAGTGTACAGTTAAAGATGACTAGGTTTCCTATTTATCCTTCTAAGAGGTCATACGTGCCAATTGGCGCACCTCTAGAGTTTCCATATGGTAGGGGTACTACTACTTTTGCAACTAGGGGACCAACACCATAGAGGTCATAGAGTACAAGAACTGTGATAGGACCAAATAGGACATGCTTTCAATCAACACCTTCATAGGATACAACTTGAGGTAGGATCTATAGAGGTCCGTGTTGGGTTCCTATTTTAAGGGTTGTTTTACATGCGGTTAGGAAGGACATTTTGTCAGTGATAGTTAAAAGAGAACTCAACAACAATCAAAGACTAGAGTACAGAGATAAAAAACACAATAGAACTCAGATAGGGGGTATGCATAACAAGTAGGTTCTAGCACTCATGGAGCCACAATACATTACGGTAGATGATGTGGTCGAGGTAAGCAAAAGGCGACATCCGGTGCTTATGCTTTGACCCAACAGGAGAGAGTAGTTTCTCCACATGTTGTGAGCGGTCATATTTGTTTAGTTACATCCATTCATACCTAGTACAATGTTGACTGACCCTGGTGTTACACATTCTTTTATGATCAATATCTCATAGCTAGAGTTTATCTTGATATTGAGGAGCTACCTTATGATTTCTAATTAGAGATACCTATTGTACAACCTACAATTGTGATACATGTTTGTCCTAGATGTGTTGTAAGATTCAATGGACAACGTATTCAAGCAGAATTATCACCACTTGAAGTACACAACTTTGATATTACTCAAGACATGAATTGCTTAGAGCAATATTAGGTGAAGCTAGATTTCTAAACTAAGGAAGCTACCTTTTCTGATGGAGATTTTTCTTGGATCATGTAAGGGGCAAGAAAGTACTACCTACAGGTTTCATATCTTATATAGTTTTTGAGAAGAAAATGAGGAAGGATGTACATGTTATATTGTACATGTAATGGATACTAGGGTTGAGAACCCTACATTATGATGTAACCACCATGAAATAGTGCAATGATGTTTTTCTTGATGAATTTCTAAGATTACCTCTAGCTATAGATATTGATTTTGTGATCAATCTAACTCTTGGTACTCAACCTATTGCACAAGCACCATATAACATGGCTCCACATAAATCGAGAGAGCCAAAGAAGAAAGTACAAGAATTGCTTGATAAGGGTTTTATTTAAGCTAGCACATTGCCATGGGGAGCACTATTGCTATTTGTGAAGAATAAGGATGGGATGATGTGTTTGCATATTGATTATAGGAAAGTTCAACAAATTCACTATAACAAGTAAATATCCTTTTCCAAGGATTGATGATCTTTTTGATCAAATGAGGGGATCAACTATGTTTTCTAAGGTTGATCTATGATCGGGTTATCATCAACTTAGAATCAAGGTTGAAAATGTTCCTAAGCCAACTTTCAGGACCAGATATGGCCACTATGAGTTGTGGATAGGTCGTTTAAACTAAACAAAATGCCAATACCTTTTATGTATCTAATGAGTAGAGTATTTTGTTAGTACCTTGATCAATTCAATTTTGTTATAAATGATGATATATTAATATATTCTATGAATAGAGAGAAACAAGAAGAGAATTTATGATTTGCTTTACATTTGATGAGACAAAATAAGCTATATGCCAAGTTTAGTAAATGTGAGTTTTAGTTATCTGGGGTGGCATTTCTAGGCCATTTGATTTACACTAAAGGGATTTGTGTGGATCCCAAGAAAGTGGATTTGTACTATGATTAGAGCAATTGTATACATCCTAGAAAGGCAAATGTGGTAGTATATGCATTGAGTAGAAAGTAATCATCTTCTATGCCTTCTATTGAGATGAATTCCATGGCATGCATTAGAAGGGATATACTATTGTCTCTTAGAGATATGAATGTGCATATGAATTTGACATCTTCTGGTGGTCCTTTAGCACAAATACAAATAAGGTTTGTGGTGCAACAGATTAAATAGATGCAAGACATTGATAATTATATATGAATATTAATCAAGAGATGCAAGAAGGGAAGGTAGAAGGCTTCCACATCACTAATGAAAATCTTTTATGTTTTCAAAGAATGTTGTGTGTCATAGATCAGGCAGAGTTGAGAAGCATTATGCTTGGGGAAGAAATTTATTCTATGTATTCGATGCATCCAAGTAGTTCTAAAAGGTATAAATCTCAAGGAGTTATTTTGGTGGGTTGGAATGAAGAAAGATATAGCTGAGTTTGTTGCAAGATGTGGTGTATGTCAGCAAGTAAAGACAGAACATCAAAGACCCGATGGGTATTTCATCATTTTCCTATACCAGAGTTGAAATAGGACCATATTCCTATGGATTTTGTAGTCGAATTACCTTGTTCTTCTAAAAAAATGATTACATATGGTTTTTTGTAGATAGATTGACAAAAACGACTCATTTTCTTACTGTTAAGATGATTTTTTCTAACAACTATTTCAAATATATGTTGATGAGATAATTAGACTACTTGGAGTTCCACCTTCTATTGTATCAAATAGAGGTCCATAGATTACTTCTAGGTTCTAGGATAGATTGCATGAAGCAATGGGAACTCTGTTAAAGTTCAACACTGCTATTCTTTTTTTCCTCGGTAAGCGCCTTCCTCTTTATTAGACAGAAAAAAGAGTTTATGTACATGTATGGTTTACATGGATACTTGAAAACCACCTATACATCAGATCTACAAAAGACTAACAAATCAATCATACAAGGAAACTAAATCACTAATGTTGTTCCAACATTTATTACTACCAGAAGAGAG
The DNA here is from genome assembly GCA_963693085.1 of Alisma plantago-aquatica. Lineage (NCBI taxonomy): Eukaryota > Viridiplantae > Streptophyta > Magnoliopsida > Alismatales > Alismataceae > Alisma > Alisma plantago-aquatica. The sequence continues at coordinate 267,387,394 of OY856409.1, read as the reverse complement.
ATTTCTAAATATCCTATAGTTCCTCTCTTCCAAATGATGAAAAGAGTCATCAGATAGAGAAGCTGCTGTTTCTTCAACCTCATCCTCAAGCAATCATCAGAACACCTTGGAACATTATCAATGTATCCATCATTTACTCCACTCCTCCAGATTGTAGCAGCCATGTTGCACTTGAAAAAAAGATGATCAATACTTTTAGAATCTTTCTCACAAAGAATACACCGAGAAGCTAACTGGAACCCCATCTTCGTAAGATAGTCAAGCGTTGGTAATTTGGCTAAGAATATTTTCCATGCATTAATGATCAAAGCTCTGGGATGGTCATACCTCCAAATCCATCTTTCCCATGCATGTTTAGTTTTAGTACCTCTGAGAATGTTCCAAACATCTTTAATCTTTAGAGAATGAAGTCCTTGAATACTAATTGAGTCTTCATCATAAAGTTTGATATCAGCCTCTTCAATGCAGTTCTTGAAAACCTTAAAGCATCTTTTCTCCAGGATGATCCATTATATCAATGATGAAATTGCTAAGGAAATCATTCATACCACACCCAATCCTCAACACATTTTTAACATCAATAAAGTCTCCCAAAAATTTATTACTAGGCATCCATGGGTCTTTCCAAATTCTAAAAGATGACCCATCCCCAATGTGCAGCTCAATCAAAGGCAAAATCATGCTTCTATAACTGCACAAATGCTTCCACATCCACAAGCTATTAGAATTAATTTTTGCAGGACCAGAAGGATTAATTCCTGAAATACTTCCCATTGAGCCATCTTACCCATAACGAATCTTTTTTAGATGCAATATTCCACACATTCACAACCATACCTACATTATTAGATTCTTCAACCTTCCTTATTCCCAAACCACCCTCTTTCTTTGGCCTACACACTTGGTCCCAATTTACATAATGAATTTTCTTCTCAGTAAACGAACCTTCCCAAATAAAAATTTGCAGATGATGTTAATCTCCTTCATGATACTATAAGGTAGGGGAAAAGTTGCAGACCAATAGAGATGTAAAGCATTCAAGGTAGAGGTCACTAGCTCCACTCTTCCTCCAAACGACAAGGTTTTCATCTTCCAGCTATCAAGCTTCTTCTTTATCTTATCAATCAAAGGCAGATAGAAAGATTTTCTCAGCTTACCAAATAAAAGAGGAAGCCCAAGATATCTCATGGGAAACACACCCTTATTGATCTTCAAAATACTAGCAATAGAATCCCCATCCATATTTTTACTACATAACACATGAATCTTATTGAGGTTCATTTCCAAACCAGAACTTTTACCAAAATACTCCAACATAGAGGCAATAGAGTAAGCATTTTCAGAACTGGCTTTAGCAAAGATCATCACATCATCTGCAAACAAAGTATGCAATATAGAAAGACTCCCATTACTAATTGCTTCAAATAATTTTCTTTTCACATCATTATCCATCATAGCACTGAATCCCTGCATAGTAATGACAAAAAGCAAAGGAGCCAACGGATCACCTTGGTGGATACCATTCGAAGGAAGTATAACATTAGTCGGACATCCATTTACAAGAATGTGAAGGCTCATGGTATTCATAATGGTCTTTATCCAATTAATAAAACAATAAGGAAATTTCATCTTCTCCAACACTTTGAACAAGAAAGGCCACTTGATAGAATCATAGGCTTTAGTTAGATTCACCTTAATGCACATCTTATCACTCCCATTGCTCAAGTTGAAATCACTAATCAACTTGTTGGCCAGAAGAAGGGCATCAACAATCTTTCTACCCTTAATAAAGGAAATTTGGATCGAACTAATAATGGAAGTTTGAAAGGGGGAAAGGCGATAGGTGAGGCGACAGTGGAGGAGATCCAGGAAGGTCGATGGTGACGGCCCTCCAGTCAAATTCCAATGACTTCACGCATCAATTATGCTACAGAGATTGTTGGTGTAGGGGGGAAATTGCCGAGTGAGGTGACGAAGAAGGTTTCTCAGGATCTTGTTGGTGGAGGAGATCCAGGAAGGTCGACGGCGACGACCCTCCAGTCAAATTCCAACGACTTTGCACGTCAATTCTACTACAAAGATTGTTGGTGTTGGGGAGGATCTTCTGTTGTAGTCCCAAGAGTCTTCTTCTCAAGGAAAAATCTGGTTACTTCTTGTACAAATCAAATTCCAGTGATATCTCATTCCAGGCCTGAGACGACGAACGTCGGAGTTGCCGCTTCTGCTAAGTCATGGAAGGAGCTCTTTGTGGATCAAGCACAAAAGGAACATACAAATATTCAATTCGTCCAACCTGAGATTGTTGATGGCGAACTGAGATACAAAAGGGGAAAAGCTGTCAAGATTGCGAAGAAATGGAGCAACATTGTAGCAGGATACATTGTAGGGTTGAAGCCGCACTGGCCTACTCTTGTTCGACACTTTGAAATGGTATGGAAACCTAAAAGTTTGTTTGAATTAATCCCTAGGAACAAGTGTTTCTTCATTGTTAAATTCAAAGAGGCTGATGATCTTAAAACAACAGTGGAGGGGGGTTTCTTGGTATGTTGGAGGGAAACCCTTACTTTTGAAAAAATGGGAGATAGGCGAACCTCTTGAAAAAATCAAACTAAAGGAAATATCGATTTGGATTCATTTTCATAATTTTCCATTGGAGTTATGGGATCAAGATATGCTAAGTTTGCTCGGGAGATGTATAGGGAAACCTCTGTGTGCTGACTATGCTACAAAGTCGATGCCAAGGTTGGATTTTGCTCGCATCCAAGTGCTGATTTCATTTGATTGCTATTTTTCAAGTGAGATTGTTCTGAGAAGTGAGGAGGGGCATAAGGATGTAATTCAAGTTTCCTATGAGTGAGTGCCAGATCTCTGTTCTAAGTGCAACTATTTTGGGCATGATCCTCGTAGCTATGCTAATGTTGATGCCAAGAGAGTCTGGATTTAGGTGGGTAATAATAATAAGGTGGAAAGGGAGAAGATGTTTCCCGATAAGAACACAAATTATGATGTGTTATCTACTACAAATATAAATCTTGCCACTACTGTGGATGGCAATGGGATGACTAAACCAAGTCACAAACAAGCTTCGTCTAAGCCTAAGGAACTAAATACTCAAGTACAGGAGGTTCAGGCTGTTGTTCAAAATATAGAAGTTGTTGATAAGTCAATCTCTAATAAAAGAGCTATAAGTGAAGGAAGTCATAAAAAGAAGGAGGGAGAGCCAAATAAGGAGGTAAACAGAATGGTATCTACTGAAAATTGTCAAGTTTTTTCTTATGATACCCGTCAAGCTTCTTCTAGTGTAGCTACAGGAAATGATCAAGTAAATGTTTGCTTTACCACGCCACATTATGAAGTTCCTAATAGGATGAAAAGTGTTGTTGATAGTAAGACTTATATAAAGAAACACATGGTGGATAAAGAAGGGTTCTGTTCTCTATCTGGGAAGAATCAAATTCCTTACAGGAAGGCTAATAAAAGTATGACTACTGCTAAGAAGATAGTAGAAGAAGTCTCCACTAATATGTTTGAAATCTTGGATGAATCTACAAAGGACAACTTTGAAGCTACTGAGGCTGGCAGAGCTCCAGACAAAGACCATTTTAATAGATGAAAACTTTGGAGTCTTCTCCTGGAATGTCTGAGGTCTCAATAGAAATGGACACCAGGGGAAAATTAGAGAAGCAATATGTAAATATGATATGCCTGTTGATATTCTCTTGGAAACAAAAATTAGATACAAAAAATTAACAAAATTCTACATAGAATTTGGAGTGGTCTTCTAATCATGGTTCTCACCCTTTAGGCAGGGTTGTTATTCTCTGGGATAGTAAGGCGGTGAAGATTTGCAAAATTCTTGAATCTGATCAGTTTATACATTGTAAAGTTGAGTATAAAGATATTGTTTTCTTCCTAACTGTTGTATATGGCCAGAATGATGAAAAAAGAAGACCTTGGTCTGGGATTCTATTCTCAATATTCATTCGAGGTTGACAAGACCTTGGTTGCTCATTGGAGATTTTAATGCTATTCGATTTTCTCATGAAAGGAAGGGAAGAGGTTTCTACTCTTTGAAAGCTATGGAGGATTTCAATAACATTTTCTCTCATTCTGATCTTGTTGAAATGGAGCTCAAAGTTGCGTTCTACACCTGGGATAATAGAAGAAAAGGTGACCAGTTCATCATGTCTAAAATTGATAGGGCTCTGTATGATGCTGAGTTCATGGATGAGTTCAAAGATTCATGGGGGGACATTAATAACACTATTCATAGTGATTATCATCAGTTGGTTATTAGAATGAGTAAGGATGTGAAGAAGAAGAAAGGTTACTTCACGTTTCTTAATGCTTGGACTAGTCACCCTAAGTTTTTGAAAATTTTGAAGGAAGCCTAGGATTTGGATGTGGTTGGTAATCCAATGTTCAGAGTTACAAGGAAGTTAAAGAATGTGAAAGATAAACTTATTAAGTGGAATAAGGAAAGTTTTGGAAATGTGGAAGACTCGGCTAAAATTCTGGAGTTTGAAGCTGTTGAGGCTATAGCTGCTGCGGATAAGGCCCCTGAAGATAATAATTTGAGAGACATTACTACTAAAAAGAGCAAAGCTGCTCGGGATGCTACTGATAGAAAAAATCCTTTGCTAAACAGTTGTCTCGTGTGAATTGGTTGAAGCTTGGAGACAAAAACACCACCTTCTTTTATAATTCTATCAAATCAAGAGTAGCAAGAAATCGTATGAGGTGCCTATACATTGATGGTTGTAAAACCTATGATGAAACTAAAATTACTGATCATATTCATAGATATTTTAATGACATCTTTAATAAGTTTACAAATGAAGATGATGAGCTCTGAAATTCTGAATGGTCTGTTCCTACCATCTCTGATGAACATTTTAACATGATTAGAGTTGTGGTCACCAAAGAAGAAGTGGAAAAGGTTATTAACGAAGCGGATGGGGATAAGGATCCTGGACCAGATGGATTCAATGGTCATTTCTTCAAAACCACTTGAGACATCATCGACAAGGATATTACCAAAGTTGTGCTTAATGTTATTAGCAGTAATAAGTTTCTTAAGGAGGTGAATAAATCATTATATCACTCTCATACCTAAGACTCATGATGCTGAGAATATTAGTGATTGGAGATCAATTGCCCTGTGTAACTTTTTGTATAAGATCATTTCGAAGGTTCTTTCTTATAGGTTGCAACACTGCTATTCATCCCTAGACTACCAGACAATTAGAAAGGACAATACAAACCCTAGAAGTCATTCTTAGGACATGTGTTCTACAATTACCTAGTAATTGGGTCTCACATAATAGCCTGATAGAATTTGCATATATTAATGGTTATCAATCTAATCTTGGAATATCACTATATGAAGATATATATGGTAGGAAGTGTAGATATCCATTGTACTAGTAAGAGACTAGTGAGAGATAGGTGTTGGGGCCTGAGATAGTACAACAAACTTATGAGAAGATCTTTGTGATATACCAACAATTGAAAGTTTCACATGATAGAAAGAAGAGCTATGGAGACCGTATGTGTAGGCCTCTAGAGTTTCAAGTAGGGGATCTAGTATATCTAAAAGTTTCTCCTCAGAAAGGTGTTCTCAAGTTTGGGATGCAGGTCAAGTTATCTACTAAATATAAATCATACCCTATTCTGTAATAGGTTGGAAAAGTAGCTTACCGACTTGAGTTACCACCTAAGTTAGAGATACTACATGTTGTATTCCATGTATTTATGCTATAGAAGTGTCATCGTGATATTGACAAATATTCTATCCATATGAAGTAAAGTTGACCTGAGCTATGAGGAAGTCCCAGTTCATATTATGATAGGAAGATGAAAAGGATGCATATACCTATGGTGAAGGTCTTATGGAGACATCATGGAGCTGAGGAAGCAATATGGGAACTTTAAGATGAGATGCGGAGATTCTATCCCGAACTTTTCTGGAGTTTTGAGATGAAACTCTAAAATGAGGGGAGACTTGTAAGGACTCATTCCTGAATTTTGTAGATCCTAGTTCAAATCATTCTTGAGCCATGAATTTTTTTATTACATTTTCTTCATTAGCTTGAATATTGATTCAAACCCTAATCTTTTGTTGTTATTTATTACTTGATATTAATAGGTATATAAGGTTATAGGTTAGAGACCCTAGTTGCACAATCAGGTAATGGGTTGGAAAACCTAGTCATACAATCTTACGAGTAAGACATGTGATAACAAATTTAGGTATTAAGTATAGTAGTGTAGTAAATAAATACTATTAATTTTATTTTTGACTTAGATTACATTGAAATTTTGATATAGTGTATTTCACTCACAATTAAGTATCATTCCAAGATTTTATAATTTTGTGAATACTTTGGACCATCTAGTTGGTATAGTGCCATAAGGAAATCTTGGTCAACTGTATTATGCAACATAGAATATATTAGTCTAGTGTTTTATTTTTATTAATTTTTAGATACAAAGAAATGAGATGATATTTTAGTTGAATCTTTCAGACTCTCTCCAAAATAACATATTAAATTTTGGGAATTTTTGGAGCATATTTGTCTGACTAACACTAATTATCTCAGTCGTAAAACTTTTTGAGCAACATAATTTTAGAAATAAATAAAAAGATTAAAGTATGCTTATAATTAATTATACCAAGCACCTTAATGAGTATATAAAATGCTATTATGACCCAATAACCTCTCATTTCCGTCTTACACTTCAAACATTTAAATTTCAAGAGAGAGAAGGAGATTCTAGGGTTTGAAGATCTTGAAGTTGGAATTTAAGAATTTAGGGTTTTTTCTATCCAAGGTTGGTTAATTTGTGATATTTCATCACTCATTTCTTAGTTTTTTCTTATTTATTCCCTTTGATTTATGAAATTAATCAACCTTCTTATTTGTATCACAAGATCTCAAATCCAACTCTTTTCTCATTTTTTTCCTACTTTTCTTCTTCCTCTAGGTTGTTGAGCAAATAGGAGGAAGAAAATATTGATTGCATTGCAGCTTGAATTTGATTCAAGTATATTAGTAGTTGGGATACGAATTTTGGATGGTTTCCATCTGAGGTGAGTGTCACAGGTTCATTTGGAAAGTAGCATTAATTCTACTCATGAATTTCCAGTTGGAGGAAATTGGGTAACTTCAACAATTTACAAGATTGTTTTATTTACTTGATCTTGAATATGATTCTTGTCCTAAGACTTGAAATTGAATCAAGTAAACAACATATTTTATGAATTTTAATAATATGAATTTATTGAAATCAGATTAGACATTATTGGTATCTATATTGCTAATGTTGCACATTGATAAAAAAATGGAGTATTAGGTAATGTTTTGTGAATTCTTGAGATATAATTGGATACCTTGCATTTATGTACTAAAATTAGATGTGTAGGGTGATTTCAATCTGAATTAGGATATTATTGTATATATGAAAATCTAAAACACATATTCTAGGTGTGATCCTTAACTATACTACGATAACACCCGTTCTCTTGCAGATGGTATTATTGCACGTTGTTTTGGAAAAAACCTAGGGATTTCAACCCTAGGTGAATATGTTAGTGCACTAAAACCCACATCAATGTGCCATCATCATATATATATATAGTTATACTAGGAATGTACACATATGTTCACTTCAGTTTGACTAACATACCTAACGTGCTTCTAGGGTGAAAATTTGACTTTATGGAACAAAGTATATGAATTAATTTAGCCATTAGGTGTGAATATCAAGCATGTGTAACCTCTATTTGAATTATAGAATGTATATGATTACAACCCTATGTCCTATAGCAAGACATTTTCTTGAATGTTACTCCTTCTTGATACCTATCGTGAACTTTCATATTTCATATATTGTAATCATTTGATTTGTTCTGAAAATTGATTACATCTATGAAAATGGGTTTATGACCCTACCATCTTACCTTTAATTGCATTGAATATGTTGATAATTGAACTATTTTATCTTGCAACTTATTCATGCTTGATTGTTAGACTAGTTAATCTAGAGTACTGGTACTTCTATAAAACCATAGTTATATTGGGCATGTGTCCAACTTTGTACATTATGGGTATTGGGTTTTCATTCTCCTTTCCCCTTGGGTATCGAGGTTTCACTCTTTAACGTCCCCAAATTCTGCCTTCTCCAAACTTAGAAGGACAACAAAGACAAGTCTAAAAATGTTAGAAATATTACGAAAGAGTGATGCGGAAGCAACATACACATACATGATCATACAACATAACATACACCAGGACATTCTCAACATTCAACATGTATATTAAGACAAGATGAATTATTACAAATTACAATTACACATTGAGTGAGACTTATACAAGTCTAACATATATGCTAACAAGATCATAACACAATAGGTACAACCTGAACATTGTTCAGTTACTATCTTTTCTCCCAAGCTAGCTCTGAATCTAGAAAATAAGTGAAATAGAGAATCAACACAATGTGTTGTGTATGTGGGTGAAAGATACATATATATTGTACTTGAATACTTGAAGCTAATTTGAGAAAGAAAAGAAAGAGTAAGATAAAACATTATGTAATGCATAAATCACGTAAAGACATATATTATTATATGTCTTTTGAAGCCATTGTTCTACTAAGTGGTGTCACACTTCATTTTTCCCCACCCCTTGGGCTATGGGGATGTGACGACCTTATATTTAGAAGGAGAGAGGGAAAGAGAGAGAGAGAGAATGTAAACACTTAAATAGCTACAAACCATCCATATTCTTTGTTGTTTTTAGTGACATGGCAAAGATTACTATAATCATAGTACATCCAAGCAATATTCTCAAATAAGAACAAGCAATACATCATAGCTATTTCACACAAGAAAACTAGTATTATATATAGATAGCCCACATACCTGAGTCTAGAGATTTCTTATACATCCATGGTCATCTAGATAATTTGGTCATCTCCTGATCAATAACAATTAACCATCATTAAAACTTGGTTCAACATTATTATTGATCTTTTGGGTCCAGATTAGGGCTTTGACCAAACCTAGGTTTTACTGACCTGGAACACGTGTTTGATATTTTTCTACTGATAAGGAGGTCATTCTAGGTGTCTAGTCCAATTTTCATATTTTTCTAATTTTTCCACAACAAAAATGAGGACAAAACATGTAATTAGTAATTAATGAGGAAAGACTTAATATATTGGCATAATTATTCAAGGCAAGGTAAACATGTAGCCTCTAAGTGATATGAGGGTTCATCACTATTTTTCTCAGATTTAATATCCAACATGTGCTAATTTTACCATTCAAATGCACCCTAGTAGAGCATTGTCTTGTAAATTTAAAACTACCAATATTACTGCTTCAAAGGTTTGAGCTAGGAGTCTCATAACAAAGTGCACAATTTTTTGAGTCTAAGATTATTTTTGGGGGATTTATTGGGCAATGAAGCTATTTTCTAAGCATTTTCTAATTTTATGTCATTTTCTAGAAATAAAAGAAAATATTCACCTTGTGTGGCGGCTCCCATAGCCTGAGCTGGTAGGCTATGATTGGACCATGTTGGTCAGCCAATCACCCATGGGTACACTCTTTGTTGGTGCGGTCCTGGTCTGGGTGAACCAATTGTTGGAGTGAACCAGACTGATTAACTTGTTACGAATCTGACCCGGTGGTGCACTAGCCTTTTCTCGCATCCATCTCCTCGACACCATCATAATCTTCTGCGGATCATATCTATGTGCAAGACACAGGGCACCGCTTTCGGGTGCACCTACGGCAAGTTTGAACACTTCCTCTTCACTACTTTGGCCACGGTTGGTCCATCATTACCTTCTAGCATCGAATCAAAGGCTTGGCGGCCTCCAGATGTCCGGTGAGATCCCCTCTAGCTCTAAGTTGATGTGGTCAGTGGCCATGGCACCAACATGATGAGGCAGGAAGAGGGGAAAAAGGTTCCAGACCACTAGATCACCTGGTAATGTGCCAGAATAGAGATTGGTACCTCTCTAAACTACCCAGGTCTCCAAATTGCTGTAGAGCTTAGTCTATTCTTCTAAGCTCCTAATGCTACAACCGTACATGGTCTCTTCTGCCATGGATTGAAGGTAGGGGAGTCATCTTTAGAAATTGGAATTTGATGCGGCGAGGTCATGGGAGGATCTAGAAGTCTTGGAGTCATGTAATAATCTGCCTTGGGAATTTCACTCCTGGCTGGAATGAACCCAAGAGAAGGGAGCTCATTAGCTCCAAGGATCTGATGCTTGGCCACCACAGCAGAACAAGTCCATGACATAGGGGGTTTCCTACATAAGTCTTACTCTCATTCCAGATGACGACCAAGGATGTTTGTGGTATTCCTTTAAAAGAGGAGATGGTCACGGATCGACAAGGGAGGGCATGACCATTTGCTTGCGAGCACCATCTTCATCATTGATGGACTAGGGTTTAGAAGAAAGGAGAAGACTTACCATCTGAAGTCAAGCACCCATGAAGGATTCCTTAGTTTATGATGGTGGTTGTATCCCTCATTAAGAGTCTCCTCCCTATTTCTCCTTCTTCAAATTCTTACCTCGGCTGAGGTTGGCTCCCATAAATGGATAGCCATAAGAGCTGGAGGTCTTGGTATTCCTTAAACCTCCACAAATGATCCCCAAGAGAATCCATTCAGTATCTCCTATCATTTCAGATCTCACACTCCTACTGGAATCGTGCATGGCTCGCGATTGAATGAGTGGATGAGGTCTTGATTTTTATAGTTCTGATATGTTCTTTCTGCTATTACTAGAGTTTGAGGACAAGGGATTCCTCGTTAGATCAGTTTTTTAAGGCTTGGACTACATATAAATACAATTAAGTGGATGCCCAACTAAGTGATTGTCTAAGCCTCCATTCAACAAAGGTATGTGGAACATTATTCAAGTATCCAACTTAGGTATAAAATTCAATGAATCATTATCAATTTAATAAATCTTCAAACATCAATTTAACTCAAATGCAAAGTCCTAAAGGAAAGAATTTTATCCCATGATCTATGATGGCCAATACTAGATGGTGATCAAGACTTGGATTCAAAATATTATTAATTGACCCAAAAATAATAATTTAATATGGTATATTCCAAGGGATACAATTCTCGTTATAACTCACAAAATGTTAGTTAAAGAACCTAAAACAATCACATAGAGTCTATATAGCCATAGTTCACTCTCAAATTGGTTTGATATTATTTCATTGTGGTAAGAAATCATTTTGTCATTGATTGGTCACCCATTTATATCAATCATAATGGGTATCAAAACCCTAAAATCGAGGTCATCACATTCAACCCACCTTATAAGGAATTTCTTCCTCAAAATTTGACTAGTCTCATACTTAAGGTGATTTGAAGGAGTCTCTACATTCTCTACTTGACCTTTTTTTAGGTGTCAAGGCTACCATAGCACTGCATGCACTCTAAGTTGTCATCTTAGGATTTATAGCATTTAAAGTGTACCCACCCACCTTATATGAATGGAATCATCATTTAAGTAGTTTTTTCATAACTTGACATTATAGTATTTTAGGATTTACATCTCTTGTTACCCTAAAAATAAGGGTTTGTTCATACATATAAAGTTGAAAATGTATTACTCGAGGTTTCAACTTTAACGCTACTCACCTATGTAATATGATATTAAAATTTGAAGTCAACAATTACTGGAATTTATCACACTTAACATCATTCATGTTTTTTTTCATTATCAACACATAATAGGATTGCATCATTATAGGGAACTAACATTCATCTTTATATATTAGGGATCACCCTCTTTTGGGGGAGTTATTATCAAATTAGAAGCTTATATATAGAAGGATTGAGGTTCGACACTATATTTTGTGATCATGTAACATATGATCCAAAATTATCTTTATTTCAATCTCATTATTATGAACTTATATCATTTATGTAAGATATGAAGGGAAATAGAATGCACTATGTCAATCTTATCATGATTTAAAAATTGGATATTACATGTTTGATATAGGAAGGATAAACAAAAAAAGGTCAAGCTTACATGAGTGGCTCTTCATACATAATCATCTGAATAGCTCAAGTGAGGTTTTCAACATCATATATATAAAAAGAAAGCTAAGAAGAAGGAACACCATTTATTTTTTATTATCTTATCCACAAAGCATTTTATTCTCAGAACCAATGTTTCATATATCACCTCACTTGCAACTAATGATGAGAATACCAAACATATGTCACTCAAGCTAGAACCTAACTCAATCAAAAGGATCGACTTTCTCATTATGAGTCGCCTACCCATCATTCTTAACCCAACTCTCACATATAGGATTGAATCATGCAAGAGGACTCAACTCATCTACTCATGAGAAACGTAGCACAGGAAATATCATTTCACATATACCTCATGTTTTTCATATATTGTAGGGTAGGTCCTATGACCCTCTCCTTGTGGGTCTCAATCTCTCTGGAGTTCACAATGTATCTTGTCCTAACACTAGAGGTCCTCCTTTGTAAAGAGCTTGAGGCTCATGCATATTCAACTTTATCCTAACTTAGATTACTTACATAAGTAAAGCTTAGATACATTCATCATCAGGATTCAACTCACATTTTCCAAATTAGACTTAGACCTCATATACAACTTGAAAATCAAACTTATGTTAAACCATCCTTTCTTATATCATCTATCAATCTATCATCTACTCCAACTATCAAATATTTAATAAGGTTCCAGACATCTAATCTAGACTACTCTCTCTTTTAGACTATTGTCACTCCCTTTTGCTTAGATTGCATGAACACCTCCTACTCTCCTGTGTGAGGGACACATTTTCATACTTATGTACACATAATAAAATAATATATAGTTTTTCTCAGAGAAAGAAGATGTCAGAGAAAACTTTTGAGGCTTGAGCCGATTGGAAAACAAAACCAAATCAGCAAAATCGAGTATCCCACACACCGTAGATAGTCTAGTGCCATGCCACCTAGTGAAATGGTGAGAACAAGGTGTAGACTAGTGTAGCTACCCTATAAATATGAGCTCTATATGGAAAGGGTTTCACATACATGTCTAAACCTAATTGTTGAACATCTAGGTTCTAACTTCAAACTATATTCCTATGGAATAACTTACTAAGTTTCTAGGGTTTAAAATGAAGGGTGAAATTTTGTTTTATGTTTTATGGTGAGCAATTGTTAGGTGTAGTTACTGTTGATGCTCTGATACCAACTGTAACGTCCCTTGATTCCACCTTCTCTAGACTTAGAAGGCCCAAGAAGACAGATCTAAAAACATTAGAAATTGTATCAAAGAGTGACGTGGAAGCAACATACACATACATGAACATACAACATAACATACACCATGACATTCTCAACATTCAACATGTGTATTAAGACAAGATGAATTATTACAAATTACAATTACACATTGAATGAGAATTATACAAGTCTAACATGTATGCTAATAGGATCATAACACAATAGGTACAACGTAAACACTGCTCACTTCCTATCTTTTCTCCCATGCTAGCTCTTAATCTAGAAAATACATGAAATAACGAATCAACACAATGTGTTATGTATGTTGGTGAAGGATACATATATATATATATATATATATATATATATATATATATATATATATATATATATATATATATATATATTGTGCTTGCATGGTTGGAAATGGTTTGAGAAAGAAAAGAAAGAGTACGAGAAAACATTATTTAATGGTATAATAAGGAAAATACATTGTTTAGATGTCTTTTGATGCGATTTTACTACTAAGTGGTGTCCCACTTCATTTTTCCTTGCCCCTTGGGCTGTGGGGATGTTTTGACCTTATATTTAGAAGGGGAGAGAGAGAGAGAGAATGTAAACACTTAGTAGCTGCAAACCATCCATATTCTTTGTTGCTCTTAGTGACATGGTGAAGATTACTATAATCATAGTACATCCAAGCAATATACACAAATAAGAACAAGCAACACATCATGGCTATTTCACATAGGAAAACCAATATTATACTTAGCTAGACCACGTACCTGAGTCCAGAGATTTCTTATACATCCATGGTCATCTAAATAATCTGGTCATCTCCTTATTAATAACAATTAGCCATCATTAAAACTTGGTTCAACGTTATTATCGATATTTTAGGTCCAGATTAGGGCTTTGACCAAACCAAGGTTTTACTGACGTGGAACATGTGTCTGATATTTTTCTACTGATCAAGAGGTCATTCTAGGGGTCTGGTACCATTTTCATAATTGTCTGATGCTTTATTTATTTTCCAAAACTAAAATGAGGATAAAACATCTAATTAGTAATTAATGAGGAAAGACCAAATATATTGGCATAATAATTCAAGGTAGGGTAAACACAGAGCCTCTAAGTGATATGAGGGTCCATCACTATTTTTTTCAGATTTAATATACCTCATATGCTAATTATACCATTTTTTAAGTGAAACAAGTTTAACATATGAATAGAAGCCATACAACATCTATAAAGATGGAGACCAGTACCATAAGGGAATGTGACCAAGGATAATTCAAAGGGATAAGATTTGAGAGATTCAGGACACTTCTACTAAAGATCCTTATAATAAGCTCACCATCGGCCTTTTACAGGATGTAACTATCAGTCTTGTATATAGATCTCTTGAGGATGAGCTCAATCGCCAAACCCTGAATCATAGGAACAACCACCGAAGGCCATCAAAAGGGCTCCTACCAGCAACAACTAAGCACTTGATCCACCGATACCACCCTAGAAACCAGGGAAAGGTCTAACACAAAACCAGTAAGAGAGGACCAAAAAACCCCAAACTCGATCGAATGCTGATGAAGGAGGACCGTTTGAGAACACAACCTTATTCATTCAAGCTCAAGTCGATCCAAAAATAAAGGAAGCTGGAAGCACCACCCATCATGCACAAAACCAACAGAAAACATAAGGAAAGGGGAAATGGGGCAGAGGGAAACCACTTCTTCAGGGCTCATCTCCCTGCCAGATCCGACAAGAAAACAGACACAACCTGTTCTGACACTATAGGGTGAACCAGGGATGAACAGTGTGAGGATAAACAACTCCCCACGGCCCCACCACCATGCACCCATCCTTGTCACCTTGCCCCAGGCCCACCAGAACAACCACCCTAGCTAAAGGGTGCACTGACCACATAGAGGGAAGGGAGGAGAGGGGTTGGAGATGGAGGGCCCCAGGGAGAAGGGGATGAAGACTCCCAGAACATCGCCCCTGTCCCTCAAGTAGTGGGAGCACCACAATCCCTATCACGTATGGATAGCTAGAACGAGGGTTTCGACACTAAATAACAGTGAGAGAAATAATTATACCATTTAAATGAACACTAATAGAGCATTATCTTATAAATTAAAAACTACCAATGCTATTGCTTCAAAGGTCTAACCTAGGAGTCTCATAACAAAGTACATAATTTTTGGAGTCCATGGGAATTTTTGGTGAATTTATTGGGCACTGGAGCTATTTTCTAAGTTGATGTCACTTTTTGGAAATAAAAGAAGATATTCACCTTGTGTGATGGATCCCATACCTTAGCTGGTAGGCTTTGATTTTACCGTGTTGACTGGCCAATCTCCCTTGGGAACACTCCCGGCCGGTGTGGTCCTGGTTCGGGTGAATTGGTTGTTGGAGTGAACCAGAGCAATTAACTTGTTATGAATCTGACCCAATGGTGCACTAGCATTTTCTCAAATCCATCGCCTTGATGTTGTCAAAATCTTGCACAGATCTTCTATGTGTGCTAGACACAGGACGCCACTATTGTGTGGACTAGTAGCAAGCTCCAACACTTCCTCTTTGCTACTTTGGTCATGGCCGGTTCTTCATTATCTTCTAGCTTCGACTCGAAGGCTTTGTAACCTCCAGATGACCAGTGAGATCCCCTCGAGCTCTAAGTTGTTGTGGTCGGTGGCCATGGCACCAACATGATGAGGCAGGAAGAGGGGAAAAAGGTTCCAGACCACTAGATCACTTGGTGATGTGACAGAATAGAGATTGGTACCTCTCTAAACTACCCAGGGTCTCCTAATCCTTGTTGAGCTATCTCTATTCTTCTGAGCTCCTGATGCTACAATCAGACAAGGTCTCTTCCACCATGGATTGAAGGTAGGGGAGTTAGCACTAGAAATTGGAATCTAACACGGCAAGGCCATGGGGGGATCCGCAAGTCTTGGTCATGTAATGATCTGCCTTGGCATTTCACTCCTGGATGGAATGAACCCAAGAGAAGCAAGCTCGTTGGCTCCAAGGACTACTCATCCACCATAGAAAAACAAGTCCACAATAAAGGGGGTTTCCTACATAAGTCTTTCTCTCATGCTAGATGATGGTAGAGGATGCTTGTGGCATTCCTTTAAAAGTGGAGATGGTCAAGGATCGGCAAGGGAGGGTATGACCATCTGCTCGCTAGCACCATCTTCATCACTAATGGACATGGGTTTAGAAGAAAGGAGAAGACTTGCCATCAGAACTCAAGAACCCATGAAGGGATTCCTTAGTTAATGATGGTGGTTGTAGTCTTGATCAAGAGTCTCCTCCTTGTTGGCTCCTTCTTCAAACTTTACCCCAACTGAGGTTTTCCCCCATAAATGGATAGCCATAAGAGGTGGAGGTCTTGATATTCATTAAGCCTCCATGAAATGACCCCCAACAAGATCCATTCATTAGCTCCTATCATTTTGGATCTCACACTCCTACTAGAATCTCACATGATTGAATGAGTGGATGAGGTATTGATTTTCACAGTTTTGATATGCTCTTGGAGGTTGAGGACAAGGGATTCCTTGTTAGATTAGTTTTTCAAGGCTAGGACTACATACAAATACAATTAAGTTGATCCCTAGTTGATTGATTGTGTAAGCCTCCATTCAACAAAGTTATGCGACACATTATTCAAGTATCCAACTTAGGTCTAGATTCAATGAATCATTATTCATTTAATAAATCTTCAAACCTCAATATAACTCAAATACAAAGTCCTAATCCAATGAAATTTTATCCCATGATCTATGATCACCAATATTAGATGGTGATCAAGACTTGGATTCAAAATATTATCGATTGACCCAAACAAAAAAGATTTAATATGGTTTATTCTGAGGGATATTATTCTCATTATTACTCCCAAAATATCATCCAAATAACCTCAAACAATCACATAGAGTCTATATAGTCATAGCTCACTCTCAAATTGGTTTGATATCATTTCATTGTGGATATAAATCATTTTTTCATCGATTATCACCCATTTATATCAATATCATAATGGGTTTCAAAACCCTAAAATTGAGATCATCACATTCACCCCTACCAAATAAGGAATTTTGTCCGCAAAATTCAACTAGTCTCGTACTTAAGGTGATCTGAAGGAGTCTCCACATTCTCTAGGTTGCCATATTTTTAGGTGGAAAGGCTACCATAGCACTACATGCACTCTAAGTCGTCATCTTAGGATTTAGAGCATTTAGGGTGTACCCAGCCACCTTATATGGATGGAATCATCATTTAAGTAATTCATTCATAACTTGAAATTCTAGTATTTTAGGATTTACATCTCCTGTTACCCTAAGAATTAGGGTTTGTTCAGACATATAAAGTTGAGAATGTATTACTCAAGGTTTCATCTTTAACCCTACTCACCTATGTAATATGATATCAATATTTCAAGTCAATAGTTACTGTAATTTATCACACTTAACATCATTAGTGTTTTTTTTTCATGTTCAACACCTACTAGGATTGCATCCTTAGAGGGAACCAACATCATCTTTGTATATTAGGGTTCACCCTCTTTCTTAGGAGTTATTATCAAACTAGAATCTTATATATAGAAAGATTGAAGTTAGGAACTATATTTTGTGATCATGTAATGTATGATCCAAAGATATCTATATTTCAATCTCATTATTATGAACCTATATCATTCATGTATGATATGAAGGGAAAGAGAATATACTCAGTCAATCTATCACAATTTCAAACTTGGATATTACATGTATGATATAGGAAGGAAATACAAAAAAAGGTCAAGCTTACATGAGTGTCTCTTCATGCATAATAATCTGAATAGCTCAAGTGAGGTTTTTAACATCATATATATAAAAAGAAAGACAAGAAGAAGGAACACCATTTAATTTTTAGTATCTTATCCACAAAGCATTTTATTCTCAGAACCAATGTTTCATATATCACCTCACTTGCAACTAATGATGAGAATAGCAAACATATGTCACTCAATCTAGGACCTAACTCAATAAAAAAGATTTACTTTCTCATTATGAGTCACCTACCCATCATTCTTAACCCAACTCTCACATATAGTATTGAATCATGAAAAAGGACTCAACTCCTCTACTCATGAGTAGCGTGGCTTAAGAAACATCATTTCACATTTACCTTATGTTTTTCATATATTCCTTTGACCCTCTCCTTGTGGGTGTCACTCTCTTTGGAGTTCACAACATATCATATCCTAACACTAGATATCCTCCTTTGTAAAGAGCTTGAGTCTCATACATATTCAACTTTATCCTAACTTAGATTACTTACATAAGGAAAGATTAGATACATTCATCATCAGGATTCAACTCACATTTTCAAATTAGACTCAAACCTCATATAAAAATTTAAAATCAAACACAGACTGGGTGAATCAGCCACTAGAGTGAACCAGAGCGGTTAACTTGTTATGAATCTGACATGGCGGTGCACTAGCCTTTTCTCACATACATCACCTTGATGTCGTCGCAATCTTCCGTGGGTCTTCTTTGTGCATGAGAGAAGGTGTTGCTGTTGGTTGGACCTGTGGCAAGCTCCAATGCTTCCTCTTCACTGCTTTTCTCACGATCGGTCCATTATTACCTTCTAGAATTGATTCGAAGGCTTTGTGCCTCCAGATGGTCGACGATATCCCCTCGAGCTCTAAGTTGTTATGTTCGGTGGCCATGGCACCAACATGATCAGGCAGGAAGAGGAAAAAAGGTTATAGACCACCAAATCACCTGGAAATGTGCCAGAATAGGGATTTGTACCTCTCTAAACTACCCAGAGTCTCCAAATCATTGTACAAGTTAGTCTATTATTTTAATCTACTGATGCTAGAATCGAATAAGGTCTCTTTTGACATGGATTGAAGGTTGGGGAGTCAGTACTATAAATTGGAATCTAACGTGGTGAGGCCATGGGGGTAGATATGCAAGTCTTGGAGTCATGTAATGATCTGCCTTGGCATTTCACTCCTGGATGGAATGAACACAAGAGAAGGAAGCTCGTTGGCTCCAAGGATCTACGGCTTGGCCACCATAACAGAACAAGTCCACGATAAAGGGGGTTTCCTACATAAGTTTCTCTCTCATGCTAGACAATGGATGAGGATGTTTGTGGCATTTCTCTAAAATTGGATATGGTCACCAGTTGGTAAGGGAGGGTACGACCATCTGCTCACGAGCACCATCTTCATCACTGATGGACCTGGGTTCATAAGAAAGGAGAAGACTTGCCATCCGAACTCAAGCACCCATGAGGGAATTCCTTAGTTAATATTGGTGGTTGTAGTCCTGATCAAGAGTCTCCTCCCTGGTGGATCCTTCTTGAAACTCTTACCCCAGCTGAGGTCTGCTCCCATAAATGGATAGCCATAAGAGGTGGAGGTCTTGATATTCCTTAAACCTCCATTAAATGATCCCCGATAGAATCCATTCATTAGCTCCTATCATTTTGGATCTCACACTCCTGGAATCATGCAACACTCGTGATTTAATGAGTGAATGAGGTCTTGATTTTCACTGTTCTAATATGTTCTTCCCACTTTTTCCCGGGGTTGAGGATAAAGGATTCCTTGTTAGATTAGTTTTCAAGGCGCGGACTACATACAAATACAATTAGGTGGATCCCTGGCTGACTGATTATGTAAGCCTCCATTCAACAAAGCGATGAGGCACAGTATTCAAGTATCCAACTTAAGTCTAAATTCAATGAATCATTATTCATTTAATAAATCTTGAAACCTCAATATAACTCAAATATAAAGTCTTTATCCAATGAATTTTTTCCCATGATCTATGATCATCAGTACTAGATGGCGATCAAGACTTTGATTCAAATATTATCAATTGACCCACACAAAAACTATTTAATATGGTTTTTTTCAGGGATATTATTCTCTTTATAATTCATATCACCCAAAGAACCTCAAACAATCACATACAGTATATATAGCCATAGGTCACTCTCAAATTGGTTTGATATCATTTCATTGTGACAATAAATCATTTTGTCATCAGTTGGTCACCCATTTATATCAATATCATAAAGGGTATCAAAACCTCAAAATCAAGATCATGACATTCACCCCACCTTATAAGGAATTCCATCCTTGAAATTCAACTAATCTCATACTTAAGGTGATTTGAAGGAGTCTCAACGTTCTCTAGGTCACCATTTTTTTAGGTGGCAAGGCTACCAAAGCATTGCATGCACTCTAAGTTGTCATCTTAGGATTTAGAGTGTTTAGGACGTACCCACCCAACTACAAAAAAAATGGTCTTTAACTACAAAAAAAACTGTAGCAAAAACCCCAAATTTTGTAGCTAAAAGCTTTAGCTACATTTATCCTTACATTTAGAATATGAAGCTAATACACATGTAGCTAATTGTTTTTGCTACATTTTTCAAAATTGTAGTTAGATATTCATCTAGCTACAAAGGCATATGTAACCCTAATTGTAGGTAAAAAAATATCCTTATATTTATAAATGTAGTTTCAATTGTAGTTAAATGTATGGCTACAATTGTATTTGTATCTATGATATGTAGGGGGAAATGACATTTGTTACAATTGTACATGTAGTTCATGTGTAGTAAAAATTGGCACTTACTACACTTGTGATTGTAGTTCGTGTGTAGTGAGAGACATTATGTACTACACATGCATGCATATGTTGTTAGATTATGTATGCAATCATTAAATTATCAAAACAAAAGTATTTTACAAAAATAAGAAAAAATCAATATTGATTCAAGTCAAGTTGTGGTTGTGATGTTAATCATACTTTTATTTATAGTGAAACAATGACTACACATGTGGAGGACATAAACCTTGCCCTAATTTTACATCATGGAAAGAAGATATATGTATATAATGACCCACATTAGAGTGTAATTTTACATCCCTCTCAAAGTTTCATCCCACGTTGTACTCTATCATTCAAAAAAATCAAGAAGCTTGAAATCCAAATCATCATTCACATGTCACTTGGATCATGATCGACTAGTAGGATAATGTTTCAATTTCATATCATCAGACGAGACTACCGCTGAAGTAAAAACCAAAGCTAAAATATCTTCATGTTTCACGCCACTTTGAGCCTCATAATCTCCAGGTTGCATGCCAATATTCTTTGCCTTTTGTGCCAATTTTTTGACCTCAACAATTTTGGATAGGCCCTTCTTGCCATAATCTTGTAATATACCCACCATACCATGAGAGAACACGAAATTAGGACGGTAATAAAGTATCCAGGTAAAGTATGTCACTTACCTTGATAACTAACACAAAAAGGTCATGCTCCAACTGCACGGAAATATCGATGCTCACAATGTTATATCTACATTGAGATAGCCAATGAAGAACTACTTTGATAAAAAAACCTCACAATGGCAGGTAAGGATGATAAAAAAGGAGCTTTGGATTAGATCCACTAAACTTGAAGAAACATTGCCTGACATCCTCGGGTAGACTTGCACAAACTTAAGAGTGTTGTGTGAAGTTATGTGGTGTGTTAGACACGAGATCACACTATGAATTCCAACTTGAGGAAACATTTACTAGAAGGAAAACAATTAGACCTTCAGTGTGGAAGAAAAGTCAGCTTGAAAAGAAAAGCATGGCAACATCTACTATGGAAACCTGGAAGGTGAATGGTGGCGGTAGTTCTCTCCAAGGAATGAATGTGTGTCGTGCCATTAGTTCACCTTTTAGTGACCAATCTATTTTATTGTTAGTTATTATAAGATAAGTGGTTAGATGCAATTCCAACACAAAAGAAAATAAATTGACAACACAAGAAAAGGGGATCGGGGATACCACATCTCATGCCTTCCATAGCTTCTTTCTTGGATTGGCAACCTAAGAAAAGAAAAGGACCATCCCAAGGACTTAATGAACATGAAATATGAAACCAAAACCTAGGGATATGCCTTGCCCTTGTTTGATATCAACCTATAAAATTGCACAATGTAGAGGCTTTACCTATCCATTAAGAAGTACAAACTTTTTGGTACATCACATTCATGCATGTATGATCCATGTGACTGTCTTGATATTGTTGAAAGGTTTCACATGTTTCCCATTGAATAATCAGGATTCAACCTGGGGAGGAAAAAAAGTGTCAATATCACCCTTTAAGTAAACAATTTTTTATGCACACATATGATGGATCATAATTATTACAAGATACCTCACACAATATGACAACACCTCACAACTTGGTTGTACATGAAAATTTTCAGTGTGCCAATGACACTGGTTGGAATGATCATCATCATCTAAAGCCTAACCCCTATCATATTAAAGTTGATTCACATACAGTAGATGATTTGGCACCATCTTCCAATTATTTCCCAACAAAAATTGATCTGTGTAGGTCTTGATGGAATTCAAATACAGAGAAATAGAACACTCATTTCAAGTAGAACCTACCACATAAAATCCAGAAGAGACATGCAACAAGAGACAATGGTCATGAGAATTCCAAGTGAGAGAAACGATATTACAACTTCTGAGTTGTTCTTCAATAACTCATAACTAACCTATAGAAGGTGAGTCTGGGAAGAAGTCTAAGGAACCCAACATTGTTGATGTTACTCCCCCTACATTAGTTGTAGCGCACAACTTGCCATCAAAGCTCAAGCTAAAGCCATAGTGTAACACATAGTTAAATTCAAGCATATATTGTTACAATGTTAATTGCAGTGATCTCCAGACTTGGTGCCAACATTCTCTTTTACTTTGTTCCAATTTCTTTGACCATACATATCAATATTCTATAATCTTCAACAACTATTATTAGTATCTTCAAAATAGATTCAATTAGGAGTATAATACTTGAGAAAATTTAAAGTGTAAATAAAGGAGAATATGTTTTTCATAGCTTGCTCCATTAAGATTGTTGGTTATGAATTTATCTAGGGTGGAAGACAAGGCCACTTTCTCTCTATTGATTATGGATCAATGAATAGGTTATCAAAGGCAAATCTACAAGCAACTGAAAAGGATCTTGTCTGCATGGTAAATCTGGTTGTTTTCAAAAGTATCCATACTACATATGTTATTTCAATTTGGCATGAAGTATCTCTTGGCGATAACTTTGTGTAGGAAATTATCTATTGGTGGGGGGAAACTATTTAGATGATGTAGAAATCATTGAAAAGGAGATCAAATTGGCTAACTTTTAGGGCATTCGCCCCCAAGATTACCTTAACTTTTCTATTTTGGATCTCGTGAGGAACTTTCCAATGATATGTCACAGACAATTATTTAATCACTAGGGAAATTTCTTGTTTCTCTTATGTAAAAGTATAGGAGATTCTTGAAATATGTTCATTCTAAGGGAATGATAATATATGATGAGAATGTAATACTGGGTTTAGCTAGTATCAATGAGTTATCTCTTGATTATTCAGGAATACTGAGATCACTATGGCTGCATATTAGACTTATCCCATTTAGAGAAATTTTGATGGACATCCATGTGGCGAGATATATAACTACATGAAGCATTATAGGCAGAGAACCTATCACATGTGGATTACGCTTCAAGGATCCACCCAATGTGGAATTTTTTAGGAAGGTAACTGAGTTATTGATAGGAAAATATATCGATACATTGAAGAAGAGGCTAATGTGCAAACCTTAAAAACATGCATATGGTCCACTTCTTTCTTCAGGTGTCTATTTTTTAGTATTAATTCATCTGTGTGATTGGACATCCTGTGAATTATTGAGAAATTTCCATCTACTTAGCTGATAGTCAGAGTAAATCGAACATTGTGAAAGAATAAACCATCAGCTAGGACAAACTCAAAATAAATAGAATATCATGTTGAAAACTTTACATTGTCATATATCAACATTATAAGCATTCAGCCTACTACACAACTATACCTGTGAGGATAAAAGAAGGAAGAAGAAAGCATCATAATTTCTACTATCTCACAAAAACGATAGTTGAAAACTTATTATAAAAATTCTCTATGCTAGTTGGTATGGAATTAGACATTCATTCTTTGATGTATTAAGTCAATAGATTCTCATAATCAAATAAGGTCTAGAACAACTTAAGAAACTAATATCAGTATAATATATTGCAAATAGGTTAGTTGCATTTGCAAGATGCAAATGTGAACAATTAATTGAAGTATACCAAGTACAATAAATAAACAAAGGGTATAGAGGGATCTGTCAACTACATTTAAAAGTTAAGAGTGATTTTGATACCTACAAAACTATTTCAAAGTGAAGTAAGAGTTGTAGTTTTCATATTATAATACCTCCAGCCTGATGAACTCCTTTTATAAAATTTGGTAGATTGTAACCAACAAAGAATGAATGATACAGAGCTCCCAAAATAGACATTCTAGATTTTGTCTTTCCAAGAACCACACCGAAACTAATGGACAACAAATCAATATATGTTCCTTCGGATAAACAATAGAACTATAAGTTGCACTTGCATAGAAATCATTATTTTCTAGGTTGTAAGCTAATTATATCCCTTGTAATTAAAATGAAGTAGGTAAATCTAACATGGCTAAACCAAATTGAAGTAGCCATGGTCGGAAAGAGAACATAGTGATGCGCAAAAAAGTTGATAAAAGACAAACAGATCACTAGTACAGAACTGACCGTTAGTGTAAGTTATTTAAGGCCTTTGGCGTCAGTTCCAAAGTGAAACCCAAGTGGGCACCGCTAAAAGTCGAAACCTTTAGTGTCCGTTTTAACACCGACGCCATAATACTTCCCGCCACTAAAAAATGCGCCAGTAATGACACTATAGGCGTCAGTTATATAGTTAAAACAACACTATATCTAGGTCAAAGATGTCTGTGTTTCACAAAAACCCACGCCACAACCCTTCCCACCACCAATAAAACACGCCAGCAAGGGCACCATCGGCGTCGATTTGTATATATATCCGACACTATATCCATACAGATGTCATTTTTTTGCTAATAACTGACGTTGTATGTCTTTGTCAGTTTTAAACTAATAACTGATGCCTATGTTCTAATTTTTTTTCTTATCAGTTTGTAGGTCTATTGTATGGCTGGTCAGCAGGATGCAAAACCTGCAGTTCAGTTCTGAACTGTAGGTTAACAACATCTATTTATATCATCCAACAACTGGCCACAAACCTATAAAATTAACAAGATGGACAAAATTATATATGGATCATGTGATTCACACACATGTATACTCACATTTAATTCATATTATTTTTTATCACACACATGTAGAAACCAGTAGTTCCATTTCAAATTTCCTCCATTTTCACACACATTTAGCAACCTGCAGTTCCATTCATTTCATCTCTTTTCACATTCAGACACATGTAGAAACATTCATGTATTGATCATCTTCACATTCACACATATGACAATTCAGAAAAATTCATTCACATTCACACAAAAATAATTATGAGAACAAAGTTTAGAAATATCATTTTTTATTCATCATCATCATTATTGACATCAGTATCCCAATCATATTTAAAAATTCCCACTACTTGTAGGGCTCTTGCCCATTGTTCTCTTACATCATTTAAGTCTTCCATCATATAGGGAGTATGTACATCTAATAACTTTCCACCTGTAGTGAAGTCAATTTTAAATACCTGCAAAGAGAATGATGTATATATATAATTAATAATATATAATAATATTGATATATTTCATATTATCTAATGAGATTATATATAATACCCTATGTATGGTATCGATTTCCATTGTGGAATGTTTGATAATTAGGTCCATAAATCACATCACATAGTATCCACATGCCCAGCCGTTGTCTTGTGTAGCACACTATAAATTGAAATATACAAAATATTCAAAAAACAAATGAGTACAGTTCACATAAATAATATATACATTGGAGTAGGGAAATTACTTTCACATTCTCTCAAATTAGTGGCTGATTCTTTTTCTTCGGGACCATTCCTCCAGCTCTTTTGAACTCATGTAAAGACATACATGTTAATGTAACACATTAAGTTGTATAATTAAATAGTAATGTAATAACAGATGTTAACGGATATAAAAATATGAAATATTTCTCACAGGAATAATGGCTTTTTCATTGTGTGTCCATATAATGTATTCAATTCATCCCCCGCAGGATCTAGATAATAGACAGTGAACGTCTTGGGGACAATAACTAGTAACTCCCAATGCCTACCACTACGTGTAAGAAAGTTAAAAGTTAATAACTCAAAATCCACAATAAAAATGTAATTTTCTTAAGTCCAAATTATAAGAAAAGTAAAGTTACCAAAATATTTAAAAGCAGCACAGCAGTATGTAGTAGCTGAAGAAGGGTCTTTATCTACAAGACTAATCAAAGATGGAACCAAAATTCTCACATGGAAAAATGAAAAATCTGTACATATCATGTGTAAGTGGCTGCAAAACATGTATTACGTATGCATTAATATATAATAAATAAGATCACCGTATATAAGAAAAGGTATATGGATATATAGACAAGATCTCACCATATCCATAGCTCTATTATAGATGTATTCAGCCAATCATAACAAAACAACTCCAAAATTTCTTATATAAATAGATTGTTATTGTATGATTGACCTGCAGCATCCTCAGGAATAGAAACATTTATAGGGCAATTTGGATCATGTTCGCCTATCCATACTGCTATACCCCTACAATTAGGACCTAACGAGGTGTGTAGGTCCCTTGGAAGCCAACTTGGTACTTTAGCAGGTGGAGATGGAGGCCGATATGTAGCGGGTGTCTTCCTTTTGACCTGTATATATAATTTCAGATCAATTGACTCATATATACACACTAACAAATTAATGTAATGAAAAATTGCCATACAATATTAGTATAGACGGCATCCACTTTGGGCTACATTATCACTCCGTCTTCTACCTCACCAAGCGTTTCAGAATTTGGGTGGGCATATGGAAATGGAAGATCCCTCCAATTGGGGAGTACATGTATCGGGCTCACAAGAACCGCACCAGCTGGTACTGGAGTCCCACGAAACATGTCCCCTAGAAGGGTTGGGTAAGCTTGTGCCTCTGCAACGATATATTCTTGACTTTTTAGACAACATGGCTTCAACCCCTACAAATTTATGTAAAGAATGTTATATACATATATACATAAACAAATCATTTTGAAAAGACTAGATACTATGTCATAAAAATACTTACAGTGGATGTGCTAGATGGGTCTATAGGATTACTCCCAACCTCTACAGTAGGAGAGGAGTGGTGTACCACAGGTACTGTTTGAGTGGAAGCCTGAGACGCCTGCCACTTCACCATTGCTTCTTGGATTTTCTTATTAATTAACTCATCTACCTATACATTGACAAAAGAAAAACTAGCTTTTGATTATTAAATTCCCTTTCGTAATAACATTCTAAAAAAGAATAGGTTACCTCAACATTTGATAACCCCCCTTTTGGGAACGGTTTGCGTTGTGATGGCCCAAAGAATGCTTTTATGCCCACACCAGCACCTGCACCCCTAACACGTCCATGATGGTCTGGGTTACCAAGAGCAACTGTCAATTCATCCCTTATGCCCTCAGGGATGAACTTGCCTTCCTTCCTCTTCTCGTGAAGCTCCCGCTAATCACCATCAATAGAAATTGGTAAGTAAACATAACAATAATCAATATTGATTGCTCTAAGAGTTGAATTTTACCATTTTTGCAGTCGCCTCAGCAGTTGCGGGCTTGGTTATATCTCCTTTCTTATTTTGCCTCATAGCTATCCACATAGCATGGTGAGGCAGAGGTGTGGGACTGATAGTAGAGGACTCTACAGTCTCTTGAGTAGCAGCAGACTGAGCAGTAGAATCAGCCTGTAGTCTTTGGCAAATGCCTACATAGCCTCTTGGATCCATTGTGTGGTCATGCACATTTAGTGAACACCTTGCCCTTTGAGCATCATTGATAGCCTTGTTAGTAAGCACATTGATTTGGTTAGTAACATTAAAGGTTAATCTTGAATAGGTGAATACATAAGAATGTATATTAATTAAATTGGGAGTGGCACTTAATACCTTGAATTCATCTGTTTTTCTTTGGGTAGCAGACTCCTCCCAGTCTTTGAGGTCCATGTAGTTCCATTGCTTAGTGGCTACCTTCTTCCTAAATTTATTTATTAAAGAGAATACAAAAAAAATTATTAGTGTAGAGTTAGTCAAAAAGTGATCAATGTCTAGAATTGGAAATCAATCAAGAACCTCTTCTCAACATCGTGTATATAATCTGGGGTGAGATTTGTCCTATAGTTCCTTAGGACCCTCCCACAGTGTTGCATCACACATTTACGATGCAACTTTTCATCCAAATCAAATATACTCTACAAATAGAATTTCTATTAACTAGTATCCTAAAGTTTAGTAATCTATAAAAATAGAATTGCAAATAATAATAACTCATGCATAGTTCCTTCCATACTAAGTCTTTCTTCCCCTTAGGAACTTTATGCTAGGATTCTAAGTTAGGACTACAATGGATGTGAGTAAGAACCCCAAGATATGAAATAAATGAGTTGTGGTTCACTCCAATTGGATTTTCTACATGAT
This sequence comes from Alisma plantago-aquatica, assembly GCA_963693085.1. NCBI lineage: Eukaryota > Viridiplantae > Streptophyta > Magnoliopsida > Alismatales > Alismataceae > Alisma > Alisma plantago-aquatica. The sequence goes on along the minus strand of OY856409.1, from coordinate 267,358,461 downwards.
CGAAATCCACAGCCAGTTTGGGTCCATTGCCCCTTTGCTATCGTAACTTGTTCATCATTGTGATGCCCCTCACTTTCTCAATTTTTTTTTCTGCTCATCAAGTGCCCCAATTTCTTTAGGGGGTACATCACCAACCTAAAATTTGACAAAAAAACACACTTACATGATATAACTATAAATGAACATATAGATAGAAATATAGGATATAATTTTAAAACTTACATTGTGAGGCGGTGCATTGATATCCTCACCCTCATGGTAATCATCATCACGGTCATCATGCTCATGTTCAACCATCTGAAAGTGTCATTAAAAAATCAAACATTTATCATTTGACATAACTAGAAGATAATAAAACATTGTAAAGTTCACATTCAGAAAATAAAACATATAAAAAATATAAACATGCGTGCCTCTAATATTGTGATCTTTTATCAATTAACAATCCTTCATTGTGATCTCTGCGCACATACAAGTCATCATTAGCTTCAATATTTGGTGGTGTTGGCAACCCAACTGAGAATGGACTGGAGTCATCATACTTGTCTTAGTACTCTTCTTCATCTATAGGGTCTTCAATGAACTGTCTTTTACCATGAAGAACAACCGACCATTTATCATTTGTAAGATCATCGATATAAAATACGTGTTTCTCCTATGATGCCAATATGAATGGTTCACCCTTCTCGCCAATCTTTTCAAAGTTCACTAATGTGAACCCAATTCATCCACTATAACTCCTTTGGTGTTATCAACCCAATTACATCTAAAGAGAGGAATTCTAAAATCTATGTAGTCAAACTCCCATATGTCTTCAATGACACTGTAATATGACATTTTAGCTTCACGTGGACTCTTATCCTTTACACTTGCAAAAAACAATGAAGACGCTTGAAGGGTGACCCCACTGTTTTGGACGACACTCTTATCATCTTGATGCTTTGTGTAATATGAGAATCCATTTATGTCAAGCCCTTCATAAGACATAACATTCAATTTTGGTTTAAAGGTGAGGCATTTGATAGTTTCAGTAAGATTATCTGGTGTTTGAGATAGTTGATGTAAGACTTTATCTTCAAACCACTTAATAAATGTCTTATTATGCTCTCTAGCAAGCCACATTGAATTGGCTCGAGGATATTGTCTCTTGATCAAATTGTTATGTTCCTCGATATAAACACTCACTTCATCGATGTTGTGTAAAATATACAAATGACCTTGTTCCAACTGCTCACGGATGATTACTTTCATTCGTGATCCCAAAATTCCTTTGCCAAAATGCTCCTCAATATTCTTATCATTAACAGGAGTGTCATTACCACTCAGAAAGTCATTACAAAAATCCATAACCTCTCTTGCCACATAACCCTCAATAATACTCTCTTCAGGCCGATAACGGTTTTGAACATCACCTTTAAAAATGTTCATGTATCGTTCAAAGGGATACATCCAATGCAAGAAAACTGGTCCCAACATTTTCACTTCCCTAGTCAAGTGGACAACAAGATGTACCATGATATCAAAGAACAAAGGAGGAAAATATATCTCAAGCTGACATAGGGTAACAACCACTTCTCTTTGCAATTTATCGAGAGTATCAAGGTCAATAACTTTGCTGCACAGACTATTGAAAAAGAAACAAAGTCTGGTGATTGGAAACCTTACATGCTTCGGCAATATAGATTGAATTGCCACGGGTAATATTTGTTGAATTAGAGTGTGACAATCATGAGATTTAAGACCTATCAACTTCAGAACTTTCATTGATACCAATCTACGGATGTTGGATGAATAACCCTGTGGCACCTTGACATTTACCAAGCATTCACAAAAAGCTTTCTTCTCCTTTCTAGACAACATGTAACAAGCGGGAGGTAAGTATGTTCTCTGATCGCTACTAACTACTTCTTTTAATTTTGTCCTTATTCCCATTTCATGTAGGTCCATTCTGGATTTTATCCCATCTTTAGTCTTACCTAGTATATTCAACAGAGTACCAATGATGCTATCACAGACGTTTTTCTCAACGTGCATGACATCGATACAATGTCTGACTACCAAAGAACTCCAATAAGGAAGATCCCAAAATATTGACTTCTTCTTGAATAAAGATTTGTCACTCCGTGTGGCCATGGTACATTGTGATCTCTTATCAAATTCATTATAAAAGTCTTTTACTCTTTCATAAACAACCTCCCCTGGTATAGGTTTAGGTGCACTCCGTTCCTCATTCCGTCCATTGAATGCTTTACACAACCTACGATACATATGGAATTTTGGAAGAAACCTTCGATGACCAAGATATACAGTCTTGCCACCATGTTTTAGTCGTATTGAATATGTGTTCTCTTCACATATAGGACACACTTTAGATCCTTTGACACTATATCCAGACAAATTCACATATGCTGGAAAGTCATTAACAGTGCAAAACAACATAGCATGAAAACAAAATGTCTCACTTCGTGAAGCATCATAGGTCATCACACCTTCACCCCAGAGTTTCTTTAAGTCATCAATCAGAGGTTCAAGATAAACGTCGATATCATTTCCAAGTTGTTTAGGGCTCGATATCAACAATGACAGCATAACGTACTTATTTTTCATACACAACCAGGGAGGAAGATTGTATATAACAAGCATAACTGGTCAAGTGCTATGTTGGTTGCTCAATGTCCTGTACGGATTCATCCCATCTGTGCAAAGCCCAAGTCTTAGAGTCCTGACTTCTTCACCAAATTTAGGGTACAATAAATCAACCTTCTTCCACTGTGGGGAATCAGACGCATGTCGTAGGATCCCATCAATATTTTTCTTAACATCTGCATGCCATCTCAAATTCTTCGCATCTATCAGATTGGAAAAAAATCATTGAAACTGTGATATTATAGGTAGATATCACATCACCTTGGTAGGAGAACCATTTTTGGACTCCCCCGAAGTTGTCAACTTATACCTTGACGCACCACATTTTGGAAAAAATTTCAAATCCACATAGTCCTTTTGAAATAAAACACAATCATTTGGGCATGCATGTATCTTCTTGGCCTCCATTCCCATTGGGCACAACAATTTCTTTAACTGGTATGTTGAGATTGGCAGCTCGTTTCCTTCAAGAAGAATTTCTTTCAAGAAAGACAACAATGATGTGAAGTTTTTGTCGCTCCATCTATTATCAGCTTTCAGCTTATACAATCTCAACACAGCGCTAAGCTTTGTAAACTTACAACTTGTGTATAACGGTATCTCAGCATCATGCACAACTTTTCTAAACATGGAAGGTGGATCGGTGTGCTTTACCCCACAACTATCCAGCATCGCATCAACGATGTCTACTGGAACTGGTTCGTTCACATCTACATCATTGGAGGCAATTTCTTCTTCCATACAAGTACTGCTATCGACATCCACTGATTTTAGGTTTGAAATCTCTCCATTCCAGTTCCATTCTGTATAGCCTTGTACAATCTCGTTGCACATGACATGACTTTTGATTTCATCACCAGTGCTGACTTTCAAGTTGTTACCGCAATGCCTACATGGATAGTAGAACCTATCTTCAGGTTGTTTCCTATGTTCCTCAGAAAATCTAATAAACTTATCAAGACTAGAAATAAACTTTGGGGTGCAACGATTTGGAATTGACATCCATGATCTATCCATTCTATGATCAAAGAGAAAACAAGTATATATTATGGTTTAGGGTTAAAAGATTAGGGTCTAGGGTTAAAAGTTTAGGGTTTATGGTTAATGTTTAGGGTTTAAGGTCTTATATATAATAAATTTGTACCACCTATCCCATTCTTGAACACCTAATCTCACTAGTAAGTGTATCATGTGTATTGGGTTTTCAAGAAAATTTTGGCAGCATTTCTATGTTGTTCTCCAAGTACATATGTACTTAGAGAACAAACGGGGAAATGCTACTGAAATTATCTTGAAAACCCAATACACATTATACAATTACATCTTAAGTGAGATTATAAGTGTTCAAGAATAGTCCCAAACTGGGGACTATCCAAGATTTACTCCTAATGAGTAAATCTTGGACGGGTTTCTAGGCCAACAAATACATGTATGTTTTCATTCTTATACCTACAATCCTAGTTTCATCATTCATATCCTAAGTTTTGTGTAACATCATTTAATCATGCTTGTCAGTAAATACTAAATAGTAAATAAACCATGATTCCACATATCAAAGATTTGAATAAAAATGAAGCCTAATGGCACATCGGGAGAGCGAGAATATTATACCTCACTTGAAGGTTGAAGAAGAAATATATGCAAATCAACAACAAGTCAATAGCACCTGCAACAACACAAATGCACAATTCAATTCTATTATAATGTATTATAACATACATCTTGAAGTTTTAACTATAGCTTCATATATCAACATACATACTAGGTCATATTTCAAGTCAAGATTTAGGCATTTAATCACCTTAGGGCTCATACATGATTCACAAGGTATTTGGGTGCACAAAGAATAATGTTACTGATTTAGGAGTTCACATAATCATTTTAGAAATATAAGACCCACATGTGAGTTAAGTTTGAGATTCAACATCAATGTATCTTTAATACGCATGTTTTAAGGTTCAAAGCACATAATCAAATCAAATTAGGATGCTAGAATGGACAAGTTTGAATCTTATTTCAACATGCATCAAAATTTACTGAATTAGGTCAAGCATGAGGATTAGAAGAACAAATATATGCAAGCACAAGATTTGTTCATATTCTAGGTTGATTTATAATAGCAACATCTTGTAGTCTTAATCATACACTAGACTAGGTATCGTATTCTATAACATTGATTTCAACATCTCCAATGTACATGCATGTTCATCATCAAGATAATCATAACACACAAATGTAGGTATCCTATCATTCATAATTGAGCAATATAATTAATACAAGATTAGGGTAAAATGTGTATAAGATTATGTCTCAAATATAGCAACATGCACATTAGGTCACATTTCATTTGGATTAGTTAATCAAGAAATAAAGAAAACATTATCATCATCAATCTACATCATACAATATATGGATTCATAGCACAAAATCAGCCACCATGGTTGTGCTACCCAGCACGGCTGTGCCAACTTATGATTTCACATAGAACAACCTCCACCTCATTTAGAGGATAGGGTGAAACATCACTACTAAATTAGAGAAAAAACATATGAACAAACATCATATTAGGGTTTGAGAGATCTAACTGAGGAGATTTAGCTGGTGGGGTTGGTTGTTGGTGGCTGGCGGTAGCTGGTAGCTGGAGGAAAAGAAGGAGAAAGAGGACCGACAACAAAGGAGGTAGAGTGGCTGGAGGCGATGGATAGAGCACGGTAGTAGACCAGCAGGAAGAGTGGCACTGACGGCCAACTAAGCAACAGCTGGAGCTAGGCGGTAGAGGCGGCTCTGGCGTATTCCCAAGCTCTGACACCGCCTCTCAAGCAAGCAAAGGGAGCAACGGAGACAGGGGAGCAACGATGGTGGGGGAGAAATGGTGGTGGGGGAGCAACGACGAGCGGCAACAATCACCGGACCTAGTGGGTGAAATCACGATGAAACAGAGAATGGGGAAGAGTCTATGAAATTCACGGTTGCTATTAAGTTTATCATCGTTGTCAGTTGTTTCAGAAACTGACACCTAAGTTCCAAAAGCGTCAGTCACCACAAAAAACTGACACCTATGTTCAATCATAGTCATCGGTTTCAACTAGAAAACCCAAAATCTATCTACATATGCCGACAAAAAAATATATACAACAACAATCGTCAGTTGCCATAAAAAACTGACACCAAAGGGGAGTAAAAAATTTTGCGGGGGCAGTGCGCGAACACACGTCTACATCGATTATTGTAAGAAAATCGATGACAAAAATGGGACCATTTTCGGTCTCACGAAAAACCTTTAATTGTCGATTATTTGGACAACACCCGACGCCGTTAGTGAAATTTTTGGAGGTAATTTTTTTGCACTGGAAAAATTGGATTTGGTGGGTGATTTTAGATGTCGGCTTCTTATTGCGCAACCGACGCTAAATAAAAAGTGATACCCGTGTCTTATGAAAATTGGTCGGTCTTCACATATAGATGTCAGTTTGTGTTTTCAGCCGACGTTGTAGGATTTAGGCGTCAGTTTTTGGAATACAACTGACACCTCTAAATGTGACGTTATAGTCATTTCTGTAGTAGTGGATAAAAAGGAGCAATTCATAAGGGATGAATGTTTGCCCATGAAATTTGACAAGGAATATGATGGTGGCATTACAGAAAAAAGGAAGGGGATCATTCATATGGTAAGAAGGAATGTGATGATGTTGGTGATAATTAGCTTATATGGGTTCAATCAAAGTTAACAACAACAGAAAAATGGATCCCACATATTTGTGTTGACAAACTATAGTACATATCTCAAAGTAATTAATAACATAGGCAACAGCAAGCACTAGCTTAACTTGGGGAGGCGGTGAATTAGTAGACAGGAAAGAGGGAAGGAAGTCAGTTGAATTTGCTAAATAAGAGAAAGGCACAGGAATTCCTTAAGACAGACTATATTGTCCTTTCCTTGTACATGTGGTTAATATGTATTCGAATATGATTTAGTTTGCAACTTACTACGTTAGTAGTGACACTACAACTATAGAAATTATAATGATTGTGTATACTTGTTTATGAACCCATTCCTAGATGTATATATACATGCATTTGCTACAACTTATATAGTTCATAGTCCTTAACTATTAGGATTAGTCATTATTTATTACGTATTACTACTTTGTAAGTCCTGTAAATTCCAATTACAGTGATCTATTTCGTTAGTTGTTTTAACGTACATAATTAAGCTTCTTGTGTGCTGGTATACATTGATTCATGCATATACATATATTATATATTTAGATTGCCAAGAAAGTCAATATTTGTTGGGTTGTCATCTATCTAATTAGATGATAAGTAATCAAATTTAAAAGAAAGGACTAGATGTTTGCTTACTTTGAGAAGCTTGATAGACGAGCTAATTGTAAACTCCACTTCGTTAATACCAACAATAGTTTGGCCACCATGAATTAAATGGATTGGAAAGCCCATACCTACTACTATTTTAGATTGATGCCAACACCCTAAACAGAAGACAAATTGCCTGCATAAGGAACAAACACTAGGCTAGTATAGAAATTTACCATAAGTAAGCCTATTAGCATACACCTTATATTTGAATACTTCCAATGAATATCAACTCCTAGAATAGACCTGAGGACCAAGGACTCAAGCATATTGATATCAAATTGTGCAAAAAAGCAGAGATCATTTCATTTGTTCAACATGGCGGTAGTTCAGTTTCAATGTTTCCATAAATACATAGCTAATAAATCTAAGGGGTGCATCTAATATATATGTGCTTACCTCAATTTGTGGCCTTTTACCCTTCTTTAACCTATAAATTAGAGATACTGGCGTACTATTCTCCTTTGATGGTGCTAGAACATGTACAGACAGTAAATACCTAATCATGACTAAATTAGATTCTTCACATTATTGGCTGTAGCCTGTAGGGGCTGATTTGCAAGCAACTACAATCTCCAGCTGAAGTGGGGAACATGGGTGATCATCCCCTCATGCACACACAACTCTAGTTTTGCATTCGACTCGTCCCCCATGTCCACATCACTACAGGTCCGAGATAGCTCCATCATCACTGGGTATATGCACTTGTTGTGGTGGCTCCACAAGAGAAGCTCAAGGAAAGAAGAGGATTACAAGAAGGAGAGCAAGCATAGGAGGAAGAGTGATTAGTGCAATTGCCTAGAGTTTTCTAAAGGCAATATGGTGAGTAACATGAGGTGAAACACCCTCATCTCTACCCCCATTCCTATCGTTGGCTCTCAATTTCCCTAATCCCACTTACCCTAGAAACCTAGACTTGTCAAGTCCTATTAGAATTGCACCTAGCCCTAGTTTCCCAACTAGTAGCATAGGGTAGATTCAAATAGCACTTGCCTTGTTGTTTGGTTTGGCAATCTAGATTGAAGATATAAGACTTGCATGATATGTTAACCCCCAACTAATATCTTTGTATTATTTCCCAAACACACCACCTCTCATTAATATTTATTGAAACCCATATTGTTCTCTTAGCTTGTTAATGCTATTTTATTTAGTTACCTTTATTGATTCTTAGTCAATTGCTTAGATTTGGATAATTAGGTCTTGCTTGAGTAGTTAGTGCTCTTTTGAGCTTGATAGTGATAATATTGCCAGTTAGAGATAATCTAGGTCTTTAATTGCTTTAGCCCTAACTTGTCTCTTAGGTGTTAACTTGCATTGCTAGTATAGTGTATCTTAGTTGTAGTTCCTTTCTCTTTCTTAATTAGTTGTCTTGCCTTGTTAATTAGACTTAACTTGTTTCAGGTAAATTAGGATTTATAATAATCTAGTTTTCCTTCTTCCTTTTAATTACTTGATTCATTATTATAATCAATCAAATCATCATCAAACCCTAAAAACTCTACTCTCCCCATTAGGAACATATCTTAAGCTAACTTAGCTCTAGTTCCCCCTCTCTCCCTATAGATCGACCCCTCACTTTCCATTCACCTATACTATGACACGACCCTGTGCGCTTATGGGTGAGTATTTTAGTATTGTGACTGAACCTTGTCTAGGAATTTACGAATTCAAAACATCCCCTATGTGTTCAGAGTCTCATGGGTGCAGCTAATTAAACCTAATTGGTTAGTGTGTGCACCTCTGGCTTGACACACCAAGCACATAAAACATTTATCATATGGGTTAGAGGGACCAATAAGCAAATATTTATTCATGTACACAATCAAGATACAATGTCACACCACAAAAGGCTAGTATATTATAGAATAAGATTCCACTTTAGTCAATTTCTCCAAATATGATTTCTACATGTAAAAGATGATCAAGATGTACATCAAATTCCGAAAAATAATATCCAACAAGTTTATTAGATCACAAGAACCACTCATGAATCAATTTCTCAAAAGAGATAGAAAATGTGTAAGGTATATGTCACACAAGTCCATAAGGGATAAAATATAGTTGATTGATCAATATGAGTAATAGGGATGCAAGATACGTCTACATGTGAATCAACTCATCAAAACCTTACATTCAAGTTTAAAAGATTGATGGTTGAGAAAGGATCACCGTATGAATTGTTTTATGAGATTCGATGACTTTTGAAGGAATTTGAATAGGAGGACAATGGAGAAGGTTAGGCGTCATGTCCTATTAGTCAAGTGATTTCTATGTGTGTGAAATCGATGGAGAGGGTTCTATATATAGAACTATTTGTCTTGGGTAGCAAGAAACTTGTCTACTTCTGTTTACTAGGGAAAATATGTAACATATATTGTAAAAGGATAAAAGTTAAGTATTCATTAACACATAATAGGAATGAATAAGTAAGAAAAGATTCATTTACCTTCCATTCCTTCATGTATATATTTTATAATATATTTCCTTTTTTAACATCTTGTTCACAAAAATATTGACTACGACACTTACAATAAAGAAACTTTGAACTATCTCATTATGTAATTATTTACTCAATATAAATGTGTATAATAATTTAATGTACAATTGTGTAGGATATACTTATTGAATTTCTTTTCTATTATTCCATTTTTCAACCTCTTATACTCTAATTAATTCCATTACGAAATGACTTCCTCACAATATTTCTCTTCTCATGTTAAAGTCATTGAAAACATGTACAAAAAATTTGTTCTAATAAAAGACATATATTTCTTAATATTAAGTTAGATCCAAAACTCCAAATTTGAGGCAACCATATATATTACATTATTATTTTCAAAGGATATAGGTGATAATAAATGTATATAAAAAACTAGTTATGATAGCGACATGAATTTAAAATAAAAAGGTTGTAAATATTATCTATCAACCCATTTTCCTTTTATTTCATTGTTGTTAACAATTAAAGGAGGCATTAGGGAGGTTTATTAAGGAAATCATTTAGTCAAGATTATTATTATTTATTATTTGAGTTAACTAATTGATTATATAAATTTTTGGAATTTTATTTGTTTCCAAAGAATTATATAATAAAGTCAAAATATTTTTTCCTTAATGACATGTTAACGTGATTGTTTTCATTTATTTATTATTTCTTTTTTTGAAGGTATTTATTTATTATTGCTAAACATTAACAAGAGAGAATTGGTTCTTTGAATTTTGTTGTAATTTATTAAAATATCCCACACATTCCACATTGTTGCAATTACCTCGATCACCTTGTGTTTGGATAGTAAATACATTTTTAGACTTTCCACCATAATATATTTTCCTTAGATTTAACATGTGTGTACAACATTATTCCCTCTATGTTATACCACAATTTTATTATAATTTCACTCAAATTATCTACGGTATAAACCATACCAATTTTTTGTACTATTTATTTAATATATGAGATGATTTTTAATATTTGATTTAATATTTTTGACTTTAAGTTACATTCTCTCTCCTAAGTAAAACTAGTAAAGATAAGATTGTTCCATTCATATGAAAATTCACATATACATTGACTTGGGTATGTAGAGTTTGAATTTTTGATTTATTTCACTTTTGAAGTCATGGAACATATTACTTAATATTTTGGAGCAAAACTCATATTGTAAGTTGGGATAGTTGTTATTATTCAAATAATGTGAACCTTGGCACTCAATCTAATTGGGACCTGAGGAACATGATTTTACCAATATATTTGAGTTTTCAAATTTCCTTTTGTGGGTTCTAATGCAATCAGAGTTTTAGGCTCATCACTGTTATATTACTATAACATTACATCATTACCATAATTATTTATTATTCAGATTCTCGTTATCTTCACATTGTTGCCAAAAGAGTTTTTCTATATTTTATGCATAAATTTCCATATTTTACTTAGTTAACTTATTTAATCCATTAATTCAATATTTATTTAAATAGTGGGACATTATCCCTATTTATGTACATGGAAATACAATTTTTATTCTAAATAACATTTTACCTCTTATTAAACATATTTTAGCCATTATTTGTATTTTAGTTAGAAAAATAAACATGTGGGGATTTACTTACATGTTAGTACATAATTAAGTTATTATGTTAATATAAGTGCATTACAATATGTATGTTGATTATAGAACCTATTGCAACATAATATATTATATGCATTAAATAAATTCATTAATGAATAACTTTATCCTTGCTTGGTCATATTTAAAGAATAAAACATTCTAATCTCCTAATCATGGGAATAGAATTTATAGAGTCAAGATGCTAGGTTTGGGTATGTTACATCAATGTTGTCACATAGCATATATGAGAGCCAAAGAAGGATAAGTAAGTTTAGCTTTAAGTTCTTTTTTGTAATGGGTTTTGAGTGTTAAGTCCATATATCATAGCATCCCATATTCCTTTCTTGATAATTTGTGGTATGAGACACTGATAAATTGGGAACCTTAGAGGATATGTTATATGACATGTGATATTATTATGCTACTCTACTTCCTTTTGATGCTTGTGGTATGATACACTTGTACTAAGGGACATTGGAGATGAATATAATACAATCTACCTTCTCTTGATACGTACATTCATGATTATATATCATCATGGTTGATAGTAGATTCCTTGGCATAAATAATAGAATAACGGGCTTAGATTAATAACTTTCTTGGAATACCTTAAAGTTTCAATAATATGAATCCTTCGAGTAAATTTTCATCTGGTAATGCATGCTCTAGGTCATGTAAAATGGTTGAGGAATGTTAGTTAATGATACAAAAAGAAATCTTATTAAAATATATTTATCTAAAAGTTAGAGAATGTGTGTAAGGAAGTGTGTTTATTTAATGTCAATATATATACTCTAAATAAATGCCTTCATAGAGGTCTGAGCATATTGAGGACATATTGTTAATACCTAGTAATCGATGATATCTTCTACCACAAGTTTTATATCAAATGAGATGCTAAGATTTGACATCCATATTTATATCAAGAACTTATTTTGAATACCTAGGAATTCAAACCTTGAAAAAATGATATAATGTTTTCTTTAATAATAATGCATTGATCTATTTATGTATGGAGATATGAGGTGTGTGTAAGATTATAAAAATATTGATGTAATGGTCTAGTTAAGATCAAACAAGATTATGCTTCATACTTATGAAAAATAGGTGTATTTGTATCATTGAACATGTTGAGGCAATTAACCTCTAAATAAAATGAATATAAATGATTTTATTAGATTTATATGTTCATGTGAATATTACTAGATCAATGTAGTATGTGTCTACATCATGCCTCATAAATATAAATTCTTCTGTGGATGAAAATCCTAAAGACTAATTAAGTGAAGAAAATTGTATGAAGGACTTTACCTTGGATTTTAGGTATTGACCTATGTGGTGATGCTCGATGTTCATAGTCGTCGAAATAATGTAGTGAGGATATAGCAACTCATCTATAGGTGGATCACATTGTAGGATGGAAACCAACCGTATGTGCACCATGTTGTGTATCAGAGCATATTTGTTCTAGGTGTAGATGTTCGTGCATATAATGATTAATAATGAGAAAACACGTCCTTAAATAAGTAGAGGATCTGTAGTTGTATATAATTCACTATATTGATGATATTATATTAAGAAGGACAAATGAGAACATGATAAGAATTTTGACCTTCTAAATCCTTGAAATATAATCTATTGATCTAATCCTTTTAAGTTGAGGAATTCTATGGTTTGAGGTAAATGAAGTTTTTAACTTACTAAGTTTGGATTTTTATTGGTGTAGGGAGGAATTTTACCACACGTATAATCATGGTGTGTATCAAGGTTAATATTGGGGAAGATAATATTAATCATGCTATGATCCAATAATAAGCAGGTAAGGTTATAGTACTATGATTTTTTTAGGTAGCCAAAAAGTCATTAAGTTTCTACATGATGATGCCTTCAGCATGAGGTGGTATTAAGTGATGTAGTAGGATCAACCAATGGTCTAGAATCACAACAATATGATGTTCTACAAAAAGTTGAGATAAATAGAGCCTAGAAAAGATGATTGGTTATTTTTTTATTAAGTATCCATAGAGATTAGAGTGGTTTAATGGTAAGATGGTAATTCCAAATACCTTGTACTTATCTAGCTAAGAGCAACATGGTATGACGGACAAAGTTATTAAGAGTAATATAAGAAAGTAATGTGAACTTGGTGATCCTCCAAGGTTAATGAGCACCTAGGTGCAATGAGCTCTTGGTAGCAATGAGCACTTTGGTACAAGTTTATGTGGACAAATCACTTTTTAACTCTACAACTACATCTAATAAGATGATGCTAATCATAATGAATCTTGAGATAATATGTAATGCATATAGCACTAGCTTAGTTTCAAAGAGGATGTTATGTGCACATAAACATATGTATGATGTTTTTCTCACCATTTTGAGTGCATGTGGTATGGGACATGTACAATAGTAAGTTGTTAAAATAAGTGAAATAAGACATGCCATCTTAGATATATGATTGTCCAACATGTATCCAAAGGTGACATAAAGAAAAGGAGTATAGCTTGAGGCATGTAGTAATCTAACCTGATTAGATTCATTGTAAGACCAATAACGCATACAAAGGGTAGATATCTTGACATAGATAAGTGAGTTGATTTTAATGTGGAACCAAGAACTTTTCACATGTCCCTCTAAGAATAAGCATGCTCAGTTTTTTTGCTACAATTAGATGATGAATATTTGAATTTATCACCAACCAAATATTCCATCATTTTCATTCCCTCACATAGATTATAGGATTTCATAATTGACCTCGGTGATGATGATGTGAGATAGATATCAAGCTTCATTCGTAGTATATGTACATATCAATTAGATTTAGATGTTTAGCCATGAGAATGTCACAACTTTGAATGTGTTAGTGAACGCTTAAGATGATATTATAGTCAATGTATGTATAATATGTAAAACTTCATGGTGGGAAGACTAATCTAATTTTGAGGACAAAAATCATATAAGATGGGTAGTATTGTATCATATCGATTTTTCTAAGAAAAGGTCATGGCTAAAATTTCTTGTTGAAAATGCATACATTAATGGAGAGTAAAGGATGTTCTTTACTAAAAACATCAATACAATTGAATTTCTATTATGAGAATATTAACCCAAATGATGTCTTATTCCTAGCACAATAATTTGAGACATTGAATCGATTTCCAAGATATTTTAGATATATATTACTCTGAAGTGAAGTAGAGAATAATTTGGAATATTGAGGATGATTAAATATTTCTAGATTTGATGATATCTTGAAATATAGAAGTATATTAGACCTCAAACTTGAAATATTCTCAAATGGAAAAAGGTTAGGCTTAATTGCAAAATTTGGAAAATAAGTGGTCATCCTACGATTACTTGGATATATTGAAGTTTAACCAACATTAATAAGTTTATTGATTTTTTATGCTCAAATAAAAAATCTAAAGCATTGTAAATTATCAACACATAATAGTTAGCCTATGGCTAAACTCTAGTATGGTCGGGATAACCATAACTATCCTAACTTATTTACAAGTAAAGGGGATTAATTTAACCATGAATTCACATGGGTATGCAATTAATATAGTCAATTTATCTATTTCCACTTAAGTTCATCTTGATAACGATATGTTAAGTTTCAATTTCAATGTACTTGAACCATTGCTTAGCTGCTAAATGAGGATCTGAGGGACAATCCCTCATCTCCTACCTCTCACGAAAGATAATCTCTAAAAGAGTTTCAGACTCTCAATTTTCTATGGATTTTTCGTGATCGTGGCCATGCTTTCCATTGGAATCAGGACAAGATTCTGGTCCTTTCCAACCCCATCTCAAACCCTAACTCACACAAGTAGGCAAAACACCTAATAACTAGTCTTCACCTTCCTCAATTGGGTTTTTGCAGCCAACTTCACACGCAACCATTATTGGGTGTGCCTCCTCATTGATACCTAGAAAGATTTTCATGCCTTTAGGGGAACCTCCTTAATTCCTAATATCAATCGAGGTTAGCTGAGGAGATGCTGGAACAATGACCTTCTTTGTTGGTGATGACGAGCATGACCATGCTCCTCCAATCACCATTGTCCAATTAAGCTTCTAGTAGGTTCATTGCACCTCTTTATTTCTTTCCCCGGTATTTTTAGTCAATGTGATTTGGTTTCATTACACCCTTAAATACTAGCTCCTATTAGATATTAGAATTCTCACCAAGGCACTCTGAAGGTGTTGGAACTTTGTAAGTTGGCCATACACCTTCAATTATTCATTTTGTATCTTCTTATGCCATCAATACATTTTTTTTCACTCCACCACCGCTTCTCCTTTTGAGCATATATGCTCTATCCCAAACATGACTATAGCTTCCACTTGGGGCTTCACTACCTAGAGAGGCTTAACAAGGGTTTAATGAGTTTGTCACAAGATCATAAATGTTACGGACATGTATTTTTTACAAAATCATCATTGATCTTAAGTTTTGAGTAGAACCCCTATGGTCCATGTACAATATTGACATCATGGCAAGGAGAAGAAACTAGGCATGAGATTTACCTCTCTGTCCTACTTTTCTAATGAATTTGTCACACTGCCTAGATAGTTTGGGGTTTTAACGATTTATTTCAATGATCAATCATGTCACATTTTATTATCCCTTTTATGAAGTCACCTCCTGTCAAACCTATGATCAGAAAATAGATGAATGGGCATACTAGTCCTTTTGTTTTTGATATATCTAATTCCTAGAAATTATAAATGTCTTTATCATGCTCCATAATGGTCAATTTTGAATAATATGTATCTTTTAATTGGTAACTCCTATGTGGTCAAACCATATATGGTTTTGTATCATATTTTTGAGATGTAGCCAATGGTTTAGGTCGCAAGTCATGATTTGGCCTTATTTTCATGAAGTATTAGATATATTGAAATTCCAGTTAAAAAACTAATTATGAAACTTTGGACTATTATTTTAGGTTAATTAAGAGATTAAAGATCATTAGACCTTTTGGGGGATTTCTTCCTATTGAATTAGGTAAATGGTTCATGCATTGGATTTTTAGTATAATGCATCACTATGTTTTCTCTCATCATCACGTTTAAAGTTTATACTATACATGTTATCATGGGACACTTTAACAACTTAAGAGGAATTTATTATATGCATATCTTGTAATGATTTACTACATACACATTTAAATGTTAAGATCAGATCAGTTAAAAATTATACTTTTCATGTTTAAGGTTAGTTAAGAAATTATGGGTGAAACCCCTATGTAATATAATATTAGATCAAAATAAGAACAAGATCATGAAAATGTTTTGAAAGATTTGTGCCTCATTACCCTCCTTCAGTTTCAAGTTCAATCCCAATTTTGACCACCATGATTGTGTGTAGTGAGCATATGTTTTCAGGTTCAAGCCCATTCCTATACACCGTGTGTGTTCAGTGAGATCATAGCCCATGCATGTACATTGTGTGTGTTCAGTGAGATCAGATCAGATAAGGTTCATGGGGTAGGTTCCCTTATAAGAATGTTTAATCAAGTTTAAAATGCATTTGAATGCTATTAATAATTTTTATGCATGCTCATGTCAGTTATAAGATTTATGTTAAGTTATGTTAAGATTTTTATGAAACAAAACACTTATAATGGTTTCGAGAATGCATGGCTATGTGTGGATGTGCATACATGGTCTATGGCTCTCGAAAGGGTGATTTTGGTATGAGTTTAGGATATGGTGGAGTGCCATCTATATGATATAGGGATGTAAATTAATTAAACAAGTATATCATGTATCAAGTCCCCTTGTTTTAATATTATTGAAAAGAATATGTATGAGAATCAATGTATCTATATCTTGTGAAGTTTCTTTTATTATTACTTTGAATGATATATGTTGTTTGCTACATTATTTGGGTCTGTTTTTTGGTGGTCCATGGTTCCATTTTAGTATATATGGATCACACTTTTGGTATGATACAATCTTGAACCAATCTAATCAATAATGGATCAAAACAAATATCATGTTTGTAACATCACAAAATTGTTTGTAATGCTTGACTTGAACACACAACTTTGTATGCTCATTATAGTAAGTCTGAATGACAAAAATATTCCATTTTTTAATGTTTTTAGGAATATTAATTCAAGGTCATGATTTGCATGTATAGGATAGGTACTAAATTCTTCAAGGGTTATATCACTCACCTTACAAGAGTAGAAACACTTCCTCTGTAAGAGGACTCTTAGGAAGCTTCAAACTTCATGATAAGCTCTGATTAAAATTGTGAACCATCTATGATCTAGGATTTCTTCGCAGAATCCTCGCTATGATAGCAAATCCCCATTCTAAAGGAAAATAAATCTAGGTGTAGAAGATGATAGTAAGAGAATTGATCTTCACAAAATAAGAGGAAGGGAGCAACCAACAACTCTGACAAAGGATGATGAAAATAAAACTTTCATTGGGTGGCATCAAGTCATGGCATCCCAAACTACTTCAACACTTTGAGATAAACTCAAAAAAATAAGTAGAGAAAGGAAGAGCAAGCAAGGATATTTTTAGCCCTAGATGAGAGATAAAAGGGTTATGAAATTTGTCCAAACATTGGTCAACATATTTGCATTTTCATTGGAAACAAATATGACTTCCAACAAGGTCATACATATCATCTATAGACATCCATATGCTTTCATCAGCATATGTTGGCAATGATTTATTTGTAGGCATTATAAAACATGGTCATGGGTTCAAGAACACAGAGTCCCATCACAAGACATACATGATAACCTCCCATTTTGTGATGTTATCTTACTAGTTTTACTCAGTTTTCCATACTCTTTCTTAGTTAAATTAGATAGATTCTTTAACTTTCCACCTTTTTGTAAATATACCATTAGATTAACTTCTCCTTTTCACTTCTTACAGAAAAGCACAAAAAAATTACAAAACCCTTAGAGGGTCCCAAGACCGAATGGAGACCAAACGGTCCAGGACCAAATAAAGATCAAACGGTCCCAAGACCGTGTGAATCCAAACGATCCCAAGACCGTATGAAGCCAAACGGTCCCAAGACTGAATGGAGATCAACCAGTTCCGAGACCGTATGAAGCCACATGGTCCCAAGACCGAATAAAGGTCAAACGGTCCCAGGACCATGTGAAGCCAAATGGTCCTGAGACCGTATGAAGCCACACGGTCCCAAGGCTGACGAAAGGTCAAACGGTCCCAAGACCGTGTGAAGCCAAACGGTCTCGAGACCGTATGAAGCCAAACGGTCCCAAGACTGAATGGAGATCAACCGGTCCCGAGACTGTATGAAGCCACACAGTCCCAAGACCGAATAAAGGTCAAACAGCCCCGAGACTGTATGAAGCCAAATGGTCCCAAGACCGAATGGAGATCAACCGGTCCCTAGACCGTATGAAGCCACACGACCCCAAGATCGAATGAAAGCAAACGGTTTTAGACCGAGAGGACTCAAACGGTCTCCAGACTGAGAGAGTCTAAACGGTCTCCAAACGATGTGAAAATCCAAATGGTCTCCAAGATCGTTTAGACCCACATACCCCAAACCATTTAAGGCTCACTCAAAATCCTATAAATAGAACCCAAAGGGGTCCTCAAAAGGGATCAAGTCTTGAAAGTCCAAAGGATGCCTCTATTGTTCCAGAGCCATTCCATCCTTCACCCATTCCCTCGGGGCTGCCGGTCTGAGATCCATACTCCATCTCCAAGCTACTTTCTCTCTCATCGACAAAGAAGGTGGGAAGAGGAGGATTCATCATCAAGCAAGCTACAAAGTGTGAAGATCGTTGATCTATCTCTCCAAGGGGTCAACCTTCCTCCCTCCTTCATGGAGATGACACACTCTCTCTCTCTTCTTGCCCCCTTCTTTGTTCTTGCCATGAGCGAGTAGTCTCATACACTAGGGTGCGGGGAGTAGCCCCGCTACCCATGTTTTCATTTCATACATTGTAATTCTTGAGTTTGCAATAGAAAAACACTATCTTTCCAGTTCAACATCAATCGTTTAATGAATGCTAGTTGCTTGAACACCAACTTGTGTTATCTATTATCTATTAGTGCAAATTGTCTATGTTTGCACTTCTAGATTCAAATATCGACTGCTTGTTGGTTCCAGATTGTATGTAGTCACCATACGTTTGGTTTGGTATCTAGGAGCGTTTCTCAAGGAGTGGAGTAAACTCACCTCCATAATTGTACTTTCATACTATGAAATGGAATTAGTTGACGTATGAAAGTACAACCTTGACAGGTCAAGGAACACACTTTGCGAGGGGAGTGATGCAAAGTAAGTGATTATTCATCTGGGGATGGATGGCATTGCAACACTTCCACGTTTCTCGTAGTTAGTTGTCCAAAAGGAAGCTAAGTCTACAAAGATACTAATTGTTTAGACTATTTTCTTTGCAAGCCAAGTTATTGTGATGTATGTTTTGATCCATGTGTAGTGGTGGTGAAAGCCGATCACATCCTAGTGGTTTCTTAACATTGTTTACAACCTTAAATTTACTTTCTTGCTTTTACTTTACTTGTACTTAGTTTAAACAACCAAACCAACTTTTTGATCTAAATACCAATTGTTAAGGAGTTAAATGAAATTCTAACGTTTTCTATCTTGTTGATCTTAACAAGACCGTTGTCCTGTGGATTTGACCCTTAAATATACTACGATAAGACTTCCACATATCCTAGCATACGCGGGTGGAGTTTTTAATATAGTATAAGCAAGGCTAAACCTAAAGACTTACTATCTTTAGGATTTTTAGTGGTGCACGCTACTCCACGCAACTGGAAGCTCCATCAAAAATTGGCACCATTGTCGGGGACAACACAATGTTTTTATTTCATTTATCATCTTGCTAGTTGGTTAGGGTTTTACACTTTTTCTTTAAACATTACCCCATACTCTCTTGATTTCATCATATCTCCTGCATCATCTGAAAAGTGTGCTTCTTCCTCTACTCAGGTAGAAGATGTGTATGCAGCCATCGCATAATCTTAGATTATCCCCTAATCCAGAGTACGACTCTGAGGTAGGGAGAAGCTTCCACTTCCGCATTAGACTTAATCGTCAAAGATCTAAACAAATGGCCAAAGATCAACACCAAGCTACACTAGTGATGGAAAGGGTCAACATTGCCATAGCAGCCCATCGTGCGCAACTCATTGCCGACACGCGTGCCCAAGTTCAGGCTGAAGTACGGGCTGAAGAGCAAGCCCACATCCATGCTGAGAATGAAGCAGCCACGACTGCTGCTCAACTATTGGTAAGAAGCAAGCAATTATGGGATTACACTGTTCCCAAGAACTACGAAGACAACCATCCAGTCCAACCACCACTCATCAACACTCCTAACTTTAAGATTAGGACATAATGGATCCAAATAATGCAGGGCATCTCATTCTCTGGAAGTGTCGGAGATGACTGCATGGACCATTTGAAGAGGTTCAAAGCTCTTTACAGGTTGGTACCACAAGCTGGAACAACCATGGATGCAGTCATGCTTAGACTCTTCAACTTCACTTTGTCTGGAAGAGCACTAAGCTGGTACAATTCTTTGGACGGGGAGCCAATCACTACCTGAGCTCCCTTGGAAGAGAAGTTCTTGGAGAAATTCTTTCCCCCTTCACTAACCTACCAAATCAGAGGACAAATCAACCAATTCCTTCAACTACCGGGAGAGTCACTGACTAACTCGTGGGAAAGGTTCAAGGAACTCTTGAGGAAATTCCCTCACCATGGAATCTCACAAAATCAACTCATAGAAACTTTCTATAGGGGAGTAAGTGATGAAATTAAGAAGTTCTTAGATTCCTCATCTGGAGGAAACTTTATGAGATAGAACTACGAAGACTCCTGGAGGATCGTCACTCTCGGAGCCAAAAATCAATCCAATTGGGGAAGGGCGACCACAGGAGGAGTTCTAAAGGTTTGTAAAGCTGAAGAATCTATGGAAATGAAAGCCATAGTCGAAGCTTTGAAAACCATAGCCAACAAACAACAAGCCCTCGAAGCATCATTTGGGGATTATGATAGAAAGAAGAACCCCCAACAAGCTAAAGCAGCTACAGGAACTTGCGAGGCCTGTCATGCATCTGATCATCCCACATTGTCATGTGGTCTCCTATATAATGTAATGATGGATTTGCAACCACCTCAACCACAAAATGAGCCGATCATTGAACACCCTAAGGATCATATGCTAGAACAAGTAAATTCCATCCATTCCATACCTGGACAAGCTTACTACAATCCAAATCAACTGAGAAACCATCCCGGGTTTCAATATGGAAATTTTGCAGGGACTGCTAATCCACAACATCAAACACAAGGTGGATCTTCCAACAGACTACCACCTAGATTTCAAAGCAAATACAGCCAAAATCAAGGGAATTTTAGAAACAATTTCCAGAGATCCAATTACCCAAGAAATCCCTCTGCATACTACCAATATACTCACCCTCCTTTGCAACTACAATTACAACAAACTCAGCTGCAACAGCCTCAACAACCTCAATTGCCAGCACCTCAACAACAACCACCTCAAGGGCAGCAACAACTCACTCAATTTCAATAGAAGAATGCCCCACCACAGTAGACTGATGAACTGTCCTTGATAAGGCAGATGCTGCAATCTCAGCAAACCATGCTGGCTAACCAGCAAGCCCAGCAAAAATCTGTGGAAACCCAATTAGCACAGATAGCAGCTCAGCTAAAACCTCCAGTGGGCACTTTCACTGGCCAACCAGAAGCAAATCCTAGACACAATCAACATAGACCAGAACAATTTAATGTTGTTACAACAAGGTCTGGTCGTGCTCTCACTGAAGCCATCTCGATTAATCAAGAAGACATGGATGTAATTGAAATCATCCCAACAGAAGAATCAGGTCAAGAAGTTGAAGAAAGGAAAGAAAAGGAACAAGGTCCCAAAGAACCAGAGGTTCCACGATATAAGGCAAGGATACCCTATCCTGGAAGGTTAAAGGAAACCAGACTAGACTCTAGATTCCAAAAATTCAAAGAGGCAATGAAGAAACTTTATGTTGATATTCCCTTTCTCGACGCCTTATCTGAAATCACAGCTTGGTCCAAATATCTGAAGACCTTGTTGTCAAAGAAATATATGACAGAGGAGCATGAAACTGTCAAGCTAGCCCAAACCACTTCTGATATCATTTTGAATAAAATGCCAAAAAAATAGAAGGACCCTGGCTCCTTTGGCATACAATTCTCTATTGGGAACACTTCTTGTAAAAAGGGATTGTCCGACTTGGGAGCCAGCATATCAATTATGCCATTTTCCATGTGCAAAAGATTGGGGTTCACTGACTTGTTGCCTACAACAATGACCATCCAACTCGCTGATTCCACCATTACTGCACCCCTGGGAATCATTGAAGATATTCCAGTAAAAGTGGGGAGGGACTCTTATGTCCCTTGTGATTTCATCATTATGGATATAAAATAAGACCTAAGGTACCTGATAATATTCGGTAGACCCTTCCCTGACACAGCTAGAGCATTAATTGATGTCGAGGCTGGCACAATTACCTTGAGGTTGGGTAAAGAAACTGTTCAATTCTGGGTTTTCAACAGCCTGAAGAGCCCTAGTATCCATGAAGAGGTTTTTCTGCTTGAAGCAATTGATAAAATGTCTCAACTCAAGCAAGCAAATCTAGAACCAGCAGATGCCCTAGAGGATGATCTAATAAATCTGGAAGCTGAATTTTCAACCAACGAGTTAGTTCAGCAATGTCTGCAATACTTGGAGCAGGCTGAAAAAGCCCCAGAAGCTAATTTTGAAGAACTGAAATCTGTCACCATATTAGAGACAACAGAAGTACTCAAAGCCCCTGAAATGAAAACTCTACCAATTGGGCTCAAACATGTCTTCCTAGATGAAGAAAAATTATGTCCAGTTATCATTAGCTCCTCTCTGGTTGACGATCAGGAAGAAAGGCTTATCACTAAACTAAGGAAGCACAAGAAAGAAATTGGGTACAAGATGACTGACCTAACAGGCATAAACCCAGCTCTATGCATGCATAAACTACCTATGATAGAAGAGTACAAACCCTCGAGGGAGCACCAGAGAAAACTGAACCCAAATCTGAAAGAGGTAGTTCGCCTCTAGGTTCTTAAACTCTTAAAAGAGGGTATTATCTATCCAATTTCTGACTCTCAGTGGGTTAGTCCTGTCCAAGTGGTCCCTCAAAAGGGGGGAACCACTATTGTCTTAAATGATAAGAATGAAGTAGTACCTACAAGGACCAATACTGGTTGGAGAATGTGCATTGA
This sequence comes from Alisma plantago-aquatica, assembly GCA_963693085.1. NCBI lineage: Eukaryota > Viridiplantae > Streptophyta > Magnoliopsida > Alismatales > Alismataceae > Alisma > Alisma plantago-aquatica. The sequence continues at coordinate 267,335,019 of OY856409.1, read as the reverse complement.
TTATACAAAACTGAACAAATCAACAAGGAAATACCATTTTCCCTTACCCTTCCTTGACGAAGTCCTTGAGCGGCTAGCCCACTAAAAAAAGTTCCGCTACCTCGATGGATATTCTGGGTTTTACCAAATCCCAATTCACCCCGAAGACCAAGAAAAAATGACATTTACTTGTCCTTTTGGAACATATGCCTTCAGAAGGATGCCCTTCGGGCTATGCAACGCACCTGCAACCTTCCAAAGGTGCATGACTACTATCTTTGCAGGATTAACCAAAACCATTATGGAGGTGTTCATGGACAATTTTTCAGTATACGCAGACTCTTTTGATAACTGTCTGCTCAACCTAAGTAAAGTCTTACAGATATGTCACTTCATGGTGACCGAAGGTGTTTTCCTCGGACATCGAGTTAGCGAAAGAGGAATCGAAATAGACAAGGCAAAAATCGATTTCATCTCAAAGTTATCACCGCCCAAAGCCATAGGGGGAGTGCGAGCTTTCTTGGGTCATGTCGGGTTCTACCAGAGATTTATCAAAGACTTCTTGAAAATAGCAAAGCCTATGACTTACCTATTGACCAAGGATGCTGATTTCAACTTTGACCATGAATGCCTGCATAGCTTTACAACTTTGAAGAATGCTCTAATCTATGCACACATTCTGAGAGTGCCTGACTGGTCACAACCTTTTGAAATAATGTGTGACGCTAGTGACTATGCTATAGGGGCGGTGTTGGGGTAAAGAATAGAAAAAAAACCATATGTAATATACTATGCATCCAAGACGTTAGATGAGGTGCAAAAGAACTATACTACTACTGAAAAGGAATTCTTAGCCGTCATCTACGCCTTCGAAAAATTTCATTCTTATCTAATTGGATCAAAGGTCGTAGTCTATACAGACCACTTCGCCATCAAATATCTTATTCAGAAACAAGATGCAAAACCCAGACTCATCACCTGGGTATTGATGCTGGAAGAATTTGATCTTGAAATAAAAGACAAGAGCGGAGTGGAAAATGTCGTCGTTGACCACCTAAGTCACATTGAGTATCAAGAGGACAACAATGTACCTATCCAAGACTCCCTCCCTGACGACCAGCTTATGAAAATTACCACCGGATTTCCCTGGTACGCCGACATAGTGAACTATCTGGCTACAGGAATCATCCACCCTTCTGCCTCTCACCATGATAAAAAGAAATTTCTCCATGATGTTAAGCAATACTTCTGGGATGAACCCTATCTTTTTTCGTCTAAGTGCAGATGGACTTTTCCGTCGTTGCCTACCAGAAGAGGAAATTACCCCTATCTTAGAGCACTGTCATTCTGGCCCCACTGGGGGGCATATGAGTTCAAAGAAGACCGCTCTAAAAGTTCTACAATCGGGTTCTTTTGGCCAACAATAGCAAGAGGTTCCTATGATTTTGTAAGATCCTGTAGTAAATGTTATCTTTCTGGCGGTATAACTAAACGGAATGAAATGCCTCTCACTTTTTGGCAAGAAATTGAACTTTTCGATGTTTGGGGAATAGACTACATGGGTCCCTTCCCCTCATCTTATGGATTCTCTTACATATTGGTCGCTGTGGATTATGCTTTGAAATGAGTAGAAGCAATATCCACTGTATCCTGCGACTCCAAGCCAGTCATCAAGATGTTCAAAGATATCATCTTCCCCAGATTTGGAGTCCCCCGAACTATCATATCAGATGGAGGAACCCATTTTCTGGAAAGAAGCTTCAAAGCCCTCCTGAGAAAATATGGGGTCAACCATAAGGTCGCCACACCTTACCATCCACAAACAAGTGGCCAAGTTGAAGTTTCAAATAGGCAATTGAAAGCTATCTTAGAAAAAACAGTCAATAGACATCGTACTAATTGGTCTACCAAGCTCCCTGATGCCTTTTGGGCATACCTCACGGCTTACAAAACACTGATAGGAACAACCTCGTTCCGTGTGGTGTATGGAAAGTTGTGTCATCTACCGGTAGAACTAGAACATAAAGCTTGGTGGGCCATCAAACAGCTGAACTTTGATCTCAAAAGTGCTGGTGAATATAGACAACTTCAACTACAAGAACTTGAAGATCTTAGAATGACAGCTTACCAAAGTGCCAGAATCTATAAAGAACAAACAAAGTTGTAGCACGACGGCCACCTCAAAAGAAAAGACATTGTTTTAGGAGATGAGGTCCTCCTCTTCAATTCCAGACTTAAGATGTTTCCTGGAAAGCTCCGCACGAAATGGTCTGGACCTTTCACAATTAAACACATATACCCCACTGAAGCAGTCATCATCCTTGATAATAATGGGGGAGAAAAGACAATTAATAACCTTAGATTGAAGGGATATTACACACCAGCAGACAAAATACCAAGACAAACTATCGAGATCCACAATCCCTCAGCATCGACATAACCAAATCAGATTTTTGTTGTGCCAGTGACGTAAAACCCAAGCGCTACTTGGGAGGCAACCCAAGATCTGAGTACCACCATTTTATTTTTCCTAGTGTTGCTCATTTTCTAATCTCTTCGTTTGATTTAGACTTATCATCTTTAATCTGAAAATATAAAATTCACATAAATAACCAAAACAAACATAAAAATATAAAATCTAAAAACCTAATTAAATCTTAACCTAACGGTTTTGAAACCGTTTGGACTCAAACGGTCTCGAAACCATTTGGTCCTTTCGGTCCTAAAACCATTTGGAACCCAAACGGTCTCGAAACCATTCCGAACCCAAATGGTCTCGAAACTGTTTGGACCCCAAATGGTCTCAAGACCGTTTGTCCTTGAGAATTTGTAGCGACACCCAACGTTTTCTATAAATATCACCCGACCCCCTCCCTTTTTCTTTCCTACGATTCCCAAATTTCCTAACTTCCGCACGAACCCTGTTCCATTCCTCCATCCTCTGCTCCCACACAACCTGCTCACACACCTGTTCACGCTATGACTGTCGCCGCCGACGCCACCTTCAACATCGTGCGCTCTCACAGCTACTTTTCATCCATTTCATCCTCCTTTCCAACGTCGTCGTCGCCGCAACTACCATCTCCTCTAAGAAGCAAGGTAAATGAGCGTTCTGAATCAGACACCATCATCCTCATCTCTGGCAGCTTTCGCGTGCTTCGCATCTACCGCCATTGTAGTCGTCGCCATTTTTTGCTACACTTTCAACTGAGCGCCGATGACCCCGACATTTCACCTTTCTCACAGTTTCGACCATTTGGAGCCAAACGATACTGAAACCATTTGGAGCCAAACGGTCTTGAAACTGCTTGGAGCCAAACGGTGGTGAATCTGTTTGGAGCCAAACGGTCTTGAAACTATTTGGAGCCAAATGTTCATGAAACCGTTTGGAGCCAAACGGTCTTGAAACCATTTGGAGCCAAACGGTTGTGAAACCGTTGAGCCAAACGGTCTTGAAACCGTTTGGAGTAAAAACTATTTGGACCCAAACGGTTTTAGAAACTATGATTTCACTCTGAAAATGATTTCATTTTTCAATGCTAAAATTCTTTAAACATTTTTCTTCTCTTTTAACATATATAATTTTTCGATTATAGAATGACCTCAACTGCAAAAGAAGCCACTGGAACCGCTGACACTCCCTTCTGGACAAGGGAGCAACTGATGGAGGACCGCACGAAGCTCCAGAAGATCATGGACATCTATGACAAGACTGGAAAGATCCCACCGAAAGTTGACCTAATCAGTGTCATGAATGAACTTGACCGCATCAACATGTGCTTAACAGAGGATCCTGTTCAAGAAATGGAAGAAATTTCTTCCAGTGATGAAGGCTCAGAATACGAGCCCAATTCTGAGGATGAATCCCCAACCACAAAGTCTAAGGGGAAGAGGAAGGCCCAGGAAGATGCCAAAGAGCAACCAACAAAGAAACGGGCAAGGAAGCAAGTCCATCCCACCACTACAAGAGAACATATTTTAGTGGGATCTGTGACACCACCTGTTGCCACCACTACTGCTGCTGCTTTCCCCACTGTCACCACCACAACACCAGCACCAACATAACTATACATCCACAACCTCCCGTCGCTTGAAAAGACTTTGAAACCAACCAAGTATGTTTTCTCCAGCGTACTGAAGAAGATGGGGATATACGGCAGAATCCTCACTCTGCTCGGCAATGCCAACCTCTCAAATCTTTGTTTTATCGCAGAGATTTCTTATGTTGAACCCACAACTGAATTCTTTATTTATATCAACAAAGAATCTGTAGACATAATGATAGATCAAAGGATGGAGGTGACCGTAGGTTGGTCACCAAACTCTTTGGAAACAAGGTTGTCATAATTGAAAACATGTTAAATGAAATTTTCATCGACAACCAGGAGCAGTTGAAGAAGGCCAAAGTTGTAGGCGTAGAAAGCTCCGAGTTCAACAAGCATAGCTTCTGGAAATCCCTGACAGGGATCCCGACCTACGAGGCAAAAACCTGCAAGGCCTCCAATATTCAATCTGGCCTGGTGCACACATTGCACAAAATTCTTACAGGTGCACTTTTCCCCAGGATAGAGGGCGGAAATGTTAGCATTTCCTATCTTTTCGTCCTCTGGTCCATTCTAAAAGGGTATCCGATCAACATTGGACGGCATATGATACAAAAGCTTTCAGCTTACGCCCTGGGGAAAGAAATATGCATGGGTGGTCCCATAACCTCTATTCTGAAATATCTTAAGATGAATAGAATACCACCCAGGTGCATAGTAATCAAGGGCGACATCCTTACCAATGAATAGAGCTTAAAGAACTCTTACATCATAAAAGAGAAGGATGCTAAACTACACTACATCTTCTGCCCTACTGTAAAATCCTCAAGGACTCTGCTGTCGCTCCCGGAGCTTGTTGATTATGACAAGGAAAAGTTTCTTTTCACTGAAGAGGAGCTTGCAAACCTCCTAGCTTCAGTCAAAATACAAGAAAATAAATCCAAAGAGGGGCAGACAAAGCACAACATCACCACCCTGGAAGCAAGAATAATAAAAATACCAGTGAAATGACCATCCAAAGGGCGTTTGCAGACACAATCGTTGTTGGGAATGCCGACATCAAAACTAAACCCAGAGGAATAACCTCCCCTCCCCGAAGAAAATATCATCACCTCATCACTAGACTCCTTCATCATGAGTCTATTGTGTGTAGGGTCTTACTAAATAGGTCACCAAGATCGATGAGTAAAACCGTGCCTTACCAAGAATCCTCTCAAGTATACACCAATGGCAGGAAGCAGCGGCCACGCAAGTCGAACACATCGACGAATGCCTACAACAACTGCCATAGTTGGTGCTTGAGGTGAAAAGCCAGCAAGCAGCGTTGGCTCAGCAAATGGAGAGGATCTCTGCGCAGACTCAACCTCTGCCTGAGACCCTGTACAAGCTTAAGCAGCAACAAATTTCTTTTAGCACACACTTGGACGACATCAACAACACCCTCACACACATCGTCCACCGCAAAGAAGAGTCGTCAAACGAAGAAATAATTCAGCTACGTGCACAAGTGATAGACCTTTCTACACGACTCTTTTCTGCCGAAACACGTTATTCAGATCTTAAAGAAACCCATGATGCACTGCTCGAAACACATGAGCATGTGCAAGTGGCATTTGACGAGCTACAAGCTATCCACCGACAGTGCAAGAAAACAACGATAAAGAAAACAACAGATAAGGCGGTAGACGATGATGAAGACGAAGACGAAGATGACGAGGATTTTGATTCCTCGGCTGACTCCAATAATGATACTTCCTCTTCAGATGACAAACTTGATGACGCAGGAGATGTTGGGGAGGGAACCAGCCAAGGAGCAGAACCTTCAAAGAAAGCAGATGACAAAGACCACCACAAAGGTGGAAATGATCCCAAACCCCATGATCACAATGACAACGTTAACATGTCATATGGGGATCAATTCCTTGACTACTCAGCCATGGGATCTCCGGGGGAAACCATCAAAGAAGCAGCCTTTGCTGAGTTCCAGCAATGTATATTGGGAACTAGCACAAGTCAACCAACAGCAAACCTTCCACAACACTCTACCCTGGAGCAATCTTCGCCTTTCCCCCAGACCACGACGAGGAAGACAGAGTGAGTCTAGACACGGATATTGGACTCGACTCTGATTCTGAATTAAAAAAAATGAAGATCTGCAACATTATATGGATGACTTAGTGCAGACTCCTCTGTCACCTCCGTAAGAGCTCCCCCCACTACCACCTCTACCTAAGATGATGCACGACATAGACATGGTGGTCATCAATACCCTAGATGTCCAGGATATCTTCATCTTGAATTCTATCATAGAAGATGCCAAAGAGGGTGGGGGGACATCATCTACACAAATATAAAAACTAAGAGTAATTTAACACGCGATGATTTCCGCACCATCCTTCGACCGCAATCAACAATGAAGATGGCAATCTTCCGTGTCCTTCTTGCCAACTCTATCAAAATATACAGAAGCTCAAAGCGACTGTATCTAGTTTTCAACGCTTCACCAGCTCTGGCTATGAGCCTATTATACAAAGACTTACGCAATAAGTCTATACAGCGGTTGTGCGTTGGGATCGCTTGAAAGGTGCGATATCTCACAGTCCCCTTTCAAGTTTCCAGCCACTGCCTACTCATGATCGTTGACACCGCGGCCCGCGATGCCAAGGTGTACAACTTTTGTGCCAGCGAACTAAAGGTCAGAACAATCAACTTTGTTGGAGAAGAAGTCGGAGAAGCAAGATGCATCCCCTTCCGGCTTCTCAAACTAATTTGGGCTGCCTGCCCTTCTCTCAAGAATGGTTGGAACCAACCTTGGTTCCAAATCATCGCTCCACCAGTTCAAACCACTGACGGATCCGGGGATTGCGTCTTCTGCACTATACGCCACGTACAAGCGCTTAATCAACAAACCCCCTTCACCAAGCTGGCCACAGAAGATTTTCACTCTCTACGAGGGTGTTACACCATGGAGCTCATATGTGACAGAAGGTTCTTTAAGGACCCGACTATGGCGCCATACGACATCCCTCGCTACCTTTTCTCGGCCATCCAACGTCCACAAAGGCGACCTTTCTGACAAACATTAGCGGTGTTGGAGAAAGAACAACAACCCACCACGGTCCCTGAAAAAAGACAATGGGACCCTTACACTTTTGATTTGGCGGAAGACACAGGGGACATCGAATTGGTATCAGGGGCCACCATCAACAGACCTTCCACACAAATGGTGCCCCTACCTACAATAGAACAGATGTTTCCTAACTTCGACCTTACAGCTTGCAAGAATCTTTCTGAAAATGAACTCCGACTCATCATGTCTAGGCTATATGCCAAGAAAGATGAGCTCATTTTTCTAGCTGGAGATATTCTAGTCATGGCAGATACCCTCCGTGAAACTGTACAATTACAAGGATTTCTATTCGTGAGCCTGATGACTGCTTATCAATATCTCCTCGAACGGAACCATCCTACGGTTTACATGGCATCATCTTACATGAAGGACGACCTACTAAAGAAAAAGAACTTCAGAACCACATAGGTGCTTATCTCATGCCTCCAGTATACAACTCTGAAGTTCATTATGCTTCCTTTCCTTCACTCAGAGCACTGGATGTTACTGGCAACAAACCTTCCTGAAGGAACAACAATCATCTATAATAGTTTCGACAGCCAATTTGATCCTAACCAGAACCAGTATGATGTGACAGCTAACACGCCCACAGAGGAGGTGGCAAATAAATGTGTTGACAAACTACTTGATCTTTTAAACAAGCACACAAGGGCGTACGATAAAGAACACTTTCATCACCCAGCCTTCAGCCATAGATTCCCCTAGCAGCTCCGAGAATCAAACGACTACGATTTCCACGTCCTCTACTGGATGTACACCCTCACTGTTCTTGGAAGACTAGTAGAGGACATGATGTACGTGGATTACCATGCTCGACGTGGAAAGTTTGCAGCTAATCTTCTCCGAACGCATGGAGCTAACAAAGGACTAACAGAAGCCTAATGCCCTTGTCCATGTACTTCTCAACCTATCACTTTGATGCTCTAAGGACAGAGTGAGTGATAAGTTGGGAGGGGGGTACACTGGACAAGGGCGAGGTATCATTTTTCAACCCTTCTCCCTCTGTTTTTTTTTCACTCATGTTTTTCTATGCATTGTTTTTTATCTTTCTTTTCACATTTAGAATTTTTCAGTAATTTCTTTGATAGAATAATTCTTGTACATAAGTATAACATCACTCTTAAAAAAGGTCACCCCCAGCTAAATTTAGAATCAAAGTAGTCCTCAAAGAGTAATAACAGAAAAAGCATTTAGGCGTGAAATGGCAAATTAATAAATTACTTCCACACTCGATTTCCATGCTTTTTCTTCAACTCTTCTCCAGACTCTCCACAAGTTAACATCATAGCCGAAGCCAGCCAAAACTCTCTCAAGGACGGGAGGGAACCAAGTGAAATCCAAATCAAGGAACCTTGCAAGTGGACCACCAAGTACGAAACTGAAATAAAAGCATGTCAGGAGACTCCAAGAACAGTTTTCTTCTTTTAAATAAAAAAAAGAGGCCTGGAAGCCCAAACAAAATCCCTAAATATCCAACTCCTAAGTCTGTGAGTATAAGAATAAAAGCCAGAGTGTTGAATAAAAACATGAGAGTTGTGCCACGCCTAAGGACCTATATGAAGGACCAATAAAGGTCTCACCCGGATTATACATTCAGCTTCCCTCACAAAGGCAGATGTGTCGTGCATGGTAATGAGATCCTAAGGTCTCTGAATATATGAAAAAGCTGATAAAGGACTCGCCCGGCCGGTACATTTAGTTGCCCTCACAAAGGCAGATGTTTCACGTCCGGTAGTGAGATCCTAAAAGTTTAGATAAACCCTCCCCCACTAAAAGGGGGAGTTACACATTAGCCTTTAGCCAACCCTCATGTCTATCTTAGTTTCCGGTAGGTTTTTCAAAGAAGTATAAAACTGATTGGAGTTGAAAACATGCACAAAATGCGATCAAGGAAAAGGGGGTCCCAATGCGAGCTACGCGATATGGAAGAAATATGAGATCCATGCAACTCCCAATACCTGAAAGAGTTAGTGCGAGCAGAATCCCGATAAAACTCTAAGAGATCTCTGGTTTAGAATTGAAGCAAGAGTATGGAAATCTTCACTAAATAAAATTGTCTTGCCACTACATGCCTTAGCTCTATCTAGCTTGAGGACAAGCTAGACTCTAAGTTAGGGGGGGTGATAACCTCCCATTTTGCGATGTTATCTTACTAGTTTTACTCAGTTTTCCATACTCTTTCTTAGTTAAATTAGATAGAATCTTTAACTTTCCACCTTTTTGTAAATATACCATTAGATTAACTTCTCCTTTTCACTTCTTACAGAAAAGCACAAAAAAAATTACAAAACCCTTAAACGGACCCAAGACTGAATGGAGACCATACGGTCCCAGGACCGAATAAAGATCAAATGGTCCCAAGACCATGTGAAGCCAAACGATCCCGAGACCGTATGAAGCCAAATGGTCCCAAGACCGAATGGAGATCAACCAGTTCCGAGACTGTATGAAGCCACACGGTCCCAAGACTGAATAAAGGTCAAACAGTCCCAGGACCGTGTGAAGCCAAATGGTCCTGACACCGTATGAATTCACACGGTCCCAAGACCAAATAAAGGTCAAACGCTCCCGAGACCGTGTGAAGCCAAACGGTCCCAAGATCGTATGAAGCCAAACGTTCTCAAGACCAAATGGAGATCAACCAGTCCCGAGACCATATGAAGCCACACGGTCCCAAGACCGAACAAAGGTCAAACGGTCTCGAGACCGTATGAAGCCAAACGGTCCCAAGACCAAATGGAGATCAACAGGTCCCGAGACCGTATGAAGCCACACGACCCCAAGATCGAATGAAAGCAAACGGTTTCAGACTGAGAGGACTCAAACGGTCTCCAGACCAAGAGAGTCCAAACGGTCTCCAAACTGTGTGAAAATCCAAATGGTCTTCAAGACCGTTTGGACCCACATACCCCAAACCATTTAAGGCTCACTCAAAATCCTATAAATAGAACCCAAAGGGGTACTCAAAAGGGATCAAGTCTTTGACGTCCAAAGGCTGGCTCTATTGTTCCAGAGCCATTCCATCCTTCACCCACTGCCCCGGGGCTGCCGATCTGAGATCCATACTCCATCTCCAAGCTACTTTCTCTCTCATCAAAAAAGAAGGTGGGAAGATGAGGATTCATCATCAAGCAAGCTACAAAGTGTGAAGATCATTGCTCTCTCTCTACAAGGGGTCGACCTTCCTCCCTCCTTTGTGGAGACGACACTCTCTCTCTCTTCTCACCCCCTTCTTTGTTCTTGCCATGAGAGAGTAGTCTCATACACTAGGGTGTGGGGAGTATCCCCTCTACCCATGTTTTCATTTCATACATTGTAATTCTTGAGTTTGCAATAGAAAAACACATTTTTCCAGTTCAATATCAATCGTTTAATGAATGCTAGTTGCTTGATCACCAACTTGAGTTATCTATTATCTATTAGTGCAAATTGTCTATGTTTGTACTTCTAGATTCGAATATCGACTGCTTGTTGGTTCCAGATTATATGTAGTCACCATATGTTTGGTTCGGTATCTAGGAGCGTTTCTCAACGAGTGGAGTAAACTCACCTCCATCGTTGTACTTTCATACTATGAAACGGAATTAGTTGATGTATGAAAGTACAACCTTGACAGGTCGAGGAACACACTTTGCGAGGGGAGTGATGCAAAGTAAATGACCATTTGTCTGGGGATGGATGGCATTGCAAGACTTCCATGTTTCTCGTAGTTAGTTATCCGAAAGGAAGCTAAGTCTACAAAGATACTAATTGTTTAGACTCTTTTCTTTGCAAGCCAAGTTATTGTGATGTATGTTTTGATCCATGTGTAGTGGTGGTGAAAGCCGATCACATCCTAGTGGTTTCTTAGCATTGTTTACAATCTTACATTTACTTTCTTGCTTTTACTTTACTTGCACTTAGTTTAAACAACCAAACCAACTCTTTGATCTAAATACCAACTGTTAAGGAGTTAAATGAAATTCTAACATTTTCTATCTTGTTGATCTTAACAAGACCGTTGTCCTTTGGATTCGACCCTTAACGATACTACGATAAGACTTCCACGTATCCTAGCATACGTGGGTGGAGTTTTTAATCTATTATAAGCAAGGCTAAACCTAAATACTTACTATCTTTAGGATTTTTAGTGGTGCACGCAACTCCACACAAGTGGGAGCTCCATCAATACACCAAAACCTCATTGTTGCCAACACCATCAGACCACCAGTTCTTAGATCATTCTATCAATGGGAGCTCAACCAGCATTCATCGATAGTTGATTCTAGATCCAACTTCCATCGATGCCTAACTGATGAAATCTGATGTCATCCAGTCATCTATTCCATCAGTAAACAATCGATGAAAGCATAGAAGATCAACAATATTAGTGAATTTCATCTAAAATCTGCAAATGGAAAGGAAGGGAATCGTGTCGCTTCTCATAGGATGAAATACAAGGTACTCTCCATTGGTCATTATCCATCGGTTCCCAACCTAATGAATGATAAGAACACTTCCATCAATCTACAAATGATGAAAGAGAAAGATTCTTCAATCTTTTCTCCATTGACAAAAGGTCATAGGTCTTGGATAGGTGATCTTAGTCCACCCATACAAGTCCCACCAAGAGAGTGAAAGGGATAAGAACCATTCTATGTGTAAATTACAAGGGAAACCACCAACGTAGGTAATTTTTACATTGACCAACTATAAAAAAAACAACAAACTAAGCACTAATATTAGTCAAGCATCAAAACACATTATTATTGCAACAAAACATGTTTAGGATATAAGTATAGGTCAAGAGTCTTACAATAATAAACCTTGAATAGGTAGTTTTCCACTAAAATCATACGAAAACAAGGATGGGTAGTTTCTTCCCATGTCTCCCTCAAGCTCCCAAGTAGCATGTGCAACTCAATGGTGATTCCACAAGAAAATCATTAAGACTATGGCTTTCTTCCCTAAACTTTGTACTTTCTTTTCCAAAATCAAAATGAGACCTTCTACATATGAAATATAATCATCAAGTTGAACTTCAACTAGTGGATCATCTTTTAAGTCTCTAGATGGAACTTCCTCAACATAGATACATGGAGTACATTATGCAATATGTGAATCTTAGGTGTTAAGTCTAGCTTAAATGATATCTTCCAAACATGGGCGATAATAGGGTATGGCCCCATGAATCTAGGTACAAACATACCCCTCTTAGTAAAGCTAAAGACTTATTTCCATGGATATGTCTTGAGTGTTATGCATGGGCCCACTAACCAAAGCTCGAGTAGAGTTTTAGGAATGAAGACTGGCCCTACAAATCACCATTAGACTTAACTATATACTTTGTCCTCACTCACGTGCAAGTCATGATAAACTTCCCAATTAGTCACCTATCCTATTACTACTTTGGGATGAGCATGCTTAACCACAAACTTCTTTAGTGATGGGCTCCCTGAAAAGGAGGTGCACCTTGGTGATATGGGTATTCCAATCATTCATTTTAAGATCATTTTATCCAAGACCTCAAATTGTGGGATGATACAATCTTCCCCACTTAGACTCTTGACCTCCTCATCAATTCCCAACTATATGGCCTCATAATATCTCCCTGTTTCATTGCATACCCAAACGAACCATGTACACCCAACTCCCAATCATAGCTACCAGTGCAAGGGTGGCTCCATCACCATGGACAACCCTTTCCAACATGCCTGGACCACACACCCCAAAGACTAGCATGCCACAGTCCCAAGTGGGCCCCACCTACTATAGGAATTATGGCTTTGATGCCGTTTGTAACGCCTAGGCCCACTGCCCAAAGCTCTAGTAGAGTTTCAAGAATGACAACTGACCCAACAGATCACCACTAGCCATAATTGTGCACTTTGTCCTCACTCACACACAAGTCAGGATAAACTTCCCAACTGGTCACCCATTCTAGTACTACTCTGGGATGAATTCTTTAGTGATGAGCTCCCTAAAAAGGAGGTGCACCTTGATGATATTGGTAGCTCAATCATTCCTTTTAAGATCATGTTATCCAAGGCCTCAAATTATAGGACGTTACATTGAGATGTGCAGTATCTCCCACTTGAAACTGTAGTAATTTGTGATGATTAAGTGCATAAGATTTTGTATATTGTGTGCCACTTTGAAGTTTTTTTGGTCACTTTGATCTTCTATATCATCTGGTGATCTAACTCTGGACCTAGTAACTAGTATTTTCTTGCCTCACGCTAGCAAAGAGGAGATCTATAACGTCTCCCATGCAAAGTCTCATACAATTCCATAACCAAACTTCTATATAGCCATTATTGTAGGTGAATTCAGAAAATCTGAGATGAACCTCCCAACTACCTAGAAACTACAGAACACAGAACCTCAGTAGGTCTTCTAGAGTTTCTATGGATGAAACTTTGTGTTGACATTAGTTGTGTGTCTAACTTTGTCTGCATTCCAGGACCAACTTATAAATGGGGATCCTCTACCTGATACTATTGTTGCATGAACTCCTTCCAATCTCACTATCTCATCAATGTATATCTCTTCCATATTCTCCATGGTGTAAGTGGTCTTGACTGGCAAGAAGCTTGATAGGTTCCATAGTCAATCAACCGCTGCCTAGATGAAATTCTTACCTTTATCTATCCAGGGAAGACCAACCATAATGTCTACAATCATATAGTCCCACTTCTATAATGGGATTTTTGGAATACAAGACACCTGATCACGAAATTTTTTGTGCACTTCTTTAAATCTAGACACATGTAACACAACGAAACTTGGGAATATTTTTAGTTTAACCCCTTCCCAAGCTTTTCCTTTCCTTTATATCCTTTTTGGCCTTTTTCCTAAATTTTTATATCGTTTCTATCCCTTTTATCCTCAATGTTAAAATTGTGGAATATATAGTGGTTTGGAATAAATTTGATTCATATTTATTCCAATAAATGGGATTTTGTAAAAATACCTCAATTAATATTATAATTAGAGTCTAAAATGCAAAACCACTAAAGAGAGATAATAATTATATTATATTAATTTGTAGTTTTCTATGGCCTTTTGGACAATGAATAAGGGATAGTGTGGTTTTGAGTTATTAATGAGAATAATAATAATCTTTTCTTTCTCTCTCCTCCTATGTGACAATAAGACATTAAAAGGGAATAATGTGGTGAGATAAATATTGAAACTAATATATGTTGTCTATCTCAAAATTGCATCCAAAGATTTAATTAGAAAACCCTTTTTCATACTAATTCACCCTTTAAATGCATAAATATATAAATTAGTGGCCAAAATTAGAATTAAGGGTCAAAACAAGTACAAAACCGAAATCTAGGTGTATAGGAATATTCTAGACATGAATATTAGCCTATGGATCAAATTTGGAGTCATTGTGACTTTATTTGACCCTCCAAATGAATTAAACAAGTTTTTAATATATTTGGACCTAGGTTTGATTATTATTTTATTAATGTGAGCAATTAAACCTATAGTCTGGACATTTACTCATGTCATAAGTTACTTCACTTTATTCTCTTCTCTTGTATGCGATCCAACGGCCAGGATACGACGCGTTAGATTAGACCTTGATCCAATGCCTGGATCGTCATCTCCTTCCTCTGCATGCTCCGCGATGACAAGACATTTTACAGTGTATTGTCTTTTGATCTCGTTATCCCTAATTTCTAATTCATTTCATTTGATTTCTTCTCCATTAAATTATCCTTTCTCTGATACCATGTTGTAAAGAAGATAAACACCCCTTTACTAATAATGAAATATAAAAGACCAATGAATAGCAGCGGAATTAAAAAAAATGACTATATTCAATTTCATAAGCGTACATCGTTTTCACCCATAAGGGTATACATGAAAATAACACAAAAGGATCAGAGACAGATTGATATAGATTAGTTTCCCTCTATCTTAGATCCTTTTTTGTTATTTCCATGTATACCCTTATGGGTGAAAAAGATGTACACTTGTGAAATTAAATATAGTCATTATTTTTTTATTCTGATGTCATTCATTGGTCTTTTGTATATCATTATTAGTAAAGGGGTGTTTAGATTATTTACAACACCAATATGCATTTTACATATATTGAGGTGTGTGTTTCCCAAAGCACCATTTTATGTAGATCATTATATCAGGGAACTACCATCCTATTATCATGATATAGTGTGCCATCCTCTTACTAATGAAACCAACCATCTTTTCTACTACCAAGATCTTACCTAATATTATGTATCACAATACCACTCAATTGCACAACCCTAATATGTTGTATCAACATTGTCTTGACATTGAACTAAGCTAACAGTCCCTCAAGTATGGAGATTTTGATTTTTACATTCATCTATTGTAGTGACATTAACATGTTTGGTCATTTGCAAACTAGAGAGTACAATTGTGTTGACCCTGATGAAGAAGAGTGATAATGATATTGGCCTTCTACTATATGCATCTGCAACCAAAATTTTCTTCCCTAGGTCATACTCTATTACACATCTGTGATCTTTTTTAGCTCAATCTCTCTCCTCTGCCTCATGTTAAACAACCTATTTGGAAAAGATATGCCCAAGATAGTTTTAGATGAAGAGAGGCAAACTCTTAACAAACTGCCCTCTGAATAGGAAATTAAAGTTGGTCTTTTTCAAATGCACCCCAGTAAAGCTCCAGATCTAGATGGTATGAAGGCCTTCTATCAACAACATTGGGAGATTCTCGAGAAGGAGGTGTTGAGTTTCATCAGGGAATGGTGGTGAGGTAGACAGACTCTGGGAGACATTAACAAGACATATATAGTCGTAATTCCTAAGAAGTAAGAACCAAAAAGAATTTCTGATTACCGACCAATTAGTCTCTACAATGTGTCCTACAAGATCATCATGAAGGTGCAGGCTAATATGGTGAAACTCATGCTAGACAGGATAATGTCATAAAACCAAAGTGCTTGCATATCAGGAAGAATGATCACTGACAATGTCTTGGTTGGATATGAGTTTTTTCTTCCTGATGAAAAATAAAAGAAAAGGAAAGGAAGGGATTATGGCCTTCAAACTTGACATGAGCAAATCCTATGAAAGAATTGAATGGGAGTTCCTAAACAAGGTGTTGGACAAGATGGGTTCTCCAAATCTATGGCAAATCAAAGTGGGAGAGTACATATCAAGTGTGTCTCATTCCTTCATTATCAATGGGGCCAGGAAGGGATCTACAAAGCCTACTAGAGGATTACACCAAGCTGACTTGCATCTCCCCTTATCTTTTTCTCTTTTGTGTTGAAGCTATTTCTTTTTCTATTTCTAAAGCTTCATGGGACAAGAAAATTCACGGTGCTCGGGTGTGTAAGAACGCCCCCTGTGTTTCACATCTCTTCTTTGTTGATGATAGCATTATTTTCTCACTTGCGATTACTGAAGAATGCTCCACTTTAGCTGATATTGTCAGCCAATACAAGAGCGCATCGAGACAGAAAATTATCTTTGAAAAGTCAGAAGTCTCTTTTAGCAGAATTGTCAGCAATGATAGAAGGAGAGAGATTATAGCCAAAATCTAGGTGATTGAGGTGGATAGACATGTAAAGTACCTTGGCATCCCCACTGCTATGGGTAGTTCTAATAAGATTGTGTTTGCATCCATAAAAGACAGAATATGGAAAAAACTTCAAGAATGCAAGGAGAAGCTACTATCCAGACTTGGCAAAGAGGTGTTGATCAAGGCGCTCATCCAAGATATCCCTACATACTTCATGAGAATGTTTAAACTTCCAGATGGGTTGGTAGAGGAGATTAGTAGGATGATTGTATATTTTTTGTGGGGTTCAAAAGATGGAGAGAGGAAAATATATTGGGTAATTTGGGATAAGATGTGTACTCCCATGGAAGAAGGAGGGTTGGGTTTCAAGGATCTTAAAGTCTTCAATCAGGCTATGCTTGGTAAGCAAGGATGGAGGCTCACGAAAAAACCTGAAACACTCGCTTTTAAGGTTCTCAATGCCAAATACTTCAAGAAATCTAGCTTACTATCTTGCAAGGTGGGAGGTAATCCTAGCTACACTTGGAGGAGCATATGGGGCGCCACCCAAACATACAAACCATGATTCAGAAAGATTGTGGTGAGTGGAAGTGACAGACATTATTGAAGATAGATGGATACCATGTTTGAATGCCACATTATCATCCCATGGGATATCTATACCGGAGGACATAGAAAAGGTGGATCAGCTTATTAACCAGGAAGAAATGAGATGGAATAGATCACACATCCAACAAGTATTCCAAAACAAGATAGCTAAACGGAGTATGGCTATACCCCTAGATACCACGACCAGCAAGGATATTGTATATTGTGCTCCGATTCGATAGGCTATTTCTCAGTCAGGTTGGTGTATCATTGGCACTAGACGTATGAAGAATCATAGGACAGTGATGAGGCAAAGGAGTGGGTTGGGATATGGAGGCATCGCTGGCCGCCAAAACTAGCCCATTTCATTTGGAGAGCTAAAAAGGACATTTTACCTACCAGAGAAAAGCTCCGCTGAAAATAGTGATCGAGGATGATACCTGCCAGGGCTGCCACAAGGAGAAAGAAGATGCTATCCATGATTTCGTTGGATGTGATCATGCTTCTAGGGTATGGGTCTATACTGACGGGTCTAATATGGCATCTCTCAACCAATGCATAGACACCAAGGAACTGATAAACTATGTCATACACCTAGAAGGGGCAAAGGAGACTGGTGATGCATCCATTACCCTATGGATAGCTTGGACCATAAGGAACAAATAATTCTTTGATGCCGAGCACATGTATGTTCCAGTGATAGTGGCAGATCTGAAGAATTGGGTGGGAGATCACAACAAATATCATGTTGTCCAGACCACACAACAACGAGCAACGACAACGACGTCTACATAGAAGCCACCATCGCAGGGGATAGTGAAGATCAGCACAGATGCAAGTTGGGTGTGTAACCATTCGATGGGTCTGGGAGATGCTTGGCATGGAAATGATGGCTCCGTCCTCCAAACCATGTCGAGGAAAGCACCTTGCTACCAATTGGCTCTACGGGTAGAGACGATGGTTGTTTCTGCGGCTATGAAGTTGGTGAGTGATGAAGGCTTTGAAGCTATCTGGATCGAGATGGACTGTACGATCATGGTGGATGCAGTGAAAAGAAATGGATATGGTGATGGCTATGAGAACTGGCTGGTTAAAGATATAGTCTCTTTCTCATCTTCTTTTCTCTCTTTTAACATATCCTTTGTACTGAGAACTAAGAACAAACTAGCACTACGCTTGAGGAAGATCAGGT
This sequence comes from Alisma plantago-aquatica, assembly GCA_963693085.1. Taxonomy (NCBI): domain Eukaryota; kingdom Viridiplantae; phylum Streptophyta; class Magnoliopsida; order Alismatales; family Alismataceae; genus Alisma; species Alisma plantago-aquatica. The sequence continues at coordinate 267,316,559 of OY856409.1, read as the reverse complement.
CAGGTATGACTCCTTCTGTGATACGGTCTCTATAATAGCTCTTAATGATATGAATGAATGAAGACCGTATTTGAACTTCAAACAAACAAAAAATACTAAAAGGTCTTGTCATCTATGAAGATTTGGCACTTTGCCCAATATATATAATGTATCCTAATCTTTAGTTCTCCTCATGCTTCTTGAGATGTCACGAAGTGAAAATAAATAACATATTTGTCTTGCATCAACACACATATGAGACCATCTTTTGACACGTCACAAAAACTATGTAGCCCTTCCCATGTTCTAGAGATACCAAAACATGTGCAAATGTAAATTTCTCCTTCAAGAGCTAGAATAATCATTGACATTTCTCTATACAAAAAAGTTGCACATCTTTCTAAGTCAGTCTAATGAACAATTGGACTATTGCACTAGTGTCTTTGATGATTGCCTTATTAATAGGCTAAACGTAGAAAATTCTACACTTCAGTTGGCATATTGGGATGCTCCCACATCAGCATTGACTTCACCTTCTTGTGATCTAAACAAATACCTCTCACAGGTACAAATACCACCTTTAGCATAAGTTAGAATGGACCTATAACATCAGTATTTTACCGACACCAAAGTGAGTGACACTACAACTAAGGAGCTTCTACATTAGTTTTTTTAGAACAGTCAACGTGACACCATAGCACGGGTGTTGGTTGTTATGAAAAAAAAAATTGATGACTCAGTTGACATTTCAGATCAAAGTGTTGTGGAATCACTTTGTGTTGCCAATTCTTAGAAATCAACTCATGGTATATTTTAACGTGTATTTTTATTCTAAAAAACCTAAGACACATAGTAGTACAACCATATTGAAAAAATGACCGTGTCAGGAAGCATTATCGTGTTGCTTGCTGGATAGAGGTATCATTGTTTTTGGCAATAACAACTGACATCATAATGTAACAATGTCAATTTTTCATAATAACTGATGACATTGGTGATCTATTGTGTCAGTTTAATCACCAAAATTGAAATTGTAGTTCATTACCATTTAATAGTTTAACTGATAAGGTAGTTGTGTCATTGGTTATGATTAGAAAATGGACGCCACAAATCTAAAGTGTTAGTTTTTCATAATAATTGACACAATAGTTATGTTTTTCAAATACCACATATGTAGACCTACTATCTGGATGTTCAGCAAGTTGTAGAGCATGTAGTTCATTAGAATCATATGTTTCATCCATTTTCAGCTTAACAATAGGGTAGCACACCTACAAAACCTATAATAACAAACATATACACACAATTCATCCACCCACATACATTTCCATTCTTCAATTCCATTATCTTTAACATTTAATTCCATTCTCATTCACATACACAACTCTAAAAATGCACATAAAAGATGCATTATCCAATTCCATTCTCATGATATGTACCAATGCAATTCTCACTGTATTTATTCATCTTCACAGTCATTCACATGCATGAATATATGCATACATCATTCACATATGCACCAACAATTCACTCACATGAATTTAAAGTTCCAAAAGTCATAACCACCACATGTATAGAGAAATAAATGACATCAAGGTTTATAGAACTCATATTTTATCCCAATCATATTCAAAATCAACTTCCTCGATAAAGGTGTAAGCCCAGTCTTCTCATATGTCATATATCGCTTCTTTTGTGTAGGGATCTATCGTGTCAAATAGCTACAAAGAGAATGACAAAACTCAAAGAGTTTGATTCAATTTTTTCATACTATCAAATGAGACTATATACTCACGATGATGAGGACTATATAGATTACCTTTTATATATAATGGATGTCTAGTGCCACATGCCTGAAAATCCATAAACTGCATCTGGATAGTATCTGCATGCTCAACCATTCTCTTGTATAAGCCTCTATAAACTTATAGTTATGCAAAATGATAATAAATTTCCGTAAGCATAATTGGAATATATATGTATTGGAGTCAGAAAACTACCTCAATGTCCTTCCAACTTAATGATTTCTTTGTCTTATCTACCTTCCCTCCCCTTTCTAAATTATTTTATAGCTTGATAAGTTAAAGTAAAACATTTCATTAAAATTAGTAAATATTCATTTAACTAATGATGCATTCATTAATATATTTTGACGGATATAAAATTTACTCATGTAAATAATACAATTTTCATTGGGTGTCTTCCTCTGTCTCATTTCTCACCTAAAGGATTTAGATAAAATGTAGTTAGAATCTCGTTGACAACTACCAATAACACCCAATAATTATTACTAACTGAAACAAAGGAAAAGTAAAAAAACTCAAAATCCACAATGAAATGTAATTTATCAATACAAAATTATAAGCAAAGTGCCCAAAACCTACCCAGCATTGAAAGGAGCTATAATCACTCTCTTTCTCCAATTATCAAAATATTTAAATGTGGTAAAAAAGCAATCACTAACATATTTTGAGCCTTTATCTACACGGATAATCAATAATGGAACTAGAAATGCCACATTGATTAGTGTGAACTCCCCACACACCCTATATAAGTGGCTACAAAAAATATATGTATACATTAATATATAAGTACATAGACCAACACATATTATTACATATATAGAATGAGGTATTTAGCCATAAGATCTCACCATATCCAAAGTTCTGTCATAGTTGTATTCAACAAGGCATAAGAAAACCACTCCATAACATCTTGCACAAACACACTAGTATCGTGAGCTTGGCCTCTAGAGTCCTCCTTAATATGGACCATCATAGTCGACCCTTCTTCTAAGTCACTTAACTATAGTGTCAACCCCTTGTACTTAGGACCTAGAGACTTGAATAGGTCCTTTGCAATCCAACTAGGTAATTGAAAAGTTGGAGGAGGAAGTAGAGGATGAACCGTAGGGGGTTTCTTAGGTGCTATGACATGCATATATATATATATATATATATATATATATATATATATATATATGTGTGTGTGTATATGTATGTATATGTATATATGTATGTATATATGTGTATATACATATATGTATATATATGTACATATATGTATGTATGTATATATAGGGCATTCATTCATTGCCCGCGCGGGTAGCCTGGATTTCGCTACCCGACAGCCAGAAAAGTAACTATTCTGGCCAGAAAAGTAACCCTGCTATCAAAAAAAGTAACTATATTGATCAAAAAGTAACTATGCGACTAAAAAAGTAATCCCGTACAAAATACACGACAGATATATATGTACCTGTGTTTTAAAATCTGTTGTTGCAAACGTAACTATCTATGCACGAAACTTAGCAGTTTGCAAGGTAAAGTAACCCTCTACATGTCAAAAGTAACCAACTTGAAAAAAAGTAACCGAAATGGGGGGCGGGTAGCTACCCGCGCGGGAAATAAAGATGGGCCCATATATATATATGTATATATATGTATATATATTTGTATGTCTATATATATATATATACATATATATACATATATATATACATATATACATATATATGTATATATATGTATATATATATATATATTGTGTGTGGTGAGGTCGTGGATTCCAGCTCTTCCATAGACCTTGTATGACACTGATTTCAACTTTTCATTGGTCAGTTGGATTTGGGTGGTATGACTCAAATCCTTAGGGCATAATAAAATCATAAATAGCTATGTAGCATATCTGTTTAGAATCAAATACAAGAACATTGGTTTAAGCCTAGCCTTGCTTTTATACTAGTTATTTTATAAAAGTTATAAATGTTCTTCATATTCCTTCTCAAGTATAAAGATAATTTGTTGTGCAATGTAGATTCCTAAACTACTTAGAGATGTGATAGTTGCCTTGCTTAAGACAATATGATGAACCTACTCATCTATTAATAATATTCCTTTCTACTTAGTTATCTGTAATAATAATAGAGTTGGTAGAGATTTATATCTCTCGCTGGGACTGTTGTCTCACCCTATTGGTTAAATATCATTTAGTGAACGTGCTTGCCAAAAATATCAGATAGTTGAGGATATAATATGAAGAGGAACTAAAGCTGGTGGATCATGGTTGGAAAAAAATGATGTAGCTCCTCGAATATATGTTATGAAATTCAAGTGTTGACCCAAGAGTCATAAATCTCAACTCATGGTGCTTGCTACAAATCAGGTTTAATTTCCTATGATTTTTTATAATCTGCTAATTAGCGATTGATCGTGATTTTGTTTTGAGTAATCTCTCTTTGTGTGGCAAAGGGTATCACACTCAATGTCATGTAACTTTTTGTTACCCTAGGTCCACACTCCTAATGTCTACAAAGCCAAAGGCGAGTGGACTTGGGCATCTGTTCGTAGAATGGACATATTTTCACACAAGCAATATATATGAAGAGGCAATAACAAACCAAGGAGACAACAAGATACTAAACAAGGATATAAGAGATATGTACCCATTTCTATATTCAAGATACCCCATTTGTATTGTATTTCAGAGCTTAGAGTCTTGAGTGCAGCAGATCTTCATTTGGGAACTACAAATTCAATAAACAAACAAAACATATTAATGCTAGAGCATTAAGTACGCTATGAAAATGCAAGTAAACAATCTATGAATAGTATAAAGTTTTCTTGGCTAGAAACATCATTAAGAAAGAAATAGAAACAAGGAGTGAACACTCAACAATAATCTTTTATACAAAGCATCTTTTAAGCATATTTTCCATCATAATCAACAACATATCATGGCCATTGATCAGCTTCCCATTGGAAGGGTTCGTAAGGGTGCTCAAGATTAGCCAACCCTTTTATCCACATGGTCCACCTTATCTTGACATCTCAAGTAAGGTGCCCAACCTTCTGCCCTTATCCTGAGAATACAAATAGGTACACGAGGTTTGTGTAATGAACAAGTTCGATTATGTTTGAGGTTTGTTCAACATATATCAAGCAAAAAAAATGTACTAATCATAGGGAACAAATAGCTCAGACAAATAAGTAACTAGACAATAACTCATACGAGCATACATAAAAACAACTGAATACCATAGTAGGGTCAAGAGAGTAAGTGTACATTGTGAGTGGAGTACAAGATTAACCATTTGATTAAGAAAACCATATATAGCAAGTTTGACTAGATCTTGATAATTGAGTCAACATAGGGGTCCTGACATTTCAAATGAGTACAATTGGATTAACAACAGCAAGAGTATGTCTCATTAATCATAATCAAGTTGGTTGGATTTGTCACCTAGATCTTAGTATCATATCATTCATTATTGATTTTAAAATCTCAACTAGTTCATGCACATGCATTATCAAAAACATAGTACGTCATGGGTTCATTAGAACTTAGTGTGACACATCACAACTAGATCAGGGATGTATTATTAGAGTTCTAAGATCTTAAATAGAGCAACCATAAGATTTGAGCAAGATTAGTCAACATAAGAATCAACATTGACATAACTAGTCATATTGAGTTATAATCATACAAGATCATAACCATTAGAGTATATGTTATATCAAGTCATACTTGGATCCATAAAAGTCATCAATCTACTTATTTGAAGCTCCTTATGAAATCATGTATAACATTGGAGTATGATCTAGCAAGGTTCAAGCCCATCAATCAATAATTTGCATTGAGAACATGTCAAGTTTCATGAGTAGGTCATATGTAAACCAAGAGCAAATGGATGTGTTGCATTGCATTTCATATCATGAGCCATTAGGGGGGACCGATTAGAGTGTTATCATAGAGTTTTGATCATAAGGAACCACTTTTTCATAAGACTTTAAAGATTCGAGCATATAAGCACATGGACATCTCATAGAAGGCCACAAAAGTGTACAAAGGTGGGTATACATGTCTTAATGTGTCATTCATGTCAAAAGCACAAGAACTAAGTTGAATATGTCATTAAGCACAAAAAGGATTACTAATACAAGGGGGTTAGGGTAGCTAGGATCATAAAATATACAAAAGCACATGATTCAAGTTGATTACTAATCAAAAGATAACAAGGTCATCATTTCTACTAAATTAGGGATGAACTATGCAAAACTAGCAACAAATATTGGCATCATTAGAAAGGGGGAAATTTTCTGAACAAAATGATATGTAACACCATAGGGTTTGGTTTAGTGATCAAGGAGATAGAACCAATTGAACTTTGCATATTTAAATCCGATTTTATAGGAAAAAATATACCATCAATTGGGCTGAATTACCCACGACAGAGGGTCGGCCCAAGGAGGGGATGGTGCGCGAGTGTTGCCCCACCGTAACACTTGGCTGATGGAGATGGGAAGTGAGTGACGGCATCAGTCAGCAATTGAGAGAGGTGGTGTGAGGTCGTGCACTGGTGCTTGTGGCATCATGGTGACTCGTTGCGCATGCTGAGTGCGTGGGCCCACCGTGGTGTCATGTCATGTCATGAGAGGGTGAGCCACCTGTTGGGTCTACGTCTGAGCAGAGCGAGAGGTAAGCGGGTGAAGGGAGAGAGAGGCAAGCGAGATAGAAGATGTATGGCCCAAATACGCAACACGATGTGATAGGGTGAACGAGGAAGAGAGAGAGAGAGAGAGTAAGAGAGAGAGAAGGGAAAGATGTCCCTCATAGATTGAGGGACTGACACCGTTCACCCTTGATCTGACGCCCTAAAGGTGTCAGCTACCCCGCACTAGGGTACCCAAACCCTAATGCCAAGGGTAGGAAGCACCGCTGAGGCTAAAAAAATTGGTTTTAGGGCTAGAACAAAGAAGGGAAAACCAAAAGGGTGGAACGGTGGACCGAGGGGTATAATATATATGTGGCTAGGGTATGTGGAGATGGGTAGATATGCTTTCCAAGGCAGCTTCTTCCATTGGTGCAAGAGAGGGGCGTGTGATCCCACCTCCACCTCAAGTTGAGCTCCATCGCACCCCATTGGTGCTCAGCACAAGGTAGGTGAAGTTGAGGTAGAGAAAGGACACATTGGGAGAGCACTAATAGTGGACTAAAGCAACCATGTTGTTGCTTTGCCACCATGACTAACGTGATGGGTGGAGGAGGTCTTACAACCATCGTATCTACCTATGATCTGTGTCACATGCTGATCCAAGGGCTCATAAAGCTCGGAGCTGGGGAAGCAGGCCAAGAGAGAAGGTGGAATATAGGAAAAGGAGGAAAAGCAAAGGGAAAAATAAAGTGGGTTGTGTAATTCTATAGGCCCATTAAGGTGTAAAATAATTCTAAAACATTAGTAAAACAAGGATTAAATGACAATCTTCAACTATCCATATCTTGAGCGATGAGTGTCCAATCAAGATGATTTTTTAAATGTTGAACTCACAATTGAATCCTCTACAAATGACCTTCATTATAAAGCAAGAATAGTTCATCAAAGTGGTTCAATGTTGGTTGCAAGTGAGTGATGCCTAAAAAGCATGGTACATGATTCAACACTCAAATTAGAGTCGCCAATAGGTGTAAAGTGATATCTAATCAAAACCAACCCATCAATTTGGCATAAGGTGACTAGAAGTCATCAAATTGAGGGTGAGGAAGGGCAATGAGTCAAGATGTCTATAAGTTGAATAAGGGAAAAAGTCCAGGTTATCACACTCAATGTGTTGCACATGAATTGTATGTTTGCTAATGATGGCACACCTTTTGGTCAAGTCAAGAATTGGCAGATTTGTACCTCGATGATTCATCAAACTTTAGCATGTAATTTATAATAATAATAAGAAGAAAAATAGTTATAATCAAATATATAGATACATGTTTGATTATTAGCATAAGAGTTAGTTGAGCTTATTGAGAGGTTTCAAAAAGTAATACATGTTAATACTATGATCTCTAGGTCTATGGATATAATACTTTGGGGGATCTATTTTTCCATCCAAAAGGAGTTGGTGGCGTAGTTGTCTGTCTGCCTACTATTTCATTGTAATTTTTTTTAATTAAATGCTATTACTTATAGTATATATCATAATGTAACTGTATAGTGCTAGATTTTTTTTAAATATATCATGGTCATGATGGAGAGGTCCATCCTAGTCACCAAAAATATGTAATCAAATCTTTATACATTTGTAAAAACCTCTCTTCTCTTTTCTAGTCAGTCAACTTGAAAATTTGACCATCCACATGAGGATAACAAACCGACTAGACTTACTAGTTGAACCAACTTAGAAGTGAAAATATTGCTAGAAATTTGTAAAAGAATTAGCGTCATGAGCAGTCAATTTGGCACTGATTGTAACTTCCTATAACATTGGCGTTTACAAGAATTTTGAACAAGAGGGAGGGGTTTATCACAACTAAGATTAAGAGAGGGCTTTTTAGAATATTAACTAACATGATGAGGGTTTTGGAAATTTCTATGAAACAAATAATCAGAGTCGTACACATAGTATACACTTCAACACAAGCCTCCTAACAAATCATTATTTTAGTAGAACTCCTACAATTAAGGTGTGACCAACAATCACAGACCCAGTCTTGACAAAAAAATCTAATATTTTTATATCTAGGTATATTTGAGACCGGGTTGTAAAGACATGGTGTATTTTAGATTCAGCCGTAAAAACTAAAATCCAGAATCATTGGACTGGGTCAAATTCCCTTACCATATATCACGCCCATCGGGAAATTGTTCTTTGCCTTTGTCAACTTTCACTAGACAAACATAAATATGTAAGAGGATGGAAATACTAAGCAAATGGCGGAAAAATATACTCGTAGAGGAGCGCATAGTACAACTAGGGGTAAAGTGAGGAACACGACGATTGAGTACTGGTCCTTGTCATCTAGATATTATACTCAACTATATTTAATTTCATTAAAATGAACATCATGGCAATGGTACGTAACTGGCCTCTACTATTTAATGTAGCTTGTCAGGTCCTCCTGTAGGTATTTCCTCGGGAATAGACATGTAACTGCCAACGTCGATGCAAACCTAGCCTCACGAATGGCCAATATCTTTTTCTCGAATGCTCGCACGCAATGTTGCCTCGCACACGACCATATATATATATATATATATATATATATATATATATATATATATATATATATATATATATATATATATATGGTAATTCACTCGCTGCCCGCACGGGTAGACAAGCGAAGTTACCCGTGCCTCATTATGTATTGCACTGCATTGATTTGAAACGGTGGCAATAATTGTAAATATGTAATATGTGCAACTACTGTACGTGCATGTAATAGAATAGCGGTGGCATTATTGGTAATTATTTAATAAAAAATTATATGTGCATGGAGTGGCGGTGCGAGACTCATCTAAGAGTAAAAATAGTATGCACCAACCACGTCAATATTGGACACGTACCCATCATTAAATATACCAATGTCCAATATAACATGTCTAAAATCATTACAGTGGTGTCGTTTTGTGAAGACAAATAAACATATGGGAAATAATATAATACTTCTAGACTGTCTTACGTAACGTCATCCTTAGTTACAAATTTCTCCTTTCCATTACAGATTCTCTGTTCTCATTACAACATATCATTTATCTTTACAAAGACAATAATTATTAGAAATAGGAGGAAGTAAACAAGTGACATTCTGATAACATATAGTGAATTACAATGACAAGTAAAGAAAGATGACATTTTGTAATAAGAAAGAGATGTCTGTAATCAAAATAGATAATTGTAATGGAAATGAAAGATATGTAATCAAGGATGACATTTTATAATACAAATCTAAATGCATCAAATTCCATTGTCTAAGAGAAATGATACGTCCAGATTGTCTTACGTAATGTCATTCTTAGTTATAAATTTCTCCTTTCCATTATAGAGTCTCTGTTCTCATTACAACATATCATTTATCCTTACAAAGACGATAATTATAAGAAACAGTAGCAAGTAAACAAGTGACATTATGTCAAAGTATAGTGAACTACAATGACAATTACATTTTGTAATGAGAACTGAGAATCCATAATGAGAATGAGAAAGTTGTAGTTAAGGATGACAATTGGTGAAGTTTATTTCATATGACCAC